>JAFIDM010006943.1:11492729-11505855 GCA_023159025.1 Thereuonema tuberculata | reverse complement strand
ATCGGGAAGAGACTGGGACGGACCGTTTCATCTCTTCCCGATGACAACTCAAGGTGCGAATCCTAACTTTAGCTAAGTGCCGTGGTTTGATACCTAACTTATAATTATTCCGGCACGTTAAACTTCTTTTATTTAAATTATATTTTCTTATTATTTTTTTATGTTGGTGAGGTGTACAAGTAGGACGAAAACTTTATCCACAGAAATAATCTCGCCACAAAATGGATAGTCATTGGTGGGTTTTCTACAGAATTTGGAAATTTCTAAAAGGAATTGCAAAGTAAATAAAGGCCCCTCATTTCTTGTTTCTACGATAATAATGTATTTTTAAACATTTTTTTTTTTTTAATAAATATCGAATTTTGGAAATGTCCTCCATTGAAGCATTTAATAATTAAGAATGTCAAAGTAGACATTAACCCTATTATAGTTAACCGAGCACAATTTTCGATTTTGTTTTCGAATGTTATAATAAAGAAAGGAATAAACTTTTTGAGTGTATTGAATGCTCGGATGAAATGCTCCTCAGAATTATTGAAATGAATAAATATAAAGTTTCTCTGACATAAACGGTTTGTCCAGAACTAGACGTTATCTCACCCATATCCTCGTAAGAGAAGAGTGAACAGTATTAGAGAAAAAAAATCGCTTCACTTAATACCTTTTGTATGTTTGTTATCGTCTCTGCAAGTAATGCACTTAAATCATTGCACCTGAATTCTTAAAAAAAAAATCATTCTTCATATTTTAAACATGCAGTTCCATGCAATTTCATAATGATACATCCATAGTTAAAAATAGACATGTTATGATATGTGGTAAGTGTGGGTGGCAGGGAAGCCGAGCACCTCGATAAAAATAGACATAGTTACAGATATATGAAGGTTGGCGCAGCATAGTCACCGATGCTTTTGCGCCATTAGAATCTATTAACCCATATATGAAGGTAGAAATACGTTCTTAGTGAGTTTGAATTAAAGTATGGATAGTTCCTTTTCTTTTTCTTTTTTTTCTTTTAAATATTATCGTACATGGCACTTTCAGAGACGAAAAAATGAATCATAATAATTGAAATTTTTGCATGATAACATTTCAGTAATTTCTGAACGAGATCGTAAAATTCCAAGGTATCAGTCTGGCTTTGCTTGTTTCGATTTTCGGGTTTTTCAAGTATCCCTTGGAATGAGATCTTTATTGCCAATTCACATTTGATAACTCCTAAGCAAATATCTTAAGTTTAAGAGAAGCAAGAAGATTATTACCTGCATGATAGGCTTTGCAAAAGTTGTTTCTTCAAACACTGACTTCGACATTTGACAAATTCATTTTTATCCAGACAGGGATTTTCAGCCTGATTAAGTCGAGCGAACTAAAAATAAAATAAAAATAGATCAGATACGATTTCCGATTTTCTTAATTTTAATTCAATTTCTAAAACTGTAAAAGCAATGTGGATGTTTAATTTACATTCAAATGCAATTCTCTGAGCTTTGTCTATTTACGAGTACAGGATACCGTACATTATACTTTTATTTGATGTAACACTGTTTTTGTTCATCACTACAAACTAAAGTAATTTGCTGTAATGCTTTTGTTTTTACAGAGAGAGTAAATAAGCACACAAAGTCTGGATAATTTTAGATAAAAAAATATGAATGCAGGGTACAGAAGAGGTATCTCTGTTGGAGGCGGAGGCTGTTATAACGTTGCTGCTGTTTTCATTATAACGTAAATTTTACATCGATAGAAAATGTACGTTATACGTAGAAAACCTCGCATTGCATGATTATTAAGGTTGAGGTGTTCGTTTTAAGATTGATTTATCAGACTTTTAAGTTTGTACGGAATATTGTTAACAGAATATTAGTTGCTACAATCAATTTATTAGTAAATACCAGTATACAATTTAATTGTAATGTAAATACATCATTATTGTGGAAGTTTAATTACTACGGAGTATTTGCTTATTATATATATGTAGAATATTTTATAACTTTTCTTACTTTCAGTAAGTAATGGTAATCTATATTATGTGCATTTTTTTTTTTACTTTGCTTTTTTAATGATAATTTTTTTTTTATTACTTCATCAGTACCCATAAGTAATAAAATATCCTAACCCAGTAGCCGCAATTCAAACATTCCTATTTTGATATATTTTCTTAACTTTTTATTCACTTTGAGGTCTGATGACCGTAAGGTTTAAGAAAATGATATTTCCATAGCTGTTTTGAAGTCATCTTTTCAATATATTATTTTATTAGGTACACCACATTTTTCTCATACAACTGGTTCATTCCCACACGTAAAATGTCAGGTGCAAGCGGTTTTCGATTAAAGTAAGGTAGCCATTCTAGCTTATGTTAGGCTTTCAAGAAATCGCCATAATGCGAAGCTAGCGACCAAAGTGACTTTGAATTTGGCGAACTCTCTCATCTTTTAAATAACTATCGTCCTGGGCGTTTTAAGCGTAACAGTTTCAAAGGTTTACCGAGAGTGGCGCGAGAAACAAGAAACTTCTAGTGATCGGCGATCCCGTGGAAGAAAAACACTTGTGGATAAGAAGAGGAGGAGAGCGAGAAGCGTCCAAACTGATAGACGAACCACATCCAGGCAAATCATATCAAAATTTACCTTCGAAATGCACCACGCATTATAACTTGTTTTGAATGACATATAACAACCGATAGCCGTCCAGAGGAAACAAAGTTTTCGCTATTGAACTGCGTCTACCACCGGTTGTCATTGATTTCCTTTGCGTTTACAGAAAATCTTATTCTTCTTTGGGGTGAAGATAATGTTCTTGAGAAGTAGGATATCAGGGATGATGATGATGATTCATTATTCATGATTTTTCTTTTCCTTTAACCTATTACAGAGGATTTTTCTATTTTTTTATTTTCTTATTTGTTGTTTTGTGGTAAGCGAAGAATTACCGAGAATTACCCAAGAATTTGAATTCCTCAATTCGTTCTTATTTTTATTTTCCTTAGTTTATGAGGGATCAGTTGCCATATTAAGAACGATACTATATAGGATTATTTATATATTTTTTGTATAAAAAAAATACAAAGGCAAAGAAAAGCAAAATTAAACAAAACAATAAATCTAAAACAGAAAGCCTTAAAAGATTCAAGTAAGAATTAATGATTACAAAAATACGGATATTAATAAAAATAATGATAGCTATACATATAATAGGTATGGCTGACAGCTTTATTTATTTACCTGTGTTTCTTTCAACGTAATTGTTGTCCAATGATCTCCCAATATTTTCTGACTCCCAGTAATAGTATCGTAACTGAAAGCGATGTTGCTATCTTGAATCGTCACCTGTAGTAGTAGTAGTAAGGGGAGAAAAATGAATGTTTGACAAAAAGTTTCAAATTTGATTTATAAGTTGTTTGTTAAATTAAAAAGTTTAGATAGCAAAATAAAACGTCAAAAAAGCATTTTTCCTTTGAGGCACTACTGCGCTTCCGATGTAAAATGCTTTGATTCTTCCATCCCAATTGTACAAACGACGCTACCATCAAACACGAAAGAAAGGAAAGGGTTTTAGGATAAGAAATTCTAAAATACAACCTCAAAGAATAAAATGAAGAATTTAGTGAATATAGTGCTAAAGAATGGATAACACTATATTCCACATTGTATGCTATGCCGATGATGCAGTCCTATCTATCCGATAGCGAAGGCAATCTGCCCAGATTTTATTTCGTTTTTACGTTAGTGCAAAAAAATTTAATATGACAATAAATGTGCAAAAAAAAAATAAATGTGTAATAATATCCAAGGAACCAATCAGATGTAAACTGTTGGTAGATGGCAAACTAATTGTAAAGGTATCAAAAGTACTTGGGTGTCGAAATAAGGAATGATAAAAATCTTATATGAGGAAGTTAGAACCCAAGTGAATAAAGAGATCTAATTTGGAGAAATAAAAATATGTCAGCCGAGAGGGAAATAAGAATACACAAAACTATGGTAAGACTAATCTTAACCAATGCTGTTGAGACCAGGACAGAAACAACAAAAACTAAGCAGCATCGGCGAAATGAAAATACACTAAGAATGAGTCACAAGTAAACGATTTACCATAAGATATCGATCAGTGCAATAAGGGAACTGTATAAGATCCAAAACGTAATACATTTTGCAAAGGGATAGAAGGAAATACTGAACCAAATACTGAACGCATAGATAAGGATAAGGATAGATTGGTAAGAAGAGCAATGGAAGAAGAGGGGAACAGAGGAAGATGGAGGATCCATCTTTCCAAAGAGATATCAACAAAACCGATGAAACAGTTTATTATATGGTTAAAGAACAGGCTATGTATCCTACGCAGTAAGAAGTAGCTCAAAAGCCTGTATGTCGAATTATTTTAATAAAAAAATAAATTTGACATATTTTTGGAATTTATATTTTAAATTTTCCATAACGTTAATAGTTTGCATTTCTGTAATTGATAAGCGATACCTTTAATTAATTTTTAACTGATTAAATAAACATACATTTTTATCAACATTTTATTTTCTTTATTTAACATTTTATAAAAAAAAACTATCAATTAATTAAAACTCAAAATTAATTCTTACCGAAAATTCCCTAAAGTACTTTCGTGCAATCTTATAAAGTGGGGCTGTTGAAATTTTCATCGTAATGCTGAGCTTAGGATTGGTCGAAAGATTGGACTCATCGGTTACTTAGATAAAGAAATAAATAAAAAGTATTTTGACCATACAATTTATAGAATATAATGTTCTAGAAAAAAAAATCCTATGAAAAATTAACTTTACTGACTCGAAAATTTTATAAATAAATAGAGTTAAATAAAGATTTGTGATATCTTATGAAGATCTAAGATTTGGTTAAACATAATTATGTTTATAAGAATTATAATTATTATTATAAGAAAGATGACTTATAAGAAAAACAAAGAAAATTCTCGAAGCTGCCTTTAAGTTGTTACAAAATGTCTGTAAATAATAGAAAACACATTTAAATTAATGTTCATTCTTGAAACCTTATTCTCACTAAATGTCCACCGAAATTTTTTCTAACTAGTTTCAGGCTAAATTTGAATACAATAGCAATAGCGAACATTTTCTTTCCGTTAATTTATTCCTGTACCTATCTCTTGCATTCCTTACCGTGTCCTCGTATGTATTTGCATTCATATATCCTCAGTACAAAATAAAAATCAAAAAAGCTTAATAATAATCGTTGTTTGGTGATAGGCCACTTACATCGATTAGTTGCTGAAAACTTGTAGGCGATGTTCTTTTCCATTTTCAATTAATTAATGGTCTTAACTAAAAGATTGTGGAAATAATTTATATATAAATATAAAAGAAAACATTGTTTTTTTGTTTTTTGTTTTTCTGCTCGGTATTCCTCTAAAACCATAAGACAGAAATACAAATAAAGTGGCAAATGTTGGGTAAAATTTTAGGCTATATTTTTTTTTTCATCGACGAGGGTCAACCGGAAGTCACGTGACGTACGGTCACTTCTTAACCGTTCCTTTTAGATGACCAAAATGAAAGACAAGTTGTTCCTCTCATTGAGATGAACTTTTTTTACAGGCAGTCCGGTCGCGATCAAAGGTCACGTGACTGAGAAAATGACCTCAGAATCCAAGTAAAAATTTTACTTGTTTGCTAGTGATTAATTAAAAATTTTCGGGTGTTGTTGAATTGTTTATGATGCGCAGATCAAAACTGCTTTAATTACTGTATCTATTAACTCATCTTTTAAAATAAACTGCCTTAAGACCTAACTTCTATTCTAACAATATGGGAATTCAATCGCTAGTCGAACGCATTTTCCTACTTTTTCTATTTCAAAATACACCTGTTGTAATACATCTCTCGAAGGCAATTTTTACAACGATTCCTTTGTTGCCGGATTATTTTATCATGCGATAAAATGAAGCTTTATTTAAATACAGAATTACATTTATGTTGACTTTTAGAAAAAAAAAATCACTGTATTTCACCATGATTGAATTTGCTGATTCTAAAGCAATTTGTTTTTTCGCGTCCGGTTATTTATTTTAAAATACATTACTGACCAGTAAACTATATTACGTTATAAAATATTTGCAAGCTATGGTAATTTGAATTACTGCAAAGTATGTTGCCATATATCCTTGTGATCTAGGCGGCAGGCGGCCTCCCAAGAGGCTGATGCGTCGGAACTTGGTTTCGAATCTAGGCGCCGATATGGATGTATATTTCCTTTCCTGGGTTTGTCAGCCTCCTCTTCACTTTCTCTTCCGGTTTGAAGCCATTCCATAATACTTTCCTGAGGAAGGCCTGGAATGGAAATCCCCTCAAATCACCTGGTATAAAATGTATCTCCTTTCAAACCATCTGGTCAATGTGGGAGATTATACTAACCCCCCTCCCTTCCGGAGACCTACAGCCAGAAATGGCTATAAAAGAAGAAGAAGAAGAAGAAAGTGTATTCCTAATTTATAAATAGAAGTAAAAGAAATCATGATAATTAACTTACTTTGTACGGCCCAACATTTCCCTTGAAAGGAATTTAAGTAACTTAACTTATATTGGACTGGAAATGCTTTTTCGATAGTCTGAAATTGAATAAAAAAAAATGGTAATTTTTTAAATTTCAATTCTTTTATTTTTTTACTAATTATAACGTTCTAACAGATACAGGAATAACTTTAATTAATTGATAGAAAAATTGGTAATCAATTAAATAACTGGAAAAAAAAATCTTTTTTAAACTATTTTTTTAGCACTGAAATCGTTTCTTAGTTTTCAATCTTTCGACTATTTCACTTCCAAGTGAAATAGTCGTATTTCCATCGTATTTCACTTCCAAGTTTGGTTTGAGGTTGAAAATTATTTTAAGGCTGATTTGTCTCATTTAGGTTTCCTTCTCGTATTTTTTTCCCTTTGTGTTTTCTTTCGTAAGTAAAAATACCAGACCTTCATATCGTAACTTGCCAATCGTAAATAAATGACTTGCTTATCTACGAGGTATTTAATACGACTTGTAATAATTCTGACAATATCTGTTTCTTCAGGATCTCATCATTTCTGATCTTAATCCTTCAGATAATCCACTGTAAACTTGCTTCCTGCTCTTTCTGCTAATAATTCGCAATCTTCAGCAAATCACAGTTTACTATCTGCTGTTCTTTTAACTTCAATTCTTTGTGTTTTTGATTCTAAAATTAATTTGATCACGAATGACCATGGTGCAGTGCTTCTTCTTCTCCTTTCAATCACTTGTCTTTCATTTTGGTCATCTAAAAGGAATGGTTGAGAAGTGACCGTACGTCACGTGACTTCCGGTTGACCCTCGATGAGGGTCAATATTTAGCGTTGAAGATAATTCTTTATAAAACATAGTTTGATTGAAATTCCTGCAAAGATTTTTGCCAACTTGCATGTGTAGAAGTTACAAATTCCCAACACATGGCCAAAAAAAGGGACATGGGGTGAGATCGAAGCACCGATCACAGAAATATCCCAAGGGAACACCTCGTACTTAGTGTGTCAAAACAGGCAGCATGAAAAGATTTTTTTTTTTTATTTTCCAATGGTTTTTGTTTTCATATTCTTAATATTCTTTCGAAATAACAATTAATGTACCTGGAATTCTACTTGGATATCCTGTCTCTCCAGAGCTGTCATATCCCACAGTTTGTCCAAAGTGATGTCATCCATGTTCAGTAACTCACAGAATGGATGCGATGTTTCTGATGTGTTCAGAGATTGGGCGTAGCTCTGACGTATTGCTTTCACCTTCGAGGCATTTTGAAAACCATCTTCTGGACAAATAATTAGCAAAGGATATCGTGTTGGAACATCATAGATGGGCTGAATATCCACAGCAGCTGGAGAATATCTGAAAAATATTTCTTGGTAGATGTCAAAAAAAAAGTTCACTCATCTCAGAATTACAATTATGTCAATAAAGTTTGACGAAGCAGTAACGAATATTTGGCTTTAGATTCTCAAATAATGTGGGGTTTTTTTTAGTTTAATAACAATGTATGGTTTTTAATATTTCTTTTCAAGTTTTTTTTTTTTTAATTATTTAATTCACGTTCCTACGATCATGTAGAATTCATTTTAATTGAATTTTTTAAGATTTTTATTAATATTATTAGTTTATAAAGAATTATTATTAAGAGTTTTATTAATAACAAAAATATTTTGTTATTTCTTATTAATATTTATAAATATTAATGTATAATTTACAGGGAGTCGGAAGAGATAGTATTAGTAAAGTTTCTCCTGAATTTAAATTTGATAAAGAGTTTTATTCTATTCAATAAAATTAATAAAAAAAATGAGTCATCTAAAGAATTAGTCATAAAAAGTATTGTAAAGAAGATTATAAAAAATTAAAAATATACGAATGAATTCATTGTACGGTTTAACTGGACATTGTTTCAGAGCATAATGTTTTATTCAGTCAGAAAGTTTTCGCCCTAAATAAAATAACTTATCAGTAACGTAGGTAAAGTAAGATCTAATCACCTACACCCAACATACTTCAAACTCAAAAATAATTTTACATCACAGCTTTATTAGTTGAGGTACAAAAGGCAGTAATTTGAAAGTCTTCTATAGAATGGATCCTAAAATAGGTTTATAATCACTAAAATTTAATGAGAGCTAGGATTAAACTTTAACATTTGAGATTTGATGTAAACGAATGCAATATTTCTTTTGAGTTAGTAAAAGCGCACAACATTTGACTCTTTTCGGGAAGTGCCTATAAACAGGGACTAAAAATACCAAAATCTGGTGAGGACTGAGCAAATGCATTGTAGACAACATTATGTACGACTCAGTGTTTGTCACCCTTATATAAAGTGGCCTTAAAATGAGCAGATAAACAAAAATGTAATCAGATTTAGGTAACAACTCTTAACTCTTTATTTTTTTAAGTTTGTTCGAGATTGGTTAATTAGCTTTCTAGTTATCGTCCCTACAAAATAGACACATACACACGTGTCATTATAAATAAAATTGTGTATTATTGAATAATCAATAAGCCACAGTTTTTTTTTTAAGAATGTATAGTACGAGAAATTCAACTTACATCTTTCGCCTTTCTTTTTTGAGATAAAATGTTTGAATTAAATTGTTAGATTTTAAATTTATCAAAAACCTTATAAGCCGTATATCTTAAAAGATTTCGTACACGCTTAAAAAAAAAAAATCTTACTAAAAAATACTCTTTGTTTGGCAGTTTTCCAGATGAAGGTGACCTTGCAGTTTTCTGCAGGTCTGTTTTATGGTAAAATGTTTTTAAAATCCTAATCTGATTTTTTACATAAACACAAACACACAAACAGTATAATTTCCTGATTTAATTGATTTTGTTATTTTTCATTGGAGACATCAATCTGTTAAGAAAATGGAGATTCATATAAAAAATAAAATGTTAATTGCTGGTATTGCAGTATTAAAGCTCCCTTCTCAGGAATTATTCTCAAATGAAAGTAAATCGAAATCCGCCTACACGAAGACTATATGACAAAGACTCCTTTCCTAATTACAGATCAATAAACATTAGCAGCTTTGTAATTACATGGTTCGAATCCCAAGATGACAAAATGTTCTGGTTTTTTTTTTTTTTCAACTCACTAAAGACTTTGCAAATCAACTAGAAAGAGACTCATTTTAAAATGCAAAGAAAAATAATAATCATCTTTCAGATGACGGTCATGGGTGAACTTTTATAAATAGATAAGATTTACAAAGTTTCGCACATATTTAAAAAAATAATAATGAAAACATTATCATAAAACAGGACGGTTTCGACCTGCGGAATACTGCAAGATCATTTTCATCTGAAACCGGAAGTTTTAAATATACGCGATATTTTTTAAATATTAGTAGAGTTTTTGATAAACATTCACTCACACTTGTTAAAGTTGAATTTATAAATAGATAAGAAGAGGAAATTTAGACAAATTTCTAAAAATGGATAATAACGATAAAGTAAATATAATTTGATGAAACCAAAAAGAAAAGAAAACAAAAAGGATTGAGAGATTTATTTGACGTGAAAACATTAAAACTACTGTGCGTATTTTCATTATAAACATTGATTGAATACATCTTACTGACATTGAAGTACGTATTTTACTGAAACACTAAAGTAGTTTTACCAGAAATCTTTTTATTTGTAGTTTTTAGAAAAAGAGAAATATGTAGTTGTTAGATGAAGATAAAAAGTATTTTAATAATATAAGCAATTAACAAAAAATGTTACTTTAAGTAAATGTTAAGTAAAATATATGCATATATTACCTATATACAATTAAACGATCCCATATTTGAAAAGTGCTGAATCCCACGCAGGTGAGGAAAGCCAAGAGCCATGCAATCCTCCCCGTAGATAAAACTGGTTGGTTGGCAGTAGTTGAGGATTTCGCCAGTGATGGTTCTTTCGAATTTTCTTTCCAAGCAACAAGAACTTGATCGTTTCTTTTGTTTGAGTTCATTATCCCATTAGAATTAACAACAGCCATCCTAAATAGCAGTTTTTCCACATTATATCAAATAGTTGAATAGAACAAAAGTTTTATTACAATCATTAAAAAAAAATTATCTCCAAGATAGAATTTGAAGTTATTGGCATAGTTTGTTTCTGTTAGAAATTGTTTCATCTGTTTAGCTGATTGATAAACATGTTAAGATCTAAAAATTTATAAAACCTTGCATATAAATTATGTTTTTCTGGCATTTTATTAAAAATGTTTTACGGTATATTAATAAGGCAGTGTTGATATCTATACATAGAGGATACGAACATCTACAGCAACATCTATAAAAATATGTAATAAAATTGAGAGCTATTTTCAATACGGATATTCTGGAAAGATGCAATCTTCATCTAGACCTAAGATGTTAATAATTGCACGACTTGAATAAGAATCTTAATCTTGGCATGAATTCGATCTGTCCACACAAATGTTGAATAGATTCAGAGTTTGGGAAGCTGCCTCAAAATGGCGCCATCCCTGGAGCACTGAACCGGACTGTTTTTCATTCAGTTCCTTTCAGTAGTTTTAAAAGCAATGAAGGTAGGAAATTTATAATAAAGCTTAATACAATTATTGACAAGCAGACAGAACTTTTATATTTATTTATTTTTATTGCATCTTTATTTATTTATTTTATATTTGCATTTGAATATTGCCAATCTTTGGTAGTCTTAAGAAACACTTTGAACCTGTCTTATAATCAGAATCGTATTACATCTATTAAGGATTTTAATAGAAAACTGCTCTTTTTAAAATGAAACTTTTTTTATTATTAATTAATTATTTATTGTGATTTTAAAAGTTCTTTAGTAGCCGAATAATTATAGACCAAGTTGTCATCATAGCGATCTAAGAAGAAATATATTCCAAAAAAGAAAGGTAGAAAAATAGAAAGATAACATTTTTACCTGTGCTGATAAAACTTCAATACAGTTTGTTTCTCTTTTCAAAATTTATATTTAAGAAATGACCGTGACTAATTCAGAGATTAGTAACTGAATTGCTACTTACTAATAATCTTTTTTTTCCCCTTTAATCAATATCTATTTCTGTATTTCGAAATTCTTTTTCTGTCAACTATTGTCAAGATAAGTCTCCGCCTTTTGCATGTCGAATATTGATTATAAAAAACAAACGTAATGTTGTTTAATTTCAGAGCCTGTGTGAAGAAATTTCACAGCCTTTCACTGCATTGAAATAGAAGATTTATTTTCGAACTCAAGAATCTGTATTTGCTTGTGGAAATTACTTTCCGAATCATGTTTTCGTGTTTTTCCTGATTTCAAAAGATATTTCTTACAAAGTTGTTTATTTCAGAATAGTATCTCGATGAGTGTTGATTCAAATTTCATTCAAATGAAATGTAGAAATATTCGCTTTTTATTTATTTACTTTGGAAATAATAAACAGATCAGAAAAACAAAAAGTTAATGTCAAAAGTTAAACTTTTTATTTATCGAGCATATTATGGATATGCGTTAGCTTCTGTTTATTTTATTAAAAACGAAAAGAAAACATAAATATTGGTGATAATCTACATATATAAAAAGAAAAGTCCTGACGCTCTCCCTGACTGACTCATCAACGCTCAGTCCAAACCCTTGGACCTAGAAAGCTGAAATTTTGCACAGAGGTTCCCTTTATGATGTAGATAAGGAATAAGGCCGGATTTTTCGAAATTCCCACGGGATAGGGAATAAAGAGGATTTATATTTTCGCTTTAAAGTTGCCTTATCGATATACAAATGTGTGGCGCCAACCCACAATACATCTGAGTTATCCGGAGAAGGCCACAACGGGCTGGGAATATTTTCCGATCTCGATATTAATTTGCTAAATATTTTTTTTTATGCTATGTATGGAAGGGTTCAGTAGCGAAGCGACGATACTCGGCTATTCGTAATTAAAACTATATTAAACATATTCTCTATGTTGGCCATAGAAGGAAATAGAAACTTCCTTAAGTAATCCCTGGATGAAGACACGTTCTACATAGACTTAGAAATAGCTGTGGATGATTTATGAAAAACAAATAGTTAAAAAACTGCATTGATTAAAATTATTAATTTATTAAAAATAACTAATACAATATCCCATTTGTTTTTTATTAGAAAGAATTCTTTTAATTTTTATTCATATTGTTATTAAATGGTTTCATGAGTACGGATAGACGGACTGACAGGTAAAACGGTTGACAGTAATGCTTTTTTTTGCATTTTAAATAGGCGTGCAAACTTCCTTTGTTAGTTTAAGGCTTGGTAAAGTAACGAGTTCCCTAGCAAAGAGAACTATTCGAGAAATATCGCAGATCATTATCCGAGCTAAAGACTGAATCCCTTATTTTGTCATCGTTGATCTACGACAAATGCTGAACGGCATCCAAGCACAGATATTACTATAGAGACTCCATTAGATGTTCATAAAGGTTCATTATTAACTTTCTGGCTATTTTTTCTTTTCTGTGTTGTAAGGCAAAATGCACCTGAAGAGAAGGAATACTTTATAATATTCCTTTCTCTTAAGGTGAGGTATGTTATATTTTCAGTAAAATTTTACTAAGACAGAAAAATTTTGAAAATTC
>JAFIDM010006943.1:11479371-11492719 GCA_023159025.1 Thereuonema tuberculata | reverse complement strand
TATATTTTCAGTAAAATTTTACTAAGACAGAAAAATTTTGAAAATTCTCTCTATATTTGGAGAATAATTGTGAATAAACGATCCGGTAAATACCTGTTACTGGAAAAGTATCGGAGAGAATTTAATCGTATTCCTTCTTCAATAGCTGTAATTAGATACAAAGAAAAAGTTTTAAATAATAATTGTAATGAAAACCAAAAAATATATTTTTTTCATTTATCTTGGTGCTACTCTTATTAAAAGCTGCACTTGTCAAAATTATTAGGGGAGCGAGAGTTATTTGTAAGGAAAATCGTGTGTGACTAACGTTGTTCGATATATTATATTATTTTTACGTAAGATAAAGTAGAATATTCTGAAATATTGGTAAGGAAAAGCATATTAGCGAATATCTATGCAATATTACTTTTTAATGTATGTGTGCGATATGCTATTGAACAATCTGCATACCTGTACAACAAGAAAAATGAATTCTCGAGGGTCGTACCTGACCTCTAGTAGAGTATGTTGTCCCCTCGACCACTGCACACCCTGTATGGCATGGAATTGATGAAGTTATCGAGGAAGGTTTGAGGATATCTTCGCCATTCCTCAATGAGGGCTTTCTCCAGTTCACGAAGAATCACAGGTACTGGTCTAGCTGCAATGCGTCTGCCAAGTGCGTCCCAAGCTTGCGTTATGGGATTTAAGTCGCGGAGTATTCTGGCACTTCATTGGCTCCATTCCCTCTACTTCAACCAAGTTGACTCCTAGCAGAGGTATTTTCGTCTATGAAAAGGAACGAAATCGCCGATTGGCTGAAGCGCACATCGTGACAATGGTTTAAGAATCTAGTCTCTATACCTCTGGGCCATCAGACCGCCGTTTCGGATGACATAGATGTCTGTACTCCCACCTACATTTATAACTGACTACACCAGGTTTTTGATAACTGATTGAAATTACGAAATTAAAATATATTTCAATTGCAGGACTGTAGATCTAATTTATCCTACTAAAAAAGAATACGAAGGAGACAAGGAAATAAGTAAGAAATACGAATAATTCTTTAAAGTTTTATTAATGTTTATTAAATACAAGAGCCATATTAATACAGACACTCAAAAACAGGCGCTTCAGCATAATTTTTAAAACACATGAAATAGAAAATGTACTAAGTTTAAATGCATCTTATATAAAATGTAATATCAACATTACTGATTTACTTAACGTTTGAAAATAAAAGTTGATAGGAAATCATTTTTGTTAGGAAATTACACTAAAATCTGCAACTATCACGGTACGGTGCTTTTCGTTTAACTAACATCGAAAATTATTTATTAAAAAAACTTGTCATTCTTCAAATGTCTCTGTAGAGCAGTTTGCTCAATACAGAATGTGCAGCAGCAAGAGGAATTCAATAAACAATAATTCGGTCAAATGAAGGACACGAAGAAATTTAATAATGAATCGGAACAACTTCTGATTTTCTTTTGTGAAGTATTTTCACAGCGTGGACAGCCATTTTGGAAAGTTCAATGAGTGTTAGGAAGCTAAAACCTAAATATAATCCCAAACAACCACCAGTGTCACTCAGAAAAGAGATAGTGGAGTAAGCATAGTATTCGTCAATTGCCATTCGTTTGTTAGTCGGATACTGTAAACGGAGAATTGTGTAGTCATTAGGCCCGAAGCCATAGGTACATTCGCTAACAGTGTACTGAGTCTCGTGACATTGTCGAGGACAGTTGCATTGTGACCAGTCCGCATTTTCATTTAACTTTTTGGCAGTGTGATAAGCTTTGTCGAAATTGGAAAAGTTACATGGTGGCCTGGAGTCGCTGCGAATGAACGGCAATCTGTAAGACAAGAAAATAGTTCAACTAAGGATAAGGAATAGAAACTTAAAAAGAATGCAAAATTTTTCTAATTAAACAGGAATGTAACAATGTTCTTTTCTTTATATATAGGCCGACACATCGTTCTTGATGATCACGTTTGCGCGAGATTTTCGAAAATTACGAGATTTGGCCATTAGGCTCTTCAGCAGGTCTCAAGGAATGTAGAATTTTGAATGTCTGTCGCTAGGAAATTGCTACCTGTCGCTGCATCTACTCTGTCTTGAACTCTTTCTAAAGGAATGAGAGGTCCTACATTTATTAATTCTCTACGAAAATAATCTTCAACTTGCAATATAATTTTTTGAGCGCTGCTTTGAATATCAATGTTTCTCGCCATTTTGTGAGAAGACATGGATAGAGGCTATTCTCGCGTCAATCACGTGAAATCGCAAAAATTCGGGATCATCAAGAACGATGTGTCGGCCTATAGTAGAAATTCCGTAATAATACACTTTAACATAGTTCTCGTCCGGTAGCCAAGGAACGAAGGCGTAAACATGTGCATCTAAATTCTTTATCTAAATGTTAAATCTTTCTGAATTATACTTAATTCGTGTTTACATGTATTACTTTTTTCGAACTCGTATGCATTGTTTAAGTAAGGATTATCAAAACCAAAAATATTCCAAGTTCTGATGTAAATTAGTCTTTTATTGTTTGAGTAATGCTCTTAATTTAAATCTTGCTCCCTTTTGTAAATCGGCGCTTAAAGTCGGTTACTTCCACAAATAACAACATTTAATCAGATCTTGAGGAGATAAATACATTTTTAAATATGAATTTGGTATTGATCATTGCAGTTCTTTTGCAGTGCTGTTAGGATTTGTATGCATAGTGATTTATTGACCTTATGGTGAAATCGTTCTAAAATTCTAATTTCTCTTAAATTCTGGATTTGAAATATTTTAAATACCACACAATCAGCAGTGTGCAAAAATGAAAAAAAAAAAAACAAAGCAACAACAACAACACATTTTGTGTTTTCATGATTACAGAACATGTCATTGTATATGTATATAGACATACGTACAATATAGACATATGTAAAATTTGAAATAAGAATTACAATCATGCCTAAAATAAAAATTATCTCATTAAATATATTATGCTAATTTTTTTAATAAAATTGGTTAAAAACCTTAATCGAAATTTGTCTCAAAATTTATAAAATCAGAGCACTCACTTGCATTCGGTGGCATTTTGAATTATACGATTCATACATTCTACTTTGCAGTCTGTAAATTTTGACTCTTCGATGCATGGAGTTTTAGTGGTATTGACGTTGTTAAACTGTAAAAAAGTAAATATTATTAGTTTACTTCACCTTAATTGCAGAAAATTTTTTCAACGCTAAACGTAAATCTTAATTTAAAAATTCTGTACCCTTGTCCTTTAAAGTGTTTGATATTAAAGAATTTTTTGATGTTTAGCATTTTATCCAGATTGAAAATAAATAAATAAATAAATAAATAAATAAATAAATAAATGAACAGAGCTACGAGCTTCTTACTCTCAATTTCGATTGGGTGATAGCTCTATTCCCAAAGGTTTAGCTTCAAGTATTACCAAGAGATTAATAGAAAAAACTAGATTACTTTTGTAGGGGAACTAGCCTACTCTCGTAGGAGAAAGGCTTTTTGCTGGCGTCGAGAGACGCAGCAATTTATTTTCTTGCCTTTTGTTGTTGGTGGAGTCACGGCCGGGTCGGCAGTGACTTTTACTAACAAGATCTTGCCTTTCTGATTTGGTTAAGGGAAGGCGAGGATTGGGCTGATGAGTCCGTAGAAGGACGAAACGGCCGTTCCCAATTCCTTCCCATAATCCAATCAGAAAGGCAATTTCTCCTTTTAGTCAAGTGCTGCGTTTCCTTTGTTTTATTTACTTTTATAGATCTGCAAAAAAATATCTTGTGAAAAAAACATAAAACAAAAACAAACAAGCAAATAAGCCGATACAGTCCGTTTTCGTTTAAGAGAGCCTTCAGCGCTTTTGCGCATGCGTCAGGTCTCCTGCGATTTCTTCAAAATAGAGGCGAGGAGAAACAAAGATGGGATGTTTAATTTTTATAGTGTTAGTTTACTAGTAGCTGGGTTCTATTTGCGCTTTTCGGGAAAGAATTATGGAGAGAATAAATACTATTGCAAAAATGCTCCTCCGTTATTTTTTTCTTAAAAGCGAAAATGTACAAAAGAATTTCTTAGGAAAGTGCCCATCTCAGCGTATCACCCCTCTGCGGAGTAAAATCGTCCCGAAGTGGTAGCTCTGCCATTCATAAACGGACTGTATGTCATGAACCTTCACTACTAAGTTGAAATAACGTCACAGGATATTCTTTAGAGAAATCCAACTAACTATCATTATAACCAAATTTTGATGACGAGGTTTAACGTGCGCAAAATTTATGGAAATGTTAAAAAACTGAGGCCACACACACAAGCTATTAAAAAACCATTACAAATTTTAATCACGACCGGGTTTCAAGCAGGCATGCTGACTGTTTATAAGTGCTTTCTAACAAAGATAGAGGCTGCTTATAAATCAAAATCGGCCAATGCAATAGTGAGGATGAAAGCTGGTGGGATGATTTTGCAAGTGGAGGCATCTGGTGAAGGAAACGGCAGCAGGATGAAACAGAAGAACATCAAAGAGACCTCCATTTTGGGAAGCAGATACGCTTGAAACAAGAGGCTTGCAAGGAGTCTTCCTACCGATTATTTGCATAGTTGAGACTACAGATGTAATTTGGGTGAATGCAGCTACTTATAATAAAAAGACGGGGGGCAGGACCCATTCAGGAAATTCTTGACAATAAAGAATAGCAGCAGATATCGTAATTGATAATATCTTAATCTTTTCTTGGAAATCCATATTGGTTGATAGATCTGACTGAATTGAATCGTTGTAGCAATGGGGTTCAGTTAGTTCAATGAGCAATTCATTACATTTTCTTAAAAAATCGTGTGATTCATGATGTAGAATAATGGAATACTCAAAATTCAGTGAAAGACCACTTTCACGAACGTAACAGGCAGTTAAGTAATTAAAAATCCTCAATTCTAAGTGCATTGGAATGATGCCTCCAGTTTCAAGACCGGTTGGCGGGTTTCCCCAAAATGTCTGCAATTGAAGCCTACAACAAATGGCTCTTGGATTATTTTGAGGATTACGAATTTCCTTGTTTATGGTAGAGCAATGGTAGATACGAAGCCCGATGTCAACATGATACTCAATGGGTTTAATTTTCACTTTAGAACTGGAAACAAAGAGAAATGAATAGAAACGTAAATAGAATTACCGCTCAGAATACGGAGAGAAGGATTATAAATACGCTGCATAGCAATGAGCATCTGTTTATTTACACGGGTTTCCAAGAAAAGATAGAGATATTATCAATTATGATATCTGTTGTTATCTTTTATTGCCAAGAATTTCCTGAATGGGTCATTCCCCCCTCTTTTTATTATAGGTAGCTGCATTCACCCAAGTTACATGTGTAGTTTCAACTATGCAACTAATATGGAGGAAGACTCTTTGCAAGCCTCTTGCTTCAAGAATATCTGTTTCCCAAAAAAGGAGGTCTATTCGATGTTCTTCTGTTTCCTGGCTGCCTTCTATCATCGCTTGTACCATCTTTCATCCTCCCATTGCATTGGCCGAATTTTCGTTTTAAGGATCCTCTATCATGTTGGAATGCACTTGGAAACATCCAGCATTCAACAACAGTTGAAACCCGGTCGTGACTAAAATTTTTAATGTGTTTTATATACACTTAATGTTTAATGTACAAAATTTAATAGTTTGTGTGTCTGGCCTCAGTATTTTAAATTTCCATAAACAAACTTTGTGTGTTTAACATAGGAAAAGTTCCTTTACAGTTCCTTCGTGAAACGACTTTTATAGATTTTGTAATAAAAAAATAATAGCATAAGTAACTCAGTACTAGTTGCGACCCGTGAAATATTCACGGAAGTAAAACAAATTCCACATTTTTGAAAAACACAAGATTGAAAAACATGTTTTAAGCTAATTTTTTTAGAAGCCATGACTTCCACAACAGCCCATATGTAATTTGAATATCGGCTTATATGTTAAAGTACAAGTAATATTATAATATTGTTAAAATAAAAAAAAAATGATTTACCACTTTCATAGTACCAGCGCTGCGGTTTCTCATTATGAAACATAATGGCAACCTGCTGCCCTAAAAGAATAGGCTCATCGAAATTGAGGCAATATTAACGGAAGTAAAACAAATACCACATTTTTGAAATATCCTGAAATTTTTGAAAAACACAAGATTGAAAACGATGTTTTAAGCTCATTTTTTGAAAGCAATCACTTCCGCAACAGCCCACACATAATTTGAATGACCAAGCCAAATTTTGTTAAAATAAATTAAAATAAAAAATTGATTTACCAGTTTCAACAATAACAATAACGAGTGTCCAACCGCCAATACCAATAATCTGGAAAACAATGACGGCACATATTTCGTCATTGTTCGTCATTGTTGAGTAGAGAGAGAGTGACTACACTGCCGAAATTATGTAAAAACCGAGGTTTTACAAACTCTCTCATAAATTTTGATGCATGACCTTCATGCATTTGAGTTTAAACTTCATTTCTGTGGAAAAGAAAATCTCAATAAGCTGATAATAATTGTATAATCGCGATTCGTTGTGGTGAAGTGGAGAAAATAGTAGAGACGCCATCTTTAAACGTGGGCGTGACGTCATGCCTGACGTGTTCCAACGCTGCACTGTGATTGGTTAATTCAAATTACAAATTTACAAATTTACAAAGATCGTACAACTTTTGCCTATTAATAGGATTATTACATCGTCTGTATTAACAGAAATACAATTTTATGATTTGATTTTTTTTTTATAGCCAACATATTTTGTCGTTAAGATGTGATCACATGTTAACTTTAAACTTACCTCAGTGATATCAGCCAAGATTTCTGTGTACATGGATTTAAGTATTCTGATTTGAATGATATTCAATGCTTCATAGACATTAAGTTTTTCTTGATGATGTATCGTAGCCTAAAATAAACAGGAAATTATTTAATGACAGTTGCAAAGATTCGAGTTAAAGAAAAACAAAAAGTCATGTTTACCTATTATAATTTATGCTGAAGTACATTTGTCATGAATTTCTTTAGATACTAATGTAATCTTTTACGTGGGTTGATTACATTACGAGTGAACTTTCAATATACAAAATCTCAGGTCACGTGAGATACATATCGGCGATTCGTCCAAGGACTAAAAAGGCAGCATAGTAGCTAACGTTCCATTAATTGGTAATTTCCAATTATCATTATCATAATCATTAATTGGTAATAGTGTGTCGATTACAATGTCATCGAAAATACACTCATTACCAAAAAAAAAGACGCACCTAGAAGGAGTTGTCCCATTGTAATGAAATTTCGTATGCAAAGACATTGGGAACGCCCATGCAAATGATTAAACTTTGGTGTCGAATGAATGAATAGCGAGAGCTACAGCGCATCGGAACTGCGCACTCAGCAGGTGTATATACGAAGCGATTCTCAATCTGATGGTCAAAATTTCTGTTGCATTGCGAGTTAGGATACCCTTCAACGACTGAAAAAATGCCTCACCGCAGGATTCGAGCTCATTACGTGCAACTGTCAGAGTTTGAAAGAGGTCGTATCATTGGATTGAAAGAGGCAGGTTGGGCAAATCGGAAATCGCTCGTCATATGGGTCGAAGTGATGTGGCGATTAGAAGATGCTGGCAGGAATGGGTGGACAATGGCAGATTTCAGCATCATGAAGGTAGCGGTCGCCCTAGGGCCGCAGCAGAGCGAGAGAGGATAGAGTGATTGTCAGATCAGCTGTCACAGCGCCTGAATCATCGTTATCAACCATCAGACATGCGACCCGCACACGAGTGTCCACCATGACCATTCACAGACGGCTGAGAGAGCGACATCTACGCTCGTACCGACCGCTACGCCACCTGCCACTCACGTCTGCACACCGTCGGGCCAGATTACAGTGGTGCTTGGCTCGATCCGGTTGGAATGATGCTGACTGGGGACGTATAGTGTTTAGCGACGAATCACGCTTCCAACTGTGTCCTGACGATCGTCGCAGACGTGTCTGGAGACGCCCAGGGCAGCGTGCCGATCCTGCTTGCACTATTGCACGCCACACAGGCCCTCAAACCAGGAGTTATGGTCTGGGGTGCCATTTCCCTTGATAGCCGGACCCCTTTGGACGTCATTAGCAGCACACTTACAGCACAGCGGTACGTCGACGACTTTCTGAGACCTGTATTGCTACCCTTCCTTTTGCAGTACCCTGGCCTTATTTTTCAGCAAGATAATGCCAGACCACATACGGCACGTGTTGCTAGACCTGTCTTGCAGCTTGTGAAACACTTCCTTGGCCAGCCAGATCCCCAGATCTCTCTCCAATCGAGCATGTCTGGGATAAGATGGGAAGGCGACTGCATCCACCAGGGAATATGGATGACCTAGCCCGACAATTGGAGCAAATTTGGCAAGAAATACCGCAGGAGACCATCCGGGAGCTTTATCACTCTATGCCACGTCGTGTGGCAGCTTGCATTCAGGGTAGAGGCAAGTCAACACCTTATTGAGCTCGTTACTTTGTAACTCTGAAATAAATCATTGAATTTGTCTGAAAGTTTAATCATTTTCTATTCTGTATATAATCTTCCTCTCCACCAATTTTTGTCTCCATCGGACAACTCCTTCTAGGTGTGTCGTTTTTTTTGTTAATGAGTGTATTTTGGTGCCCTTTCCGACGCCAAATTTTCATATTCTGTGATTTTAAACATTCGCAAAGCCTGGGGATTGCACATTTCGAAAAGAGGGGTGAAGAACGAATTGAAAAAAAAAGAAAAAGGCAAACACTGGCAACATTGGACGAACAAGGACCCTCGAGGCAGAAACCCCCATCTCTTATAACTTCGGAAGTGGTTGCTAAATTAAAGTCACGGGAGACAATGCGAAAACGCAAAGGTTGGGTGCAAGATAAGTAGGGGGTCTCTCAGTCAACGGTACACAACATAATTCACCAGAAACTGCAATTGTTTAAACGTTACAAATCCCGTGTGAATTAGCTGCTGCTTAGGCACGTTTCAGAGCGAAGTACCAATTGTGAAAATTATGAGAGTGCTATCTTTCCGGCGATAATTGGAAATTTATTTCGCCTTTGGACGAGGCATAAGTGTACTTAACTGACTGTAACAAACCCAGAGCAATTTATTACAGTTCAAAGGGTGAAAAAAAATGATCAAAAATGGTTTCGAGAACGTAGGAAAAGTTTTCCGAAAAGTTTTAAAATATTCGCTGGAGACTGCTACAAGGAATAATTCTAGATTCGTAAGGTGGACAACAACGTCAAAGTTAACTCCCTCTACTATCAGAGAACATGCTGGATTCATTAAACCGCAAAGAAATTCCTTTCCTGTAAGGACCAGAGATAATCAAGTTTGGGTGCACCAAGACGAAACTTCCAAACACTCCTCTAAGTCGACTGTCCTTTACCCTTGAACAAGAAAGGCCAATAAATGCAGTTCCTTTTTCTGATATCCCGGTCAATTCTCCCGACGCATCTCCGATAAACTTTTGCGGATTTGGAGCATTAAAAAGTGCCTTTGGACGGTTTGTCGAAAGCCTGTAGAGAGGAATGGGAAGTGATTGATTTTAATCTCTTTAAGAAGGAGACTTTTGGAATGGAAATTGAAATGCAGGGTTCGAGAAAGGGCTTCAGATAGAGCATGATCGAACGTGGCATCGAGGATTTTGTAATGTTGTGAAGGTTAAGGCCTGATCGCACTATTCAGTCTCCTTTGTGTTTATGAAACGTCTTTGTATCCGTCATCGGCAAAATCATTGCGCAATTTACCGTCGCAAGTTACGTTAAGCGGAAACGGAAGTAGACCGAAAGAGGAAACGGAAATTCTTCTTCTAATTCTTTAGCGGCATTTCGATTGTTCAACATGCAAAATCTCTTTACAAAGGTGACATCTGCACATTCTGACGCACAGCATTAATTTATTTCAGTAAAAATATTGTTTATTTTCGAAAAATAATCTCCTCAATGTGATATTTAATTCATAATAACTTTCGATCCCATCGAAACGGCGAACAAAATGGCGCCGGCGAACTTGCTATCCATGTTGAAAATTTGTAGGAATACGTCAGTGCTCTGTTATTGGATGTTCCCTCACACACACGATCTGATTGGCTGGCCTTACGTTTGCGGAGACAGCTATGTTCGGTGATTTCAAGATATCCGTTGACTCAATTCTGAGACGTAAAAGCAATTATCTTATAGAAACTTAACGAGAGACGGATATAGATGGAATAGTGCGATCAGGCCTTTAGAAATCGTTCACTGGTAATGTAGTCAACCCTGTAAGTCGGGTTTAGTGATTCATGTAAGTAATTTTTTTGCTTGTTTTGTTTTTATTAAAAAGGGTTTCTATTTCATTTTCGATTTGCTGTTTTTTAAAACTGATTAATTCGTTTGCTTTGGTAACTGCTTTTTAATATTTTATATTGTTTTGATATTAATTTAAATTTGGAATATTTTGTTTAAAAAAGGCGTTCGAGGGGAAGTTGAAGATGGAAAACACATTGTATTTTCCATCTTAAACTTACACTACCCCTCGTACGCCTTTATTTGGGTCTTGCATTGGCTGAGTAACCCTGGCTGAAGAGAGCCCAACAAGCTCAAAATGGCCGTCTCAGGGTCTCAGCTTAAAACCTAAAAAAGGCCTTTCTTTTTAATATAATTGGAATATATATATTCTACATAAATCTTTGAGTATTCAGATATCGAATAATATAAAACTAATATAAAAACCTAACTGAAATATATAACGATACAAACCCCGTAGAAAGAATATCCAAAAAACTTTTTAAGCTTGCTGTAAGATATTATAATCTCCAATATCGGGTTGGAATGCTGAAATCTCTCATAACCAACTACAAGAAAGAATGTGCAAATAGTTTCATTTCAAAATAGGATCAAAATTTAACAGCTGCAGAAATTACAATAACATATAACTATAAATTGATCTGACCACCAAATAAATGTCAAAACATCTATCAGAAAAATATGTACTATTAGGAATTACAGCGTAAGGACCTCTATCCAGAGGCGTCACTAGGGTTGGTGTCACCCAGTGCGGTAGCTCATGGTGTCACCCCCTCCCAAAAAAAAAACTTCTAAAACTACCTGTTCAACCAAAAAAAAAAAGGAAAAACCTTGTAAAAATTATCTGTTCAACCAAAAAAAAAACCTTGTAAAAGCATTTTGGTGTCACCTCTTGTGATGGTGTCACCCGGTGCGGTCCGCACCCCCCGCACCCCCCTAGTGACGCCACTGCCTCTATCCCAACCAATCCTTGCAAGAAATAGATATTTTTACATTCAAATTACAGTAATAGATGCCTTCTTTCTTATTTATTTTTACAGTTTTTTAAATAATTTTCATCAAGTTTTCATCATCTCCAAAGAAATGAATCAGCTGATGTATCTGTGAACTCCATCTTTTTTTTTTTTCAAAAACCAAAACAAAAAAAAAGTAAAAATTATAGAATATTCAAAATAACATAAAAATAAAAAGAACATATAAAACTATGGCCCTGAAATTAAAAAAAAAAATAAAAAAACAAATTAAGAATAAAAAGATCAATAAATTAATCCCCTCCAGCTGAACGATTAGCTTATGAAAGATTAACTTGTAAAGCAGACATACATATAACAGCAAAATTTTAGCTACGTAATACATACATAACAAGAAAACTAAGGATAAAAACGCACACATTTCAAGGATTCACTGAGCTTTTGGAAATTTCTTACCGAGAACCCAAGATGGACTGTTTCGAGGTACTAATTTATTTTGGTTTTTATTTTGAAATGTACACTTATAGTTTTCAAGCAAACATTCAGTTGAAATCAATGTAATCAGTGATTATTGTAGGGATGATGTCGGACGAAAATTTGGTGGACTGTGAAAATTTTTACTTCACACGAGAGTTGTACAAAAGACAAATTCTCTGAAAAATGTTAAGCTTCTACAATTTCTAAAACTAAATCATTAAAATTACTTATTGGTTAAATATACTGTTTTAAAGACATATCAGAATCTTACTTAGTTTCAATGTGGTGCACATTCCATAGACAGATGGAGAATGTTTGAGCTTGAATTCCACTGGAAAACGTTCGTTCACCGACTAAGAAACAGAAAAAATAATTTAATTACGTACAACGTCTTGTGATTTAGAGTCTCTTGAAATAAAAATATCGATGAAGATAGAATGGAAGTAGAGAGATTGTACACTAATTAAATTTTGAATTTTAGAAATTTAACTTTAAGCTTAAAGTTTATCTTTTATTTTAACTTAATTTGTTCTAGAGTATATATCAGTTTGTCTCAAATTCAGTACGTTATACATTTTCAACTTATTTTGGGATAAATTTTCTCCTCTTGATTTTCAACGAATTGCTTGCATTCTGTACTCCTTTCTATCACATCCTTGCTTACATCTACACAGCTTTCTTTGTCCTTTCTTCTCGTTCATTTTATTCAACAGTTGTAAAAAAAGCTCAGATTATATTTCTAATTTATTTCTTAATATAATGTACAATAATAAAAGAAATGATTGCTCTTCCTGAAATTGAAAACACACTTTCTGGTTTTAGTGTTACTAAAAAAAAAAAAAAATAAGGATCTGTAATTCGTATTTACTACATAAAATGTCTCCATTTTCTTATTGAAAAAAGTTTTAATCGACAGAGCTATTTTTAAGATATTTTAGTATTACGATTGTAATTCGTTTTCAAAATCCATTTTCTTAACATTTGTTTGTTCTGATTATAGTATATAGATATCTCATCTATAAAACTTGATTAAATTTGCTTTTATAGTTTTAAGATTTGCTGACTTGTTTTTCATGATTTCTTTTACTTGTACATGCATACATACATACATACATACATACGTAGTTCTCTGCCAAGGGCAGGTCCTTCACTGCAAATCCAGCATTCTCCAATCTTTCCTATTTTCTGCCTTCCTCTTCGTCTCCACATAAGATTCATTTACCCTAATATTGTCGATCATCTGAAATCTTCTTCTGTCTCGAACTTTTTTACCGTTCACCATTCCTTCCAGTGCATCCTTCATTAGGGAGTTTCTTCTCAGCCAGTGACCCAACCAGTTTCTTTTTCTCTTCCTGATCAGTTTCAGCATTGTTCTTTCTTCACCCACTCTTTCTAGTACAGCTTCATTTCTTATTTTGTCTGTCCATTTCACATGCTCCATTCTTCTCCATATCCACATTTCAAATGCTTCTTGTCGTTTCTCTTCACTGCGTCGTAATGTCCTTTTACTTGTAGAATGTATATATTTTCTCTTTATCATTTCGCGATTCATTTTAAGATAATGAAAGCTA
>JAFIDM010006943.1:11386020-11464371 GCA_023159025.1 Thereuonema tuberculata | reverse complement strand
GTTCTAAAAAATTTGGGAAGCACTGCTCTAGATGTTAAAATAAAAATTATTGAGGAAAAAAATAATTATTAAAAATGTAATATATAATTACAGTCCAATAAAAAATGAAAGAAAAGTAATATTTACTATGGTGACGTTTCAGGGAAGCCACTCAAGTTTGTTAAGAGAAATGACACAGTAATCGGATATTTCAAATTTTATTATAATTCATAATTATACCTCAAGATTATATATCTCAGATTCAGTGACGCCAAAATTCTGCTTCTTTCGAAATAGTTCTTTAAAAAAACTGGAAATTTCATTTGGAAAATTTCGTTTTCACATATATTGAAGTACAGTAGAACCTCGATTTATCCGAAACTCTTTTAACCGGAACCTCGTTTAACCGACGTCGGTTTCCTTAAGTTTTTTTTTTTTTTTGTAAATAAACAATATCATTTCAAGGTCATCTTCGGCGGCAGCTATTCCTACTGCAGGCAGTGCCGACATGCCGATATCTTATCTCTTACTCTCCCCCCCCCTCCTGTCGGAAATTCCATTCTATTGACCCCCTTTGCCGGAAATTCCATTCGTCTCCAGGACCATATGCCTTCTGCCTTTCTATTGGCTACTTTCTGTCCGACTAAGAAGCGTTGGCTTTACAGAAATGTAGAACATTCATTTATGCAATGGAGTCCACTAAACGAAACACAATAGTGTTGACGATAACAGCGAAAGTGATGAAGATGAGGTGATCGAAACTATCGAAATAAGCAACTCCGATCCTTTTGAATGTTTTCCTAAAGGACTGATGTGGTTGGAGCAACAGACTGACTCTTGATTCTACAGAACTTGTGCTATGGAAACAACTTCGGGACAGAGCGGTTAAACGACGTCAGTCATGCTTACGGCAGAGCTTTAAGCCAATGTAAAGTAGGTATCGTATGTCATATAAACATTTACATTGCATTTTCTGACTTGTTTGACATCTATTGAACAAATTTATTGCTTATAATTATAGTAATATAATTAAAAACATCACATTTAGCTATTTTGTACATGTGCACATGTTTAAAATCCAGTGTTAATTTTTTTCCGGTCTCCTGACGGCCATTTTTAAGTGCTCTCTTTTATCCGGAATTTTCGATTTACCGACTGAGATCTACTTTGGTTAATCGAGATTCTACTGTATTTATACCAAATTCTTCTACAAATTCTCTTCTTTTCATATTCTTGAATGTATTGTCAACGCAGTCATTGCCTATCGACATAGTAATACTGAATTGATTCAGAAGTTGGTGTTTCATATTATAGAGTATGTGAAACACCAACTTCTGAATCTACTCAGTATTACTATGTTGAATGAATAATCGCTTACAAATCTTTTATATTAGACTATTTAGCACAGCTGTGCCGTATAAAAGTTAGAAGGCGCTTGAAGTAAGGCAGAAATTATTTTTTTAATGATATTCCACAGACATTTAGTGCAGACACTTAGGCAGACATTTAGTGAACTAGACTAAAGAGATAAATAAGACTACGGATAAAATTCAGTTACTGGCTTCTGGCTGATAAACCTTTTTTCATTTGAAAAAAAAAAGCCAACATTGGTCTAATTTATAGTGATCTCGTTTAAAAGTAATTGAAAGTAACGATAAAGTAGCACATAATATTATTTGGGAACTGATCTAAGGGTTTAATTCTGAAAGAAAATGCGAATTAACCTTGTTCTGCTTTTCATTTGACAGTATAAGTACGCATCACGAAATAGACATTATCTCTGCCCATAGAACAAAAATTAAAGTATTCACACTGAGGTGAAGTAAGTAAGTAGTTTGTAATGTTAATGATGTACAAGCAGAAAAGATGAATAGCTGCAAAGACGAAATTGGAACATTAATGTTTGGCATTGAGGAGATATCACTTTACTTTGTAATGCCACGAAAAGTGTCTACAAGAATTTTTTTTACATTGAGTATAGTTCGACATATTTGTTACAAATAATAATTTGTAATAAAAAGTTCTTGAAATAGCTGCGATAAGGAATTAAATTATTTCCAAGAGAACATGGTTTCGAAGGGTTACTATTAGTCGCTTCGAACACAACGTGGAGAATAATTTGACGCTATATTAGCAAGTTGATTTCGCTGGAGCAACTAACACGTCACATTGGACTAATAATGAACCAATAACCAATTTTCTGAATAGTCTTAATTCAGATTGTGGCCAGTGTTCTAGTCGTTACTTAAACTGGAGGGGATGAGAAGACATATGGGACAGCTAATATTACAGAAAGAGGGTGATCTATAATGAGGTAATAATGAAGCTTTTGAGGAGAGTTCGTAACAATTGATAGATAATGAGACGTATCGTGAAATCTTATATAAAGTTAATACTTAAAAAGGATAAGCTGTCATCTACTCATAGACGCCAGCTTTAAAAAATCTAATCTCATACTGTACACTTACAAATGGAAGCACATGATCAATCACATCAGATATCTGTGGAATCTCTTAGTACTGTTAACTTTTTTTTTCCAAATGTTGCGGGAAAATGGGATATTTTAATTAGGTACTACTTAAAATCCTTCTACGTAATTAAATCTCTTAAGTCTTTAGGTGAATATCCACAAGATATCGTAAGGTTTCCGAAGTAATCGTTTGGGATGTTTTGTTTGGCTTCGAGCAGTCTGCAGAGAAATAAACAACTTTTGTAAAAAGTGTTAGCATAGGCTAACAGATAAAAATAGTAAGAAAATCATCGGCTCCTTAATTAAGTTTGTTTAGCTATTATACCTTCGTTTGTGACACCCTCTTTGGACTATCCTTCAAAATCCAACTGAGATTCGCATTTTCTGTTCCACAGTCTTCCACTTTGTTGACGAATTATGGTAGGTAATGTCTGAACAACTGTCGCAGCTCCTCGAATACCATTGAACGATTTTCAACGAATAATCTTGTTTTTGTCTAGGAAATTAGGAAATGAATATCAAATTCAAATATGGAAATAATCAAGGAAAGAGACAGTACAGCCACAGGTCTAATTGGAGCACCTTCATTGTAGTCAGTGACGTTGACCATCATCTGTCATACAATCAGGTTACCCCTGCTGATAAATTACAGGAAATTTCCACGCTGGTAATCGATGAGATTCACACATCCGTTGCATCTTCCGGAAGCTATTTTTGATTATATAAAGTTACCATTCGTAATGGTTTAACATCCTTTCTAAGTAATCTGTGCTCAATCGATCAGAGCTATTGAAGAAACTACAGGGTATCAAACTAACACTTTTGTTTCTGCCGCGATACAGAAGTATTTGTTTAGCCAACATAGCGGTATTGATTCCTTTGCAGTTTCAGCATATCCTAATTCTGAAATAGTAATTGTTCAGTACTAGGTTTTGAACAATTTTGCATTTATAGCTCCGTAAGGATTAGACGACTTGGGATTTTGTTTTTTGTTTTAGTTAAAGAGTATATTTGCTAACTATACACTCTGGAATAAATGCTAAAAAAAATAAATTTAAAAATACTATTTTAACATGAGAAAGAAATAATTATGATTATATTTAATTTTTAACATGTGTAATAATTATATTTTAACTAATATATACAATAAAAACACAATTATTTACGATTAATCATTTTTAGTTAAATTATTTATAAATTTTTAAATTAATATTTACAATTACAATTATTTGTTTCAGTTGATATTTACAATTAATATTTCAATAGATATTTACAATTAATATTTCGATTGATATTTACAATTAATATTTCGAATTAATGTTTCGTATTTACAATTATTGATACTAATTTTTACAATAAATATTTTCAATTGTTAATTCGAATTAATGTTACTATTTTTTATTTTTACAGTTACTAATTCAATTTAATATTTACAATTAGGATAGTTGTAGTAAAAATTATTTTTTGTTCCCATTAAAAAATTTTTTAGTCAATAATAAATAATTTAATAAAAAATAATTAAAAAATAAAAATCATACAATAGATCCATGGACGGTTTCAAGGAAAAACATAGTTCCCCATCATCAGCAAGAATTGTAATTGTAAATATTATTTAAAATATTTATTGTAAATATTAATTTAAAAATTTATAAATAATTTAATTAAAAATGATTAATCGTAAATAATTGTGTGTTTTTATTGTATATATTAGTTAAAATAATTATGATTATTACTGACAAGGGATGTGCGTGACCTCGAACGCTGAGAACCGCACGAAAATGTGCTTAGAATATAAATCGCTCATCCCAAAAATAGTGGTATGAATCATTCCTATGCAAAACTCATCTGTAGTCTGCTAACGCACTTTGAAGACTGAATAGCTGTCTATCAAAACTATCAAACTGTCTATCAAAACTGTTAGGTCAGTAGGAAAAGTTTGTTGTTCAGATAGCATAATTATTTTAAGCAGAGGAAAATATAGCAATACAGTCACGACATTGAAATGTGTGTGTTTCTCGTCCTATTATATTGATCTTTTGTTTCTTCGCATTACCAGAGTTCCTCTCTTGGACCTTCAATAGGTGATCATTCAAATGTCTCTCGTGGTAAGACGTGCAGTTTTACATGAGAATGACTCTTACTACTGTTTTTGGCATGAGCGATTTATATTCTAAGTATATTTCGTGCGGTTCTCAGCGTTCGAGGTCACGCACTTTCCTTGTTAGTCATTCGTTTGCGTGCCTGTTAAAAGTTAAAAAAACGAAAAATCTAAAAGAGGAGAATTCATAGTATACATTATATTTAAATAAAACGATCTCAAAACCTTACTTACTCTAAGCTCAACGGGAAAGTGAATTTTGCATTGAGTATTTAATAGAGTTGGAAAAAAACAAAAACAAATCAATGATTTCTGGTGGAATCGGGAACTTTATTTCATTCTGTTTCATTTCTTCAGAAACGTGTAGAAACTGAATAGATATGCAAAGATAGGAAGAAAAACTACAAAACGAAAGTAAATAAACACGTATTATGGCTTGTGTTGCATTGAAATACTGTTTGTTTACTCAAATTTGATTCCTTTTAAAAGATCTCTTTCGAAATGTCAGCGTGAAATCACTCACTTTCTTTAAACTGGTGAATACAATGTGTGTTTTTTTGGTCACGTATTGTATAAAGAAAAGCTTTGACATTTAACTTCCTATTTCACTTTTCACTTGGAAAATAAAGTTAGGATGGAAAGCGGTCTATTTATATCTCTGGACATAAACTGACGAAAGATAAACATAAATAAAAACATTAAAAATAAGCTTAACGTGCTGCGAAACAAGTAATAAAGGAAAAGAAAAACAGTTTAAGCTATCATATTAAAAAGTGAAGGAGTTATTTGTTTACTTATTTCATTCATCTCGGTTTAGAAATTGCATTATTATGGTTAGTCATTCGCTTAAAATTTAAATTTTGAAAATAATATATCTGAAACTCTGAGACTGCATAAACTAAAAACCATCCAAGTTATATCAAGAGATACTTATTCCATGATAATTATATACATACATTCATTCAATACAGTTTCTTCAATAAATATCTTTCTTAATATATACAGCCGTGCTGGCGTGGTCGTGCGGTCTCGGCGGCGGCCAGCCGTGGCGGCCAGTGCGCCAGTACCTGGGTTCGAATCCCGGCAGTGGCATGGCTGTTTCAATTTCCTTTCCTGTGTTGTCCAGCCTCTTCTTCACTTTCTCTTCGGTCTGACGTCATTCCTTAATGGCGTCCTGGGGAAGGCCACGGGAAACCACCCCAGTATCTTTCCCTTGAAATTCTAGGGAGTCTGTTAGGGGTTCGCCATCTTAGGAACACTACCGCTCCCTGGAACACGGAGGCTTCGGTTACGAAGCGCGCACTTCGGTGCGTACCGGCAATACATACAATATATACAATGTTTCACTTCTTTATACAGAAAACTTCTTCAGGTGCAGGAAAATCTCTTCCTCTCTAGAATTCGTTAATATACAGTATATATTATTATTATAAGATATTAATTGGAGAAATAATGTCGACTGAATGTCTATATATACACTGAATCCAAGAAGTTTTGCCATTTCTTAGAAACAAGTTCTTCAGACACATAACGGTACACAAAAATTAAATTTTAAATTACAATGAGCAGCTCGTGTAACTGTGTTGTTGTATATCATACATAAATCGAAAACCTAACAATAATATTACAATAAACAAAATTTCTTAGTATTTATTTTTTTAATACATTTTTTAATATATATTATATATTACTATATAAAGAAAACCTAAACAAAATTTAATTTTACATACATTAGCTATTATTAATATGTGTGTGGCTATTGTTTGAGATTATTGTGTGTGTTAAGAAGTTTTATCGAAACCCGGTCATGTTTTAAATTGTCTAAATACGTTTTTAAAACTTTTTAAATTATGGGTCTGGTCTTAATAACTTTTAATAATGTTATGCGGCTATTGTTGTAGACACAATACTATAATTCACTATGGGCTATGTTTGTATGTTTTTAATTTTAATTTTAATTTTAAAAATGCACATTTTTCATTATAAAAATAATTAAAAACATTGTTTGAGCTCTGCCATATCTTTATTTTTTTCCGAACTCTGTTAATACAATCCTTAATACATAAATACAAAAGATCAAGTGCAAGATACTAAAACTTCATAAAAGAGGTCAGAAAATGATAGAATTAAAATGCCTATATGTCTATTTAATTACATCATTTTTAAAGTAAAAAAAAAATTGTATTTATAATGATGTATCTTCAATGATATAGAATTACTGCACCCATAACTTTGGACAGATAAGCATCGTTGAATTGATGTAGTACGTTAAATGCCTAATTAATGTAGTGTAAAAAAGGAGTCTTTTTGCTTTTTGATATTAAAAAAATTGATTTTATGTGAACAGATATTTTTAGTTTTTATTGAAAGTTGTTTTGGCTTTTTATGTTCTCAAAATAAAGCAGAAGAAAAGAAAAGAAAGAATTCTGGATACTATTTCAGTTTCTAACACAGTAGAATTTTTTTAACAATTAGTTTTACGTGTCTTTTTATTTTCTGTAACTCATATTAGAAAGCAAATTTATGAGCGATTTACAATGAGAGTAAAACAATATGGTTTAAGCTCCACATTTATTATTAAACTACTACAACTGCAAACTTTTCTATTCAAATAAAAATAATAATACATCAGCAATCTTGAAACATTCCAATTGAGATTATTGCTATGACAATTGCATTCTTCGAAGAGTTTATATTGAGATGTTTCTTGTTCTAAATTTGGGGCTTGATGAAGATATATTTTGCTAATGAAATCTGAGCAATTTTAAGAGCTGGAGTATTTTAAGTTATAATAAATAAAGCTTTTAAAAGTTTTAATGAAATATTCAGTTCATTGATACTTATATTTGGATTATTGGGTCTTTGAAATCTACTGAATTATTCTAGGAAGTAGAATTTTCATCTGCCTAACAGCTTCATACAATACAATTTTGGCTTAAATCGTTCAAGACCAAATCACAGCAACCACTTAATAATCTTGAGCTGTTATTGCTGATAAAGTTCGTTTTCTATTACACGATTTCAGCGGAAATCTGTTATTGGACAATTGAAAGCGGTTTTGCAAGTAGGGACTTTGTTTGAGCTTCATATCGGTTAAATCGTTGCTGATTCACATCGTTTGGCGAATTAATATTCTGCAAAAGTTTTATTCATTTTATTTGGAAATTCGTTTCTGTCGTAAATTATAATGATGGTTTGGAAAGCGCTGGTGATCAGTGGCTTAGTCCGTAATCTCTCCAAATTCTGGGTGATATTTCTCTTTGGAATTAATCCTTTCGTTCCGCACCAGGTGTCGAGAAATCGCCTCCCCGCGTCTCCACTTCTCTTGTTGTGGTTGTAGAGGCCGTCACCTATGGCCAGGTCGCGGTCACACACGACACGGGAGGGAAATGCAAAGAGAGGGCAAGGACACCGTCTATAGCACAAAGAGAATGTTCATGAAAACTCGCTGATTTCTTTTAAAATAACTACATAACATTATAAACAAGTCTTTATTTCTTTGAAATGTTCCATCACGTTATTTATTTCAATTCACATTTTTTTTCTTTTTCCCAAATGCTTCCATCACTGTGGCTTCGTATATTTTCGGGTAATTCGAAATTGGTAAAGATGGTCTTGCCAAAATATAATTCTACTTTTCGAGAATCATTATCTGTACTATCTAAAACTGTGTTTGGTATTAATTAGTTACACTTAACGTTGTTTAAAAAGTATAATTTGCTAAATTAAATAAAATTCTAAAATTTGGCTGTTGTACTTCGATAGTCTACTGATGATGTAATAAGACAATTGATGAAAAACTTAACTAATGTCGATTCAGAATTTTGTAATATTTATCTAGTGTTATTTACAACAGAAATATTTTTATTTTTATCTTTTCTGTTATCGCTCTACAGCCCAAACTACAAATCGGACAGACATGAGTCATACCTTATTGAAACTCTCATGACTTGCAGAGGTGGAAAAACTACGAGTTTTGGTCTGAGGTCATTTTTCTGTCTCACAGGAAGTGGCTTTGGAAGTCACTTTGGTTTCGTATACGCTGTGAAACCTCTTTTTGCGTTGTTACAGCTATCGAGAACACAAGGGACATTTTTTCTACAGACGTGCAATGTGGTAAGGTGGTTGTCTGACCTGAAAAGGCGAACTTATCTGAATTAGATTATATAAAATTGTCTTGGATTTCTTTAAAACATGCTACGTTTTGTTCATATAATATAAAATATTTCATGATTAAATATTTCATGATTTATTTATCTCATGATTAAAACAAAAGATAGTATAAACATTCTATTTTAAATTCGTTCGCACTTGTGCCTCGTTAGATTTAAATAGTTCTTCCATTTAGTAATTAGGTTAGAACATAATTATTTAGTGATTCTGTTGCCCAACATCGTCAGTATATTGGAATTGAATAATTAAGAAAACAATAAAAAGATTGTGGTGATCTCCTGATGTCAGTGTATGAGATCTCCTCAATGATGAAATAAAAATTGCTTTCTATTCCAGTGACTTAACTGTTTGTCTACTAAACCCATCATTTGCTTTTGCAAATTGGAAATATTTATTTTTACACAAGTTCAGTCTGGGTTTTAACCTAAAACCTTTTGCTTGGATCTATCTTCATAAAAACTTGAATGATTGCAAAGATATTAAGAAGAAATGTCAAGAGTTGAGTTTCTTGCAGTTGTCCATCATGGAAGTCATTGTTTTTCTTTATGCACATAAAAAAATGAATAAAATTTCATTCTCACTAGACTATGTCTCGCTCTCTTTTTGCAGATGAGCCACACAACCTTCTACCTACTAACGTTTAACTGTTCCTACCCTATAATTAACAGAAAATAAAATTCAGAGCTTCGATATGTAATTGAAAACAAAGAAAAATAATTTGGTATTTCAATTAATGATAAAAATGCAAACAAAACATTCAGGATTCTATAAATCGGAAAACAGATCTATTGTAATCAATGATTGCAAACTAAATTGTTTGCACTGCGTTTTATAAAGGATTGAACTCCTGCTAATGGTTAGCGAAATCAAATAAAGACGATAGACCAGATGTTGGAGGTTAGTTGAAACATAAAGACTTGATTAATAACAACCAAATTCGATGTAAGAAAATATCTCTTGACTCCCGCTTCATTTATCCATTCAACTCGAAGAACTAACCTTTAAAAATAACAATGTTCTTCGCCTTACGATGGTTTACTTAACGATATTTCTACTTTAGATGCCCATTCAATACTCATCACACTTACAAAGTTTTGATGTTTCCGGGCTAGTGATATGCTGTACCATAATTTACATTAACGATGGGTACCATATCACTGCTGCACAGTAAGTACACTGTATAGGCCTTGAATAAATATGTAAATGTAATAATTTTTATTCTGTATATTACATATATTAATAGGATAAATTTGTTTTCATATATATACTTTTCAAGTATTTGTTTTTATAATATTTAGTTACAGTAATTAATTGTTTATTTATTTATTCAATGACAGTAGCTATTTATTTACTTTTGATAGTATTTATCATATCATATTCATATTCGATATACAATATTTTCTATTTGCAATCGATTTATTGTAACCTCATCGTAAAGCATGGTAACAATAAATAATAATTTAAAATTTCGTGTTAATATTGGGATACAATATTGCGTAGTAATGCTAGAATAGTAAATAAACAGTGAAAATTAAAGAATCAAATTCTTAACGTATTGTTTTCATTATTTCTTGGTCTTCATAGTTTTTAATTTAATTAAACTTTATAAATCTAATAAATTAGTTGTAAATTTCGGGTTTTGGTCGGAACGATAATTTTTATTTCGTTTGAATATCGTATTTGATAGTCAGATGAAGCGAGGCTGTAATGTGATTTCGTGTTGAACGTATGGCGTTGTACTGAACGTAGCAGCCATACTCGGCTCCGTCACGGCTTTCCCCTGCCCCGCGGCCAGATGTCCATACGTTGACACTGCATCCATCATTGCCCGCCCGAATCCCTCCACGAGGGAGAGAGATTGTTCTGCCCCTCACCCACTAGGACAGGGCCTCCAGAGCCATTAGCGGCACTCGCCTCCTTAATCCTGTTAGCGTGTCGGCTCTGCCACAGCCACCCGTAATCGTTTAATAGCGGTTTAATACGCGTTATCAGCAATTCCATATTGATATATGATGTCCCTGTCCGTTGACTCGCAAAGAGACCACCAGAGCGGCGCTCGTGTACTTCCAGAACAACAAACAGTTCCCGATTTTTCAACGAAGTGAACTCCCGAGTTGGTTGCACGGGTCTATTTCGGAATTTTTTTCTTTTTTGAAAAAAAAGAAGAAAAGAACCAGATTAAAAAAGATTTAGTCATAAATTTAGTGATAGGAAATGAAAATGATACAGTTAAAAAATATTACTACCACTTTTAACTTTTCATATTGAAGTGAATTTGAACTGAATTGAATATAAACAAAATAAAAGTAGTTTTGTTAGTTAATTGTCTTAAGAAAATAACTTAATCGCTATCAAATCATTAAAATATAAATATTTGTCTGTTTGAACATTTATGATAGACTTTGCTATTCGTTCCGCAATATCCCCGGATTTTATCCAGAAACCGGATTACTGGTGGTCGCACTAGGCATCCGTGCGGAGCGTAGATTAGCAGCAAGTGATAGTTTTATATATTGTGTGTTTTAAGATCCCTTCGTGAATATATTTCCGTGATACTTTAATCGCAGATGTGTAAAAGGAGTAAATTTGTGTTAAATATAACTGTGTCAAACTCAGATGACTGTAAAGCCTTATTCTGAATTTGTGGGACACGAATTTGTCTTCTTTTTAAACTGAGTTGACAGTCAAAGATGCAATAAATTAAAATATAACGATCCACATACACGTACAGGGGCGATTGTTAAAGGTTCAAATTGCTAAGGAATGGAGTTACCTTTAAAGACTTAATTATAGTTAATAAAACAACAGTGATAGACGTCCCCCCAATATCGACCCTTCTGAATACATTTTGTTTACACAAATTGTGCATATTATGGGGCCGCTTTGCTTTTGACACTGTCTAAAAGCATTAATTTTATCTTGTTTTTAACTGAAATATCTACTACCATCTGTGCATGTAAAGAGATTTTAACAAAAAATTATCAAAACTTCAGCTCCATAAAGTTCTTATATAACTACCGTACATGCTCCAATAGAGGCCCCCCGGCGTTTATTTGCAAAACTAGCCTCGGCTCCCGGCGCTTAATAGAGACCGGCTGCTATTAGAGGCCGGCCATTATTAACAAAAACCTTCAGAACGCAATATTTTTACACATAAATAGCGGCTAATATTACAAACAGCTACTTTATTTGAATTTCACATGCTACATAAGACTGTTAAAGATAAATGGCAATGTCTTTCTGTACCTTTCGCTGCTATTCGTCGTCCGAATCCGCAATGACGGCTTCGTTGTTGTCCAGGACAATACACGGTCTTCAAGTTCGTCACTAACTTTCTTGGTTCCTTCTCGTTCTAACCGCTTTTTGCTTGCTCCTTTGTCCACTTTCGCAGACACAAGATTATCATATTGTTTCTTACACTCTCTGATTCTTTTCGGATCAACACCTTAATGACGAGCGGCCGCCTTATACGGAGCATATACGGTACATGTATTGTGTAAAAAGTTAACAGATACTATTTAATGATGCATCCATTCATTGTTTATGGTAGAAATGAATTCATTTGGTTGAGAAGGCTTGAAGCTTGATCTTTATTGTAACTTTTACATAAAACTATTTTCAAACAGTGCGTGCTATATTATAAATTCTTATAATTTAGTATTCTTTTTACATGTGCGTATCTTTTGAACGAAATTTAAGGGCTAGATTATGATTAAAAGAACGCTAAAAGGTGTGCTGGAGATATAGCCCAACAATTCCTTGACCATCAGGATGACGTTAGGATATTGTGGTCAGTCCAACGCCTTCCCGCCTTTAACCCCTTTAAATAAGCCCGATCCTCATTTTATAGAGAGCTGGGTGAACCCTAGGAGCTGTCCGCACAAGAAACACATGGACATCCGCAGGGAATTGAACCCGATTCCTCCAGCCCACAACCCAGTGCGCGTATCACTAGACTAGTAGACTACGCAAGTTGAGATATCATCTCCACAGGATTTGTAGATTTTGTTGACTGTATTACCATAATTGTTAGGTACTGCATTATCAGATTTCATCCACCCTCGGCTAATGAAGATTTAAAAGTAAATGTGTCGAAACTTGATCTTAATGCATATTACCTACATGAAAAACTGTGGGTATTCTTTTAACTGTAGAGCGTTGAATGCATTCACGAGTTTAATGAAACTATGATGAAATTGATGAATTCTTTTAAGATTCACTGACTGAAGAGTAGCAGAATCTGTGTACGATTAAACAAAAAGAAAAATGTATGTGTAATAATACAAGATGTAAGGTAACTGCACCAAATAAGGCCCACCTAACGTTTAAAGATTTTTTATATTTCTACTGCAAGAGTGAAAATTCTGAAAACTGTCTTGAAAGGTAGTTTAAGGTGTGCTGTTATGAAAAAGTGAATTTAGAATTAGTTGCATTTGAAATTCTGTAATAACAGTTTTGAAAATATAACTGAAGGGCCTTATTTGGTGCCCCTGTTTATATATTAAATTATTCTACATTATTCTACTCATGACATACTTTAAAATGACATAAAACATGTCCATGTATGTTATGTTGCCAAAAAACGGGGACGATTTTTCAAATTACGTTGAAATAGTAACGAAAAAAGCTTTGGACGACTTTTACTGTTCAACTGAAACAAACATGGCGAAATAGTCCACTTCAACGGACCTAATTTTTGGTGTAGCCGCTAGAAGCCAGGACCTATCTGAAACATAACTAATCTTGGTAAATTGTCAACGTTCTATTAATAAAACGAAGGATGGGCCTTATTTGGAACCGGGCCTTATTTGGGCAACCTACTTCATGTCACAGGATTATGATTAGCTATCATTTCTTTTTTTAACTAACAGCTGAATGGCGATAAAATACTGTCAAAATAGTTTCATTTACCGAAAAACAGTTAAAATCCTCCTTCCATTAAATATAAATAAAGAAATAAATAAAAGTTGACCGTTTGTTTTTTTTTTTTGTTCCCGTCGTTTTCAGTCTTATACCTGATCACGTGACGTTGCCGTGTCTCTGAATCGCAGCCTGCGGTTGCCTTTCGATTTACCAGATTAGATCATTAACAAATTGTCATTACATTCTCATTACGATAATTGGATGTAGGGAGCACAAATCAAAGCACAAGATACCAAAAACAAAAAAAGAACACTAATTGATTGTCCAATATGATTTAGAAACACGCAACTTGATTTGTGGTTTTTTTTTACTTTATTATTATTGTTGTTATTTCTAATATTTTAATGACGGCCACTAAAGACTTGAAAGGGGCTCTCCGACTTCACCAGACTGCCAAAGGAGTCCATAGTACAAAAAAATTGTAAGAAGCACTGCTCTAAACTCTCCATATCAGAACAATTCGCGATTTAACCTATTTAAGTTTACTTACAGTCCAATTAACTTATTCACTGATATACTCCGAAGTCGTATGAATGCAGCTTGAGATTACTGCTCATACGAAATTGAAGCAAAAGGTAAACCATTCATCCAATAGATACTGGCTTTACGTGTGCATATCATACTTTGATAAGCAATAATTAAGCCTGCACACCTGCTTAAGTTGAAATCTTTATGAAACATTAATTACAAAGATCCGAGCAGGTTTCAGTCACTAAAAAAAAGTCACGCTACATTTAGTGACTGAAACCTGGTCGGATCTTTGTAATTAATGTTTCTTAAAGAATACAACTTGAACATGTGTGCAGGCTTAGTTATTGTTTATCAAATCTAGATTCATCATCTGGCAATAACAGAAACTGAAATGTAGGAGTAGAATGCTTTAAAACAATGGGTATTAAATAAAATTTTAATTGAGTGCAGCAAATAAGGAAAAATTTTTTTTATGATAAACTTTGAGATTGCTGTCTGCTCTTCTTTCTTAATTATTTAAATTAGTAATTATTTTCTTTTATTACGGGATGAAGAGCACGAAAACCTGTCTGTTCATATAACACAAGTACAATTCACTTCAGTTGCTGTGAGTATTGCACGACCTCCTCCAAATTTTTCCGAATAACCTTTAGTTATTAGCAAAAGAAAAAAAAAAATATACTAATCTTTTATCAATTTCGTGAAATTTAATTAGGCCTGAGCCCCTGTATATCCATTATTAATTATCGCTGTCAGTTCGATATTACGTGTATCTATTGATAGGAGAGTCCCCCGACAACGGCTTATGAATAATCGGCCACCCATTTGGAGTAAATTAATTTGTCAAAGTGGCAGAAGAGGGAGCTAATAGCGTCAGGGAGGATAATGAATATTTCATAGGAAAACCCTTCGGGTGGGGGTGGGTGGATCGGACAGAGAAAGAGGGAACTCCCGAGGGAAGCACGACACATGCCGTCCAATCCCGCGAGACATGACCGACCGAGTCTGACGTCACAGGCGCCCTCACAGAGGCTTAGCGGTTGTTTTAAAGCAGTCACCACTTGAGGCAACAAAACAGAACGATAACAAAAACAAAAAAAAGAAATGCCAATAATTGATGGTTTTCAAACAATCGAGGTATATGTTTAAAGAGTTTGTTTAGTATCAGGAAGCTTAAAATGCAGTCATGCACACTTAGAGTTAAAAGTTACACATTTGAAAAAGCATAGTTCTGATAAACTGAAACCTTCTTTTTTTTGTTTTTTGGAACTCTCTTCAGTCTTTCGTAGTAAAATTATATATTTTAAATACCGGTAGTATAAGTTTAATACAATTAAATACCTTATGTCGCCATAATTAAACTTCATTAAAAACCAGTGACTCTCAACTATCATTGCTCTTGGTTCTTTATATTCGTATTCATTCCTCTGAAATGGTTCAAACCTAACATTTCATTAAAAGCTGAACAGACTGAAGTTTACATAATATATTTATAAATTAAAAGATATATTAAGGATAAGGCATTCATCAGGAATACATAAAAAGTAATAGTTTAAAATAGTCCTTTTCGCATTTCCGGCCGTTTATGTTTCTGTAGAAGGCCAATCAAACCATCACCAATTAAAACGAACGCCAGTCGACGACAAAAGGTAAGCGAACGTTCGCTACCACCACAACACGCTATCATTCGCTGCGTTGCGTACGCTGCTGGACAATTGTGTCTCTTGTCTTTCTTTGAAGTTATCTTCTTACTCCCTTAATTAATTGTAGTATTAGATAAGCACAAATTCCAATTAGCAGTTTTTTTTTTGTTTGTTTGTTTGTTGTTAAACAGTTATTGCAGTAGAACTTCCCAGTGATGATTTTAGTGGAGTTGGTTTAAGAGTATGACGAATTTTCTATTATTTCTTTTTAAAAATACCATAAATTACAGTAACATTAATTATGTTATGCTTCGCAAATGAACACCATTTTTTTTTCTTTTTAAGAGAGATGAAAAGATGTTTCGATGCAGGGAAACCAGTCATCTTTTAACCGAATCCTGCTTTTTTAAGTATAACGTTAAATGTACGTTTCTTTTTCATTATTTAAATTATCGTATTGTTTATCATTCATACATGAAATTATTTGTCGAATCGGCTTATTTGCCAAATAAGTTTATTATCCAGTTTTATCAGTTATCTGGTTTTATCCGGTTAACGTGATTTAATTTAATTTAATTTTTATCAATAAATTTACAAGGGTTCTTGTAAATAAATGGAGTTGTTTCTTGATCTTTATTCTCCCTTAGTTTGAGACATTCTTAACCTGAGAAATGTGAAATTATAATTGTCCTTGGTTTATGTTGATAACAAAGTTTTCTAAACAAATGTCAAAGGATTCTAAACAAATGTCAAATCTTAATTCTGATTAACCTTGTTTCCACTAGTGAATTTGTAACTCATGCAAAATAGTATTTTGTATTTTAACGAAATTTTTCGGTTAGTCCAAAGAAATATATTGAAATAATATTGAAATAATACTGAAAGTCTGTATGTGTAAATACAGGGTGTCACGGGAGACAGGTCGTACTCTGGGAGCGTAGATCATGTAAGAAAAAAAATTATATGATTATGTGACCATGTAGACTATATAGAGTTACTATGTAGAGCTGGGAATTTACAGTTGCAAAATTATAGATTAAAAAGCGATATTACATATTATTGTAATATGTGTTGTTCAAGTGACAATTTATTACAGTTTTATAATAGGTTTTCAAAAATTCACCGTCAGCATCAATGCACTTTGCAGCTCGTATGAGAACTCGCTTGTTGCTCGTCTGAGTGCATCCTGATTGTCATCGTATATTTAAGAAGTTATATTTATATATAGCTTATCCACATAGTCCATATTTGTATTATTTCAATAATTCTTGTACAATGCCATTATCAACAGTCTAAACAGCCAACTGAAGCTTCACATAGATTCACGTGCTTCAGAAAGTGGCGGGACAATATTGAGCGCCCAATTCAGGATACTGTATATTCAAATGACTCGGAAAAGGATCATGTTCATATAAACTTTTTAGAATGACCTTCCCTCCTGGGACACTTTGTATATTTCTGTGTATTCGCATGTTGTCGTAATAATTTTTCAAATTCACTGACTGAATTCTTGAAACTTTGCAAGCATTTGTTCTTAAATATGTTTGCAAAGTTTCAAGAATTCAGTCAGGTTATTTCTCCTCATTTAAAACATCTTTCTTTGCGATGGATGATACGATGAAACATTGGGTTGGAAATTGATCTTCGAACTGCATTGCATTGAGATCGGAAATTCGGTATACTAGCAGATCTTTCATTATGTTCTGTCTGAGGCAGTTATTTCAAAGATTAAGTTGAAGGAATGGGAGCTGCTCGATAAGTATAACGATGATGATAATGAAGTGCTTTCAGGAATGTCTTGTAAATATGTACTTACATACATACATACATACATATCCTTTCCCGTTCCACCAACTGTGGGTCTAGGAATTAACTAAGCCTCTCCACTTCTCCCTGTTCTTCCAAGCCTCTTCTCTACATATTCTTTCCCATGGGATGCCTCTCTCTTCCAGGCTGTGCTTCACATCATCCAGCCATCGCTTACGCGGTCTCCCTCTTGGTCTCTTCCCTCCTTCTTTTAACTCATGCCAAACCTTAGGAGTCCTACCATCTTCCATTCTTTTCACGTGCCCGAACCACCTCAGCCTTCCCTCTTCCACCTTTTTCCTCAAACTTTTTACCCCCAACTCCTCCCGGATATCCTCATTTCTCATTCTATCTAATCGAGTCTTCCCTACTATACCTCTAAGAAACTTCATCTCCCCAGCTTGAAGTCTACTCCAGTCTCTAGCATTCATCACCCATGTCTCCGCTGCATAGGTGACTATAAGCACGTAATACATTTTATAGATTATTTCTTTTGCCTTCCTTGGGACTTTCTTATCCCATATCAGGTGTCTCACTCCCTGGTATAGCTTTCCCCCTTTCTCCAAGCTTCTTGTGATTTCATGCTCAACTCTACCATCACTTGTTATTTCGGTCCCTAGGTAAGTAAAACTATCTGTGATCTTCGATGCCCTGTTAAATATGTACTTCCTTTTTAAATTTATCTAGTGTCATTATAAAATACTTTTTAGAACTTCTTTCAGATTAAATTGTCACTTATTGCTCGTATTGTTGTTGAAAAGAATAAAGATAATTCAAGTATTTGTGCAACTAGAAATCCATTGGATTTTAAATTAGTCATAATGCATGGGATCCAGAGACATCTAGACATAACCTTTTAAATTTGACATTAGGCTGTCCATGATTTGTCCTTCAGATGTAGCCGAGTAATGTAAGGGCGCCCTGGAAATTCGGATTCTAAGGCTTCGGTCTGTGTTTGATTACTGGAACTGGCTTCTCGTGTGTTTGTCTCCTCGTGTTTCATTTTCTTTCCCTTTGACTACGGTCACCATTGTCTTTACTTTTATGCTTCACCTTAATTGGCCTATGTCAGTGTTAGATGGGTAAATTAACGGCCTTCCGGACAGATTAAAAAACTGAACTATAATTTCCTTAAAAAAATAGGACTAAATGTACTAGATAATATAGCTATCTTTTGCAATTTCCAGTCGCTCAGTGGAACATCCTATCGTTAATTTAAGATATCATTTGCTAGAAATTGGCTTCGCGGCAGAGCATGAGAGCCTAACAGAGCAAACTGAGCTGCCGATTTTTATGTTTTACATTGCCCTGAGGACATTCCTCCGTCCAATAGGAGATTCTTGTGTAAATGTTGGACATTGTTTTTGGTGAAAACTAACTTCCACTGTAAATAGCATTAAAGAAATGAAAAAAAGAGACTGCAGAAACAGATAACCACAATATGTGCGACATTTATCGTAATAAAAAAAAAAAATAGAAAGGATACGTTTTCGATTTTATATCTCCTTTGACATAATTCTTGCTATCAACGTTGGTCAAGTCTGTTATATGAAATATGCTTTTTTTTAAACATATTGCTTATATCATCTTCTAAAAGCTTGTAAACGAAAAAAAAAAACTACAAAGAAAGTAAAATTTCCTTTAAATATCCAAAGGGAAAAACATGTAAGTTTGAGGGAAGCAAATTGCTAAATGTGAAGTATGGAAATGCAACCAGTTTCTACGATTTCCTGCGTAACATTACAAAGCCGTAAAGAATTCGACTTCCCCAGTAAATCACATTACACCGAAATTAGTGAAAATTTACAATGACTTTTGAGTGAGTAAGGAATGTCCTGATTGAATAAAAACAGTATAGGATTAGAAAGAAATTATTTATAAACTGTTCTTTTGGTAAAAATGAGATTAAGTTTATCTCTTCATTATTTAATGAAAATTGGATGAATCTAATTGCAGGGAGAACAAAGATTTAAAATTTTTTCGACAGTAAAACTGAAGTCCTAAGCTCTTTTTTTTTGGAGGGGGAGGGGGCAGAAAACTATTGTTCGATTACATTTTATTATATTTTTATTGTAACCTATATATTTATTGATCTAAATAAATTATTGGGATATGATGTTCCGCTTGCACCGAATAGGCCTAAAATTTTTGATTGTAAAATTCGTGGAGGATGAATTACCAGTAATCCAAAACTACTCCAAATAGCGACTAAACTGTTTCCTTATAATTTTACTTAATGAAAACTAAGCTTGATTGAGGAAACAGATATTTGATGGTAAAATGAAAATATTCGTTTTATTCTCGTTTTGCTCTTTTTAGGCTTCTGATAGGAAGCCTTATGATCCCACTTTGTTCGTCCGTCTGTGGACAAGTATCGTTAAAATCTCATTAAATTATCATTAATCACTACAATCACAACATTTGCGCCTTTTGCATTCGCAACAATCACATTTACAATGCAGCTGAACAACAATATAAAAAATTGCAACAATAGCGCCTTTTGCATTCGCTGCAATTACATGTATGTTACAGCTCAACAACAATCAAATAATCGCAACAATTGCGCCTTTTGCATTCGCAGCAATACATTTATAATAATAATGAAATAAAAGCAATGATCAGAAGCCGTTGCGAAGCATTGTGATTGGTTTACTAATCGCTATCGCTATCTTTTTTTTTCTTTTTTGCAAGCACCGAATATCTACTGTAACTAGACAAGTTGACCCACCCCACGGCTGTCATTATAATCTGCGCTTGTATCAACACACGAATCCGAGTTTTGTGTTGGATTTTATTCGTTGATTGCGTTGACCAATCTAAGTCTTTTCGATTTTTGGAAACAATACGACATGAAAGTAGCTCATCATCAATCGAAGCAGGGGGTAGAGGACTGGTATCGTTAAATTATTCACAAAATTTCGGAGGTAAATTGAGTTAAGTGTTGCCAAACCTTTTTCTCTCTCCCATTCTGGGATCCAATTTAGATGGTGATCTCATCAGCAAAGGTATAGGCCCTGCTTCTGTGCGGCAACAGACGAGACGCAATTACAATAAAGCGGAGGACTTCAAAAGCACTGATAAAGAACACCTCAGAAAAAAAAGAAGTCATTTTCGTAACCCTCAGCTAATAAAATTGAAGACTTGACTTAGGAGCTGATTGAATTGCTCTGTATACATCCAATCCGTAAATAGAATACGTCTGTGCTGGAAAGAAAGTCCTTGGATTTTAAGAGCTGACAGGATTTATATCGTAATATAATGTTACCGTCAACTGTGACGAATTCTTCGAGGACACAAGAATATAAAGAAGGAACCGCTTAGGAAAAAGGAAGTTTTTGATGCTGTTAAAACTCTAATGGATTGAACAAGATAACAAGGATTTTTGTCTGTGGAATATAGGTTTGCTGGGAGATGTTTAGAACATGATTACATTGGATGGCTTATTGATCAATCTTCAATATGTTGTGCATTGTTGGGATTTGATTTTTGAAGTGCTTTAAAGAAATGTAAATATGCTGAAGCAAGTTATAAGACAATTGTTGTTCTTTGAAGAATAATATATGCTGATACTGTAAAATAATATTTCAAATTTTTATTCACAGATAAAGTATTTGAAGCAGTGATTTATTAATAAAAACAATCGAACTACTTTCAACATGAGCTTACGATGAGATTGAAGCAATCAGAGGCCATCAAAAACGCGATTCCAAAGATTCGATTTTAATGGCTGCATTCTCACTGCAGTTATAAATATTGAAATAACTGAAAGAAGATTAAGGAGAAAATGGTGTTCTCATATTGTTACTATTGATTATAATGAAGCACGGTCTTAATTTAACCGAACTTAGAAATTTAAGGTAAATTAAGAAACAAAGTTAAAAAAATAACTTATTTTAATGAGTATGCAATTTGCAGATCAGTAATTGCAAGGTTCTTCTAATGTGTCATTCAATGTTTGCTATAATTCACGAAATGAAGCGTCAAAAGCAGCAATATATACCTCTTTCTGCTCTTAAAAAATAGTCATTATTAGGATATTTCTTATGGAGCCGTTGTTTTATAAACTTTGTTTTTACATTATTTTTATTTACAGCCTAAATAAAATAAAAATAATAATATTTATTTACGAAATAGTAATAACGTAATATTGTGGTAATAGCGTAATATATAACAATGTTTTATCGTTCAGTAACTGCTACAGATTAAATCCCCATCAAGTAATAATAACTGGAAAACACCTTTATCTATAAATTGCTTCTTCCATTAACAGAATAAGGAACTTCTTTAAGCGTAAAATTTGTTTTACGGTAATAAGAAATATAGAAAAGTATTTCTTGAAATTGGAATGTTTTGTTTCATCATTGAAAAAAAAACTCAAATTGAGAGAAATCTAATGAACATTGAACAAGTTTCTTTATAGATTACGGTTTGCAACCGTCTGGAAACCTCTGCAGAATTAACTGACACTAAAATTTTACTCAGTGATTAACAGTGATTACACAGGGATTTATTGTTAACGATGCTCTTAAATAACATTTCAACACCATGTTAATAAAAAAAAATTCTCGTTTTTATACAGTATTTCAAGTATCAAGAATTTGCTAAGTGTAATAAAATACTTTTTTTTAATACTTAGCTGATCGTATCCAAGGTGAACACAAATCAATCGAAGGTGAACACAGAGGAACAGGAAGAAACAGAAATAAAATTGAACTTTATTCGATATATAATTTTTTTTTATATAAGTTTCACCCTGAACTTCCAGTCATTCTTAATTCTCCGGACTTAGTTTGCATCTCTCATCGTAAGTCTTGGCATCAAATCTGTTGTCACTGTTATGCACTCTTCTTTTCAACAGTGAAGCTCTTCATCGAAGACGTGAAGAACTGAATCCATAACATTTCCGCATATCCAAGATTTGTGCTTCTCTATGGGAATATTTGATTTCTTCAGTCTATGCCAATATTCTTCTGTTGTCCAATGTTCGCCGATTCTTTGGTGAATATTAAGCTGTCAATAGCTACGGTTTTCAATTGCAGCTCCATTCCGATGCGAACTCTAGTTAGCAGTTAGTAGAGGGCATTTTAAGTATCTGCCGGAGTCTCTCTCAGATGCAGCTAATGCTTTTTAAGAATTTGGAGAAGAATGTTCTTCAAAGTTGTAGCATTACCTCAAAAATTTTGATCACAGTCTTTCATATTGGTCTGCTTTCATTCCTCGATATTTCTCTGAAATAACTGAGAGTCTTTTTAAATGAATATTTTAACGTACTTCAACTTAGTTGTTAACCAATAACAGAAAACAAACACGCATATACTTCTATCAAAATTTTTAAAAAGTATAAAAAAATACGCTATCGATTTCAATTACAGCTCGTAATCTTTTTCAAGTGTAAAGAAACATTATAACAGCTAATTTTAAATAGTCCAATAAAAACATGGAAATAAAGGCGATGACCCTAAAAAGCAAGGTGCCAATCATTAACATCACAGGAAGGAAGGCCGTCTTCGATCAAATCCGGAAAAAATGCAAATGAAACTTATGACTGAAGAACTGCTTTCCGATGATGTTTATCACACCTCTAGTCAGGGCTACGACAGTGGACCTATTGTGCCCTTTCTATCTTGCGATGTTGCTGAGTGGCACCTTGTGTTTTATGGTGATCGCCTTTATTTGCATGTTTTTATTGTGCTATTTAGAATTAGCTGTTAGTATTTCTCCATAAATTACGAGCTGCAATTAAAATTGATAAAGGATTTTTTTAAAGTTTTAGCAGTCTACAAAACAGTATCAGTACTTACATTATTGCTGTACAATGGATATTTAAGTATATATTCTCAATATTATCCTACCTTTTCACATGCAATAAAATTTAAAAAGTATTTGGATTTATATGACTTATAAATGTATACTGTAAAAATGATTTCAGACTACTATATGCTATACTGTAAATAACTTCGGAGTTAATAGACTCGGTTCGAAGGGAAATAATCCCGTTGTAAGTCGAGGACTATCTGTATACGTAGCTGAATATCCGTCTTGTGAATGCTGAAATTGATTTATATAGTGGTGTTGCTATGTACTCTATCGGTGAGAAATGTAACGCTACCAAGACAAATAGTTTACAAATAGAATTCTCTTCAGAATTATGCTTTGTATTTCGAAAAGCCACAGCAAAATTTTGTTTTGTTTAGTCCATCAAGATCTTCAAAAAGAAATTATGCCAAAATTTCTAAACCAGAATTTTTTTAACTTCTTTCATTAAGCGGATTACTTAAAATGAAAAATACAAAAACAGTAATTGTTCAAAACAATTGCTGCATAATTCCTTCCTTTTCGTATTTTTTCCATAACTATTTTATCAGAAATAGTCTAACGACATCCCTAAACCGATCACGGAACTGCCCATATTTCAGTACTTTGGAACCGGATATTTTGGCTGTCATCCCTTCTTTTGTGCCGTTTTTAGGGCCTCCATAATATATGTCATAGCTTGGGTTCCATTACGGGGAGGTGGGAGAGGAAGTGGCGACGATTAAACTGCGTCTCCATTGCAAACGACAAGTTTTGGATTTCCTGCGTCGAAACTACTTCCGCGATTCGCCACTAGGAGTCGATGTAATGGCGGTGGTCGTCCATTGTCTCCCGATTACAGATCCTCCATTGGCAAGATCATTAAGAATTGATGGGGACGACACAAGCGCACAGGAGAGGGGAGACGATTCATTATCACGATTTGCCTCAGTGCACGAAACCATATTGCGATGGTATCAGATATACGATTAATAGAACGGAACGTTAATGGAATTGGAAACAAATCTAAACTAAAATATTTCGTTATAGATCAATTTTTGCTTACGGGCAATTTTACTATAGTAGAAGGATAAAAAGTTCCACAACGGACTCCATCTTTGTTTAATGTTTTAGTATAACATTATCACTGAGTAGGAAAACTTTGAAAGTTTTCCTATCCGTTGGAGTCTTTATTTCAGAGAGAACCACGAATTATTTTTTAACGGGGTAAATAAAACTTTAAAAATTAAAAAACAAAACAAAAAAAAAATATTTTTTTTTATGATTTGTAAGCATACTCTGTCCCACTGCTTCAGTTGAGCAAACGAAGATACAGGAAAAATTGAGGAACAGATTAGAGAAACAGCTGCAAGTTGTCGTTTCTACAACTACCATTATTTGATGCTAGTAGCTGAAGAATTATTGGAACTTGTTGGATATCTCAACACTTGAGGAGCTGTGTTCAATCTCAAACGGATTTTTGGATTTTTCTCAGGGTTTTTTTTTTTCTTTATTCTTATAACAGGCCGAGGGTCTACCCAAAATTCTATCTCATCAAAATGAAGACAGAACATTTCCTGAGATTATTCGACATGCGAGCGCTGAATTTGTCATCCCATCTCCATGGAGTTTTAAGCGACGACCTTGTCTTCCAATTGTACCGTCTCCATTTGATTTTGCCCTCCGTTTGAATCTTATTTCACGTTCAGGGATCTATTATCTACATATTTAAAGTGCTCACGCCGAAAGTTGAAACTCCCAGAATGCAACACAGATTATAGATTTTCCTTTCCTGGTAGTTCGCTAACATTCAAATAGAAGAGGTCGCTTCTCTTCTATTTCAATGTTAGCGAACGGCCAGGAAAGGAAAATCTATAATCTGCGTTGCATTCTGGGAGTTTCAACTTTCGGCGTGAACACTTTAGCACACTAATTATTTTTTACTTTTTTGATCTTCTCAGATAGATTCATAATAAAAAGGAAAACCAACGAACTTATTTAATTAACTGATTTACTACACCAAATGCAACTACAGCCAATTCAGCATACACTGTGCCTACAGGGTGATTCAAAATTCCCTGTAAAAACTTTAAAGATAGATCAGGAATACAAAAGCAAACCGTATTCGTAGTGAAACTTATGTCCGTAAACGCCACCCGAATGTGTTAGAGGGCGCTGTTTGTTGCATTTTATTTCTGAATCTTAATGTAGCTTCTAGCATATTCGGGTGGCGTTTGCGGACATATGTTCCACTATGAATACGGTTTGTTTTGTATTCCTGACCTATCTTTAAAGTTTGTATAGAAAATTTTGAATCACCCTGTATATTTATTATTGATAGTTATTGATCACTAACATTTAGAAATCAACAATTATGCAACGTCAGGTTTTGTTTTTGTAAGTTTAAGCTTTGAAATTTAAGAAAATAAATTTAACGTGCATTACTAAATACAAGAAATAAACTCACAAATCCACTAATAAAACCTTTTATTAGTAGATTTTTTTTTTAGTTTATTTCTTGCTTTAAGCTTTGAAAGTTATTAGTTGAGTTTGATTAGGCCTGTATTCGATCAATCGATGACATTTAAGTAAACTGTATTAATAATATTGTAGTTGTAAGATGATTACAGCATTTGGAAGATTTACGGAATGAAGATGATAAACAGGAGCAGTTTACGACTGGTACCGTTGGTGGCATTTCCAATGTCACATTGCGAAGTAGTGCTTTCCTGCATTGCTTTCCTTAAACCAGTCTAACAAGGGAATGGTTAAGTTTGTCAGATCGAAACATCCCTTGAAATTTTTATCATTCATATAATTTATTTATTTATTTATTTTATCATTCATGTAATTTATTGGGGATCTTAAGGAGTTGATACCAAATTTTAGCTTCTTTTTTGCACTGAAAGGGGGTTAAAAAAAATTGTAAGAGCTGAGAGCTTCTTGCACTGCGGGGAAGCATCGGGTAGCTAATGTGACATTGGAAACGCCACCGACAGTACCATATTATATCTCGTAATATCAGCTTAGATATCGAGCTTGTTGGATAGATCAAAGAACTTACAGTATGATAGATTATGAATTATAATATCATTCCAACTACAAATTTCTAAAGTTCCTGTCTGTGCAAGAGTATTATTGTAATTGTGATTACTTTGTACGTAGAGTTCTGTTGGCATAATCGTTAAGAAAATTCTGTAGAAATCTTCACACAAGCAAAAAAAAAAGAATGACGAACTTCAACTCTGCCTTGCTCTCAGAATCACAGGACCATCCATTTAAGGGAGATCTTTAAAGTGACTTGGTTTGCCAAGTTTTAATATTAAAATGCTCTATAAACTTAAACGTTTGACAACTTCTGGAGGAACTTTTCCATTGAAGAAGCTGAAAAATAAAGAACCTCTTTTCTCACATCCTTTCCAAGCAACTTTGTTGTATAGAAGCAGGAACCTCTTCGTTCAATTGATAGTACTTTCTTTTCGTCTCAAACGTTATTTCCAATTGGGTCTACTTTTTATTTGCTGTATCAACTCGCCATTCTTCTCCGGTAAGTGAATTACGTTCATGAATTGAATCAGATGTTTTCTGCTTCAAAGTCACGTCGTTTGGAAGAAAGGACTGCTTTTCTTTTTCTTTTGCGGCATAGATAATACAATTTCATATCAAATTGAATAGGAAAAAAACAAAACATCCATGGGTTGCTCGGTTTGGATTCCATCTTCCCAGAATCTGAAAAAAACAAACCAAACATTGTTGGGTTTTGTTGTGTCTTTTTATTTCCTAATAGAATTAGTTATGTGTCATTGCTCGAAAATGTGCATATTTCAATAGGTTCCTTTTTTAAAGCAGCTTCTATTTGATTTATTTCAAATGCTGCTTCATATGGGGGCAATACAAAATTAAGAGGGGGAGAGCGAGGGAAGATATCAAATAGAATCATTTCATATATCAGAATAACTTCTGGCTTTTTTACATTTACAGTGGTTCTTTTTCTTTTTTACATATAATTTTTTCTAAAGTTTGTTTCTTATCTCAGAAAGTTATTAGATTTTTACAGAATTGTTGTCACAGTAGGATTATTCCGTTGTTTTCTTTACTCGCTTTCAGTTAAACCTTACCTTTAAAATATTAGGAGAAAAAGATATTGAAAGCGAAAAAAATAAATAAATAAGTGATTAAATAACCTGTTAATGCTTGAGACTAAGCGAGGAAGCTTAGATAGGATGTATTGAGTGATAAATTGAGAGCTAATAAATATGCTAGCTTTTCCTTAATTTCCTCTTTACAATGCTGAGAGTTTAGTTAATAGCATACTCATCCATGTGTTACTAACATAGTTAGAGCATATTTTCTCAAAGATAAATGACAAGGTACAGTAGACACTCGCTAATCCGGCACGTTCGGGACTTCGGCAGTGCCGGATTACCGAAAATGCCGGATTACTGATCACCGTCAAAAAATAGCCGTTATTGCGAGGATAGTTTGAGATGCGAACTTTTTAAGTTGTTCTTTATTTTTTTTAATGTCATAGATTGTTGAAGAACCAACATTGAATTCTTCCATAATCTTATGTCTATTCTCACCTTTCTCAGTCCGATCAATTATTTCTAGCTTTTGATGTAGTGTAAGCGTAACATGTTTACGCTTCACTGCTTCTTTAGAGGTTCTTGGTTTAGAAAACATTGCACAGAAACTCAACTCAAACTCACAACACTGAACGTTCACGGCAAAGCGACACTGTACCGTAGCACTGACAAGTGAGCACTAGACGACACAAAATGGTGGACGAAGATTTGTCATCACTGCCGAGTACGCCCGACCTTAGCCGATTGCCCGCGAACTCTGCCGAACGCGCCCGGAAGGCTTATTCAGTGTAAAAAAAAACCCTTAGACCGATGCCGGATTATTGAATGTGCCGGATTATCGGATGCCGGATTAGCGGGGTTTTACTGTAGTGACTACTACAATCACCAGTCTAAGTTCCGCCCACGGACGCAGAGCCAGTTCGACGCTCACCTGCCTTCACACAGGAAAGAAACCTGACACCCAATTAACAGTGGATTACATGTATTAAAAAGAGAGAGGAAAATTTTTTACATTTTTGCTATATAGAATCTCAAAGTCATTCTAGCACTACCTTGAATATGTAAAAGTAGGATTATTTATTGTTACTTTTGAAGTTTTAATAACAGGTTAAATAACGAGTTATATGTATATGTTTTTATGTAAACTTTTGAAGAAAAAAAATGTAATAAAAAAGTATAGTTTTCTGTAGAGATTTCAAATGTACTTGAATAGCATTGAAAAAAAAATTGAAAATTGAAGAATGTGCTATGTCGTGAACCTGTGATCTTTAACAATAAAAACGGAGTGATTAGGAGCAAATATGAATATCATAGCTATAGTAAGCTATTTTCTGTAGAAATGCTAAAAAATTTGTTTTCTTGTGATTTTTGCACACAAGTGTTCGAATAGAAAAATTGTACCCATTTCTTGACCTACAGATAAAGGTATAGATTAAACCTTTAATAGATTATAACTCAAAGTCATTTATGTTGATTGGCAAAATAATGAGAAATCTGTTTCAAAGACAAAATTTCGAATGGTTTTTTTTTTTCGTCCCTCTAAGTAGTTTGCCCCAACTAGTTGTTAGTAGTTTTCTGTATTGCGGGCCGCGCGGTTGGCGATGTCGCTAAGACACTGGCCTCTCACCTCTGAGTTCGGTTCTCATGTGGGTTTCGTTGATGGTGGCGATCCGCGCTGGGCAGGTTTTCCCGGGGTTCTCCCATTTCCCCTGCATTTCTCACACCATCCTTTCTCAGTCTTTCTCTCTGTCTGTCCTTATTTCCGTGGGATAGCACAATAGATCTTCAGGTCGCGGTGCTCGACTGTCAAGCCACCCATGCTCACTATATTACATTACATTTCTGTATTGCGACTGCAGTATACTAAACTTCCATGCGTGACATTTCTGCCATTGTAAGATACAATGCAATGTAACGCAACTGTTTACATGACGATCATAAGTTCTGCTTGCCACGTAAAGGAGTGCAGAGCAAAAAGGAAGATCATATTGACTTCCTTGCAAAGGGACGTAATTTTGAAGTCAAATATCAAGTTTGTAGTGGTAAACAGGAGAAACGCCACTTAGTTTATGAGTCAATTATTTAAAAATACATCTAAATATACGTAAAAGCGTCTCAATTTTGCTTTCTGCTGCTTCTTCAAGGAAAGATTCTCAGTGAAAAGAAATGCGCTGTTTTACTAAAGCTATTAGCTGTTATAATAAGTTTGATGGAAAAGCTAACTTGTCGGCCTTTTCGCTTCCATACATCCTACGGCTTGGAAACAACAATGTGTAATATTGTAATATTTAAAATCACTAAACCTTGTAATATCTTGTCAGCAAAAAAGAATTAATCAGGCCATGTGTTGGTAACTTACAAACTTAAGAAGGAAAGAGAAAAGCATTTATATCTTAATTGATATTGGTTTCTAAAAAAAAAAATTCTTTAATATTTTTTTTATTTAATGTTAGCTAAATTTCAAGATATAAGTGTTTTTTTTTTTCTTTTTGGTGCTGAAGAATTTTTGTAAATTGTAAAGGATTCAGAATTAGTTAGACTTCTAATAGGCTTCATTTAAATTGCAATTTCACCGGTTTGATATCTGAACAATCGAAATGTTTAAAGAAAACTTTAAGTTCCGTTACAGATTCATTTTGGAAAGGTTAACATTGAGTCAGAGTTTAAAAAAATTATCCCGTTTTATCCTTGACTTATTTTTATTTCGTTATCTTATAAATTGTTGTTTATGACGTAGTTTTGTGAATGACCTCCATGATTCCTCACTCCTGTTTTCTCTAGCAGATCTCTCCTGGGTCTCCGTGGACGCGCGAAAGCTCCCCCTAAACCCTGTAATGAAGTTAGAACTCCTCCATTCGCTCTGAATTCAATTATAACCGTGGTAATGTGGTGTTCACTACATAATATGAGGCTATAGATGAGTTAGAGCCGCTGGCCATGCGGTGGCGCTACTTATCAATCAGAACAATAATTACCATTATGACTTCTGCCTCCACCATTCGCCAACAACTCTACTTCATTGCATTTAATTTTATTTCCCTACTCAATGAAGAATATTCATCACACAGTGGAAATTCATGGTCTTTCTTTTCCAATTCCTGTAAAAGTCGTAAGAACTCTACAGAAAAATACTGTAATCACTATTTTATATCAATATCGATATACTGAAATTAAAATAACTGGTGTTTGCGCTAGAAGTGGCAATGAAATAAACCATCTATTATGTTAGGAAAATATAGAAAAGGAATTTTAAAAATGCACTCTGATATTAAATCATTCTCTCATCTCATTACTATTCACATTGAATGTTTGATTTTTTTTTTTATCATTATTTTTTAATAAAGTAATGGATAAGTAATTTTATTGACATGTTATAAAATATTCTTCTTAATAAAACTTGTTGTTAGATTGGATTTTATTACTGTATCTTTAACCACTTTGGGTTTGAAATTAATTACAGATATTTGGCGTTCGTAATAAAATGAATATTTTGATTTTAGGAATTGTTAGGTCCAATGCATCAGTTGTCTCTTCACAGTCCAGTGATGGCGATGATGTCTTCACAGCAGAGAATTTGGTTAAAGGAATATGTACCAAGATACTCTTTGATAAATCCTGCTTCTATAGCTGCAAATAATAGTTGCACAAAAACTTGCAACGAAGGAGTTCCACCACGAAAGAAAAAAATCAAGGCAAAATATTTTTCACAATATTGTTTCAATTTTCAGGTACAACGTTAGTAAATGCTATTTGAATAATGTATTAGAAATGCCAGTGTATTGGCTGTAGCATCCCAAATGTCATTTACCAAAGCGTGAATTTTTTATAACTTAAATAACGTGTAACATTTTGAGATTTGTTTTCTATTCAGTACATCTTCAATGTTTAAGACTGAATCTTCAGCTTTGCTGCGTGACTCTCGAACAAATGAAGAAATGTGTTATATTAGTGTAAGGAAAGAAAGTGAACCCAGTCGAACAATCCATGATTGTACTATTGGAAACGTTAGCTATTAAAAGGATAAGCAATTGAAAGAAATTGGTTTAAAACAAGGGTCTGTCGAAACCAGGATGAGGTATTAGTATCTATAAGCCTAAATAGTTCTTAAAACATTTCATTTACACTTTCCTTTCGAAAGGACGCTTTAGTCAATGATCTATAGGCTACAGCATAAAATCTTTTTCAGGAAATATTTATTTCGTAGCCTTATTTGTATCGTACTTTAATAAAGTAAAGTTTATACTCAAACTGTACTGGAACCCACTGGTGGGGCCTGTGGCGACCAGTGGGGGAAGAGTGCAATTCTACCTTGCGCATCCCACTTTATTTTTTTTGAGTGGAAGTTGTTGTTTTTTTTGTTTTTTTTTTCATTTCTAGTTCTTTTATGTTTGTCTTTGTTTTTGTTGTTGTCTTTTATGCGGGGGACCCGAAACCTGCTTTGTAGGTAGTGGTCTCCTTTGTCTTTTATGTTTAGGCTAAAGTCAAATAGAATTAATGCTTTGTGTAGAAAGTAAATCGAAATTTGAGATAAAAAAAAATCGATTTCCAATCTCCAACCGAAATGTACATCAGAAATGCACATTTTCAGACAATCTGCGGTTGCTTATTACTTGAAATATTTGCAGTAAAATATTGATAACTATAACATCATGGCACTGAGTGTTATTAGGATACATTTAAGAGGCTAGACATGATTCCGTTGGGATTTATTTAGGTCAATTTTACAGGGATCTTTCCTTAGATGCTTTAAACTTCGTGGACTGCATAATAAATGAAATACGTATGAATTAAGTGTTGACAGGAAATTCACTGTTAAAGTTAGTTCGCGGTCGGAATAACTAGTTGTATGAAAATGCCAATTGAATTCGTAGAAAACGTCAAATACCAAAGCTTTTAATAAAATATCCTGCGGAACTAGCGAAAGTCAGTCTGCAAGTTTCATAAGAACAACCATTCTTATGTAACGATCTCATGTAACGCCGAGTGGTCCTTATAAAGCCAAGTGGTCGATAGTCTGCGTTCTTCTTTTTGTCTGTCTTCTTTCTTCTGTTGAATAATTAACTGCACTTCTTTCCTTTCATTTGAAAGGATTGCTACACATACACACGCACACACACACATATATGTACTGTATATATATTTCTGAGCCTGTGTTAGCTTAATTGAGTATAAGGTATTATAATATTTAGAACTCTTTATTGCAACTCTGTATAAAATTATTGGGATTATAAAGATTTTTTTTTATACCAAGAGTTATTTATTCGGAAGCAAAAATAGTTTAGGGAGAATGTTCCTAAACGGGATGATCTGATTCTTCTAATCGAGAATTGCGGCATGATAGAGATCTTAATTAAGACTATCAGCTTTTAGATGCTTCCTTGAAGAAGTGAAGTACAAACAGGAGCCGTAATCTACTATCTCATGTCAGATTTAAACTTATTCATGATATTTAATAATACGTTCTTAATTATTAATAATACGTTAATCTTCTTTTTTTTATTATTTTTCATTTTAAGGGCAAGTAATAGGAATACTCTTTAGTTATTTAATGCTGTAATAAAAGCTGTTTCTTTTGGTCCTCCTTTTATTAAGAACTGTTTAGTTATCATTTTGTACATTTATGGACTTGAATTTCTTGAATATCCAACTTCCTAATTTCTAAAGATGACGATGGTGGTTCTCTTAGTCCTCAAGTATTCCGTTGAAATCACTGCATTATAATCTAACAGCCCATCAGTTAGTCAATAACTCCTTGTAATCTGTCTATTTTGTGATATTTCTATTCATTTGGTTTTTGGATCCTCCATACAAGACTTTTTTTCTGTAAATGAAGATGTTTTCCTTTAAAACTGTGATAATGGAAATGAAGACATTTCCTGTTAGTAATAATAACAATGACAGTAGCAAAAGTTATATCTTAACAATCCACTGCAACGGCTGTCCAAAAGAACTTGTAAAATAGCGCGCCTATTAGCTACCACAGCAAACTCACGATAGAATGTTGTCTAGCAGTGACTTTCAACTTTAGCTCCCACGTGATCGATCACGAGACGTCAATTAGTCATGGAGTACAACGGTAGAGTAAACTTGTGTTATGTTAATTTATGTTATGTTATGTTACGTTATGTTATGTTATGTTATGTTATGTTATGTAGTGAATGTGGGTGGCAGAGAAACCAAGCACTGCGACCGGAGGTCTATTGTACTATCCCACGGAAATAAGAACAGATGGAGAGAAAGACTGAGAAAGTATGGTGGGAGAAGTGCAGGGGAGACGGGAGAACCCCGAGAAAACCTGTCCAGCGCGGATCGTCCACAAACTTGTGTTTGTGTCCACTTTTGGGGATTTTTTTTTTTTGCAAATTTAAATATGAAGGATCCTGAAGAGCAACATGTTTGCCTTAAATTCTGTTTGAAAATGCCAAAAACTTCAACCAGGACATTCAGATGTTGCAACTAAAGGAGAGGATTGTTTAATCTGTACATAATGTTACGAATGGTACCAGCGTTTCAGATCGGGCAGAACGTACATCGAAGACAAAATCTCAAAACTGGAAGGCCTTCCACGTCAAAGGAAGATCAAACATTTCAACAGTTGTAATGTCTGTAGATAGATATTTCTTTTACGAGCCTTCATGGGTCATGGAGCACCAAAGGTGTACGACATTTCTATGACCATGGGGACTAGCTGAGATTGAATAAGCGGGCCCAATGCTCTGCCGCCTTTACCCCTAGAAAGAAACCCGGTTTCTATTTTACAGAAGGCTGGGTGAACCCTAAGGCCCGTCAGGAACAGAAATAATCTTCGAAAAATCCTCGACCTCCGCCAGATTGAACCCGGCGCTCCAACCCGCAACCCAGTGCCTAATACCACTTGTCCATGGGTCCACATCTTGTAGCTACCTAATTATTGTAGAGATAGCTGTTGTAAAGTATAAGATATTCGAAATGGTCTATCGCTATTTCCAGTTCCTTCTGCTTTCGTTTGAAATCTACTTTCGATATCGATTGTATTTTGGTTAAGGGCTTCGTATCAGTTCGATGACGTTAAGGGCTTCATATGCTTGGCATCGAACACACTTGACGTATGGAGGAGGCTTGAATGTAGGGTAGGGCTAAGGAGTAGATGGTGGTGACTTTAATCAAGGTATTCTATGCCACCACACCTCCTCTTCGCTGCTGCTGCTGCTGCTGCTCAACGCCTTGGAAAAACCTTTCGGAACCCATCGCTCCTAATAGAATCGCACACAAAGCCAATCGCCACCGCTGCCTCTGCTGCTTTCTGATTGCTAATAGAGGAAGCGGCGGGGGAGGGAGGTCGGCAGGAGACGACACACAGTGCAAACGCAATTTGCGCCGGGGCTGTGATGAGACAGGGAACCGAAGCACCGTCTTCCAACCAATCCGATTAAGTCGGGGGCGCTACAACCCGCGGACGTGTCACTGGGTGAATGACTTAATGAACCTAATCATATTTCCATTGCATATTTGTTTTGAGACCCGCTCGCAAATTGCTCGGAGTTGATTGAGTTTTGCCACGCGTAATTCGTACGAAGACGATTGGTAATAACGGTTGGCGCAAACTAGTTCGACTGTGAAATGAGGAAGAGAAAGGGAGGCGGGGGTGGGTGGGGACTGGGTCGAGAGAGAAAGGACCTTCGAAACGGAAGCTGAATAAAACTGAAGTCACTGGAACAAAAACTGAGAACAGTCACAGCTGTTCGAAAAGGTCAGAACTTATCTCTGGTTTTAGACCTTTATATTTTAAACTTCCTTTGAAGAACTAATAACGAAATTGGTTTTCTAAGGTCTTTAAAAAAGAATTTCATGAGTAATTCGTTCCAAAGGTTTGAATTTCAAATTCTATTTCAAATGAAAAAAAATCGTGTGTTTGTCCACCGATCTTAGAAACAACAAGTATTATTAATTATAATTAAGAATATACATTACCAAGGATAAACGATAAATAACATCTCATTAATCCTTCAATCACAGTCGTAGTGAACCTTAAAAAGGATTAAAAGAAGGGAATATTCGAGAAAACTTAATTTAACTTTATCTGGTGCTAATTTTACGTTTTGTTTGTATCCCAAAATAAATTGAAATGAAGTAGTTTTTAAAAAAGTCATTTCTTCTATTATTTATAGAATTGTTATGTTTAAGAAATTGTTAGCCAGATTCAAATATTTATTGAGGGAAAGTTACCCCAAGGGATTAAGGAGATTTAGGCGTGGATGTAAGAAAGTGCATCAGAAGGACAAACGTTTGGAATTGGTTAAAACCGTATTCTAATAATTTTAGTAGATTGCTATCTAATGGAAATAAAAAGCACGATAACTACTGGCGCAAAGTTATATATATAATAATATATAATAATGCAGAAAATTCTGAATTATTTTACATGTTTTTAATTGAAAAACATCATCAAATCTTGTTTAGAAATTTGGATTCGGAAATACAGTCGACATAGGAACCCAAAAAAAGTATTTGGTTAAGTAATAATAAAATCAACTCATAATAATAAAATGAATGATGTTTTTATTTTTATTACTGGATACTTTTTTTTCCCTATCACTATCTTAATAAGATACTTTTAATCATAATAAACTTTCCCTAATTTGAGTAAGGTTCTGTTAACTTGACAATTATTTATTTAAGAATTTGAAATGTGAATCATGAGTTAATGTGTATTTAGTTTGAGCTCTTATTGAGTTTCGTAAAAGTTGAACGATTTGAAACTTAAAAATTTTCTTTGATCGGTAAATTGCAATATCGTCTACAATTTTCTCTATTTAAGAGAAAATGACTTTATTTAAATTAAAATATAACGATATTAAACTCTGCAATTTGGAAATATTGATTGCTGATTGGAAAATGTTCAATTCGTCTAAAGAATTGAAATTTCATGTTATGTTTCTCTAATCAGAAAGTAAATCAGATTTAAATTTCCGATCCGATGGAATCAAAGTTTTATTAGCAATGTGGAAATCATCGAAATATCAAAAAACTTAAATAATTAAAGACTGGATTAATAGTTTCACTACAATTTCCCAAATAGTGATTTAGATTGAAATTGAGAAGTTTATTATCTAAATTTGTTATTTCGAAATCTCTAATACGACTGCTGAATACTTAAAAAAATTACATAGTTGATAATTTTCAATATTCACATTTGTAAAACTGAATGTGATTGGTTGCAGGATTCGGGCCTTGGATTAGTTGAAGAAGACAATTTCTTCATCAGTTTTTTAAAGAATAGGAGTTTGCTTAAAATCATCGTTGTAAATACTCAAAATCGAAGATATATTTTTAAGTATTCTAACAAATAAACAGCTACACTAATAAAAAACCAACCATAAAAGCACATATACAAGGATAAAAACGACGTACGTTTCGAACCCCTGTCTGTTGTGGGGTTCCTTATCACTTGCAATCACGAATCCATTCAAGGAGGATCTCTTTTAACAAGGGAGGGGGGAAGAACTTGATAAGGAACCCCACAACAGACGGGGGTTCGAAACGTACGTCGTTTTTATCCTTGTATACGTGCTTTTATGGTTGGTTTTTAATTAATTTTAAACTGCACGTGAAAATTGTTTATAGCTACACTAATAGTTTTTTTGCTGTGGGTCAGAGATGATACTTTCATGTAATGCATTTCTGGAAATTAAAAAAAAAATAATTATACAATCTGAATAAAAATTATTAGTCAATAAATGGAAATTTTGCGGAATTTGGAAAAGAAAAATAAATAGAAATAATAATGTGTAATAAACATTAGTATTTGCGTTGTTTTGGTCGCTAAGTACCCTTGTCTTATTTCATTCAAGTTATAAAAAATCTCTTCATTATATATTAAATATACAAAATATACTTCTTCAAAGTCAGCTCCAAATTTCATGCAACTATAAACGATATTTTACAGATTTGATATTTTCAAATTCTGAAGTTCGCAAATTAAAATAATAATAATAATAGATACATTAATATATAATATAAAGCAAACATTTATATTATATTATATTATATTATATTATATTATATTAATAATATTAATTGTTCTTTAATTTGGAAGTCTAAACCTTTATTCAATGTTACCATTTCTTCTTTTGACAGTTCATTTTTACTTAAGTTAATTACATAATTAGCTTCCTTCGCAAATTTTTCATAATGTATTTGGACGATATTGTTCCACCTATTTTTAATTTTCTTCCATTTTGTCTGATTGTGTAGTTTTTGTAATCTGTTACATATTACTGTCAACTTTCATAATATCTACATATGTTTCTTCTTTAAAAATCTTCTTTATATGTTTGTTGATCTTATGTTCTTGGCTTTGCAGGTTGTTCAGTTTCTTTTTGCATTCTTTTAATTGGTCATCGATTATATCGCATTTTAAGTTATCAATAATTTGAGAATAATTAAAGGCATGCGTTTCATTGAAGTCTGAAAATTACATATGATAACAGTTACTTCAAAACAGATAGGAAATTCTTTAGACAAATAAATGGATAGCCTCAAAGGGAAGCCCCACTTCAGGGTTACTTAGCAACATGTAAAGGAACAACTTTGAAAATAATAACCTCTTTAATTGATATAAAAACAAATTCATATATTTGAGATATGTTGACGATATCTTTGTGATATGGTACGGAACGAAAAGACAATTCAAAATATTTTGTAATCAATTAAATACAGTAGACAATTATATAAAATACACTATGGAAGAAGAGAAAGACAACAGAATTACTTATTTGGATTTTTCACTGAAGATTGAAGATATGAGAATATACTATGAACACCATGAAAAAATGTTCAAAAGCAAACATGTAATCAATTTATATTATATTTTATTCTACTAACTTCTATACTTGTGAAACTGCTTTCTTTAGTTATTCTGTCCTAAACCATATTTAGCGTATCTTCCACAGGTATTGATGTGTACATTGCCACGACATCCGTAGTGTACATCCTGATCTTTGCTTTTTTCGTTTACCTTCTCTTCGTTGAATTTTTTTTAAATTTCTCTATCAATTGTTAAGAGCTCCTAATCATATTCATGTTATCTTGGTGAATAATCTTTATTTTATCTAAACCCATTTTGCCAATCCTTGTGTTGGGGATAAATTGAATTGATTATTATAGGCCATAATTGTATATTGTCTTTACGAATTTTTGGCTTGGTTCAAAACGTGGTTCTGCTTCATATTTTCAGTAATCTTGTTATATTGACTTAACGTATCTATTATTATTATCTTAATTTACGAAATTCAGAACTTGAAAAAGAAGAACGATGGCGTTTGTGAAATATCGTTTATTCTTTCAAGTTCATAATTTTCGAAGAATACGGAAGACTGACTGCTTCAAGCAAAGTAAAGAACGGTTAAAATAAACGTACAATCAACTCAATGCTTTCGACAGAAACAACAAAGTGTGTGCATATTGAGTTAAAGAAATTTGAAGAAATATTTAAATAAAAAAACAACAACAAACGGAACAGAGAGAAGCTCCATTCAGCTTAGTTTTCATGCTAGTTGCTTTTTAAGTATTTGTTATGATAAAAATTAAATGTTGTTTTATCGCAGATATGAAATGCAGATATGAAGTGAAGAAATGTTCGTAGTCGCCACAAGTCACATGAAAAATCTTCTCTAAAAAACTTTTAAAAAATTTTTTTATAAAAAACTTTTAAAAATCCCTTAAAAGAACATGATAAAAGAAACTACTAGTTTCAGCTTCTAAAAGCGAAGTCTTCTTCTGGTAAAAGTAATAAAGAGATGAGGGAATATAAAGTCAATTTGGATTCTTTAACTGCACAGCGAAAGAATGCCGGGAACTAAGCATTCTGGGATAGTGGGCATTTTCATGGTGTATTGTGGGGGGGGGGGGGGGCCTGTGAAGGGGAATTGAAAAATGTGAATGGGATTGATGTTTTTTATTTCTTTTTCTTTTTATTTTTCTGTTTAAACCATAATGCTCGATGTTTTGGACAGAGAGGCATTCATTATAAGAATTTTGATTGGCGAGAATATGAAACGTTTCTTTGCATTTACGTTGGAAAGTATTGTTTTCTTTTTCCAATATTGACACTCGGGAAAAGTTCAAGGTGGAGAGGGAGTGTGATGCCATATTGTAGTTGAGGTCCTTTTGCCTGATCGCATAGCGGTGTTGGTACAATCGGCTTTTTGCATTGTTTCTCCAATATAATGACATTGTTTTGGAAGGGAGCAGGGTATGGAATAGATAACACCCTTCTGCTCCTGCATCGACTGAGTCAGTTGTCCATGTTTTTTGTATTTATTCCTATTACAAATTTTGGCTAGAGAATTACTGCTGGGTGAGGTTATTACGATGTTGAAGGGTTGTAAGGCTTTTTTAAGCGCAGGGAAAAGAACAGGGTGGTATGGAATAGATTTTTTATTATCGGATTGGGATGATTGTCCTCTAATATTGATGTATTGGGCTTTGATAAAACGGGTTACCTGTTTATTGACAAATTTTAAAGGGTAATCGTTGTTAATGAAAATATTCTTGATATTTTGGATTTCCTGTTGGAAATAATCAACATTAATAGAAATACAAAACCCTCTTTCAATTGCTATTTTTAAATTATTAATTTTAAAGGACATGGGGCATGATGATTTATAGTTGATGGTGATGGGGAGGGATGTTGGCTTGCGGTAGACTGAGGTTTGGAATGAATCATTATCACGTTTTATTAGAATATCCAGGACTTGAAGGCTTTGTGTATCTGGATTCTCAACTTCTTTTTTGAATTTGATATTAGAGTGAATTCTGTCAATTATCTGGAGTATCTTATTTTGGATGGAGGGGTCCGAGTAGAAAATAAGATCATCCACAAATCTAAGATACAATGGGATGGTAAAGCAATTGTAATCATACAAGAAAAGGCCTGATCTTCTATATATGCCAAGGCGATTTCGGATAGAATGGCAGAGGCTGCCAACCCCACGAACAATCCGTTGGTTTGCCTGTAGATAATACTATGAAAAGTGAAAAATTGCATTTTGAAGATGGACTAAATAAGAGGGAAGATTTCATTATCGACAGTGCCTGATAGTTAGCCTTTGATTTGCTTTTAATATGTGCGATTTATTTGGACACAATCTAAAGACATCACTGATGCTCTGAATAGATACAATAGGCTGATGGCATTTTGCATTATCTTTTTTGGTGAAGGGCAGGAAAGATGCTTTAGATTATGATATGGAGTGAGATTCCAGAATGCGATCCAAGTGTAGCGTTGTACTGTCAAGATAACACTGAACATGTTAAGACGATTTGCTGTTCGTATATATATGTTTTTGTATTGTTTTATAACTTTATTTTTACTGAATCTCACAGTACATTCAACTATAATTTCAATGCACCGTCTTTGATTTTCATCAAATTTAAAACATTAGCAGACTAATCTAAGTATTTATTCAAGAACAGTGGCACTAACTTACAATATTATAATAATACACGAACATAGTAAAAAAAAATGACCATGTATTAAAAAAAAAGACTACATTCTCATAATTAGCCATGAAAAGATATAAGAGGAACTAAACTAACATGAGAAACATCATTATTAAATGGAGGCAACGAGAACTGTGTACTGATCGAGAACCTTCATTAACTTAATTTCATTCCTTACTTTATTTCTACTTAATTCTTTTTCAATCATTTTTAAACAACAGTTAATTTATTAAAAAAGTTTTTTTTCAAAAGATAAATATATGATATTATATTATACATGATATTATTTTACTGCACTTTTGAGGTGGCGCTTAACAATTTAAGAATCCCGCCTGTAGATTCATAAAATATAAATGTATTGAAGTGTTTGGGTAAAGCGAAATAGTTCCTAAAAGAATTTATAGCCTACTTTCCTTATAATCTTGCTCAGGTTATTTCCTTTTGTTTTTCTAACAGCCTGAAAACAATATTTAAAGGAAAAACCTCATTGAATTTTAAATTAAAATGTCTGCTGAACCGTCTTAGCTTCAAATTTGATGAAAATTGATTCATTTCCAATTAATGAGTGTAGTGCCAATTTAAATTACAGTACAAAATGGATTACTATGCTTTGAGTGGACTTCATCAGAATTAATTGTTTACCGTAAGTGAAAAATAACTTTCACTTCTAAACGTTTTCGATGGGGATTTTTTTCAGCTTTCTCCAAAGGGATTCATAAGAAGAAATTTTTAAATACAAAAGATAGATTAAAGAACTGGAATTTCACCTAGTATTATATAAAAATCTCCATGACTACACATTAACTTTCAAAAATCCTTTACTCGTGAAGAGGTATGCGAAAATAACACTGACATATTAGACACCCATCACATAGATAAAGACACTTTCATGAATACTCTTGAATTCGTATGTGGCAATTGTTTTTTCAAATTTAAAGACAAAATCTACAAACAGATACAAGGTTTTCCCATGGGTAGCCCCATATCAGGAACCATGTGCAACCTTTACATGAATTGGTTAGAACAGTAATTCATATTAAAATGGAACCAAACTCATTATAAGTATTTAAGATATGCAGATGACATCCTCATCCTATGGATTGGAACCCAAAGACAATTCGGCAAATTTCATCAATATGTTAACAAAATTCACCCCCAGCTAAGTTTCACCATGGAAGAAGAGAAAGACAATTCACTAACATTCCTGGACCTTAAATTAACTAACAAAAACAAACAAAATAACTTACGAACACTATGAAAAAGAACTAAAAAGCAACCACGTATTAAATTTCCACTCTGAACACGACATCAAAAGCAAAAGAGCATTAATCCATAATTACCTCAAAAGAATCACTGAAAACACAGAAAACAAAAAATTATGGCACAGCAAAATAAATGAGATGAGACTCAAATTTGAAATAAATGAATATCCTCCGAAATTCATCTCAAAATCCATCAAAATTTTCTTCAAATACAGACAAAACAAAAACAAACAAAACACAAACTTCAACAAAATCATTAAATTACCCCTGGGCACTCAGATACACAAATCCTTCAAAGAATTATGTAAAACCAACGATATTAAGATAATAAAATATAAAAATAATCAATTGATCAAGAAAAATAAGAACGACACCAACCACAATTTCATGCACACCATGGGTGTCATATATAAATTAAAATGTCGGGATTGTGGTTCTGTGTATTTTGGAAGTACGGGCCGCACTCTAAAAGAAAGAGTGCACGAACACGTACAAGCCTTCATTAGCAACCACGAAGGAATATCAGACTGGGGAGACCACTGTCTGCGAACACAACACAATCCCGATCCCTTAGTCAGCATTCTATTCAAAATCGACGAAGAAAAAGATAGGTTCAGGATAGAATCATAGGTGTATAATCAACACCTTCCCTTGTATAAACAAAGACAAATTTCTAAAGGTTAACAGTTGCACATTACACAAATTTAAAAAAAGCATTAGAAACACTGAAAAATTCCTTTAAAATATTATTGTATCTAAGTAATAAAGAAGCTATTATTTTGTAACATTTTAGATGTATTACACTTGGCTTTTTACATATTGTTGTGTATTCTGTGTAAACCATAATTCCATAATAATATTTAATACTTAACCATAATAATGAGGTAGACTTTCCCATTGTTTTTCCTATTGTATGTTAATAATATTGTAACATTTTGGATGTATTACACTTGGCTTTATGCATATATTATACCTTTGTAAACCATATTATTGTTATTTATTCTGTATATTAGAGAAGGAGTTTTTTAAACGTCCGAAGAAGCAAATTTGAATAAAATTTGCGAAATATCACGAGTAAAGGATTTTTGAAAGTTAATGTGTAGTCATGGAGATTTTTATATAAAAGATAGATTGTTTCATCTCTTATCCGCAAATTTGCAAAAGTTATTGTAGCTACACATACAGACAGTATTTTTATGAACCAACTTTGAAGATATCTTAAATAGTTTAACATTGTTTGATTTAAACTCTCATCGCAAATCTTCTGTTGATTTTCACTGGTTGAAGTATATTACACTCCCTTCATTTACTAATCTACCCGATAAATTTTTTAACTCCAAATCAAAGCGATCTGTTCGATTTGTTCTGCCCTGAAGCCTCCCTTGAGGGGGTGCTTTTGTATTAGTGGAAACTACAAAATTGTCTCTGGATCCTCCGAATAAAGTCGACTTTCGTCGAACTGGATTTTTTTTTTCTCTTTCCCTCGGATAATTACGGGCAAATACCTCGTCCTACGTGTACCAACAGCTCCTTGTTCCTCCTCTCCCCCACAACGGCTTAGACTTATCAGCGTTCTTCCTTTGCCAATGAGACTTAAGTTCCACAGACTGTTTGCAGAGTTCGTACAGTGTTTTATTCGGACGGTTAAAGTTTAATGTCACCGCCATTAAAATTCCATTCTGCGGTCGGGAAGCCTAGGCTTTTGTGGCCGGATTGTGTTCACTTACTTAACTCGCAGGCGAGCGCAGGGACTCCCCGAAGGGAACTTGTTCAAAGTAAAGCTATCCGAACATTCGACCGCATCATTTCGGACCTGATTTGTTCCTTTATTTCCTCGTTTATCTTTCCTTTCTTTCCGGTTAACTTTCGTAGAAAAGGAAGAAAAAAAAAGGGAAGGAAAAGAAATTATTCATTGTTGTTAATGAGAAAAACCGCGTTAAGATTCACAGCTTCGTTCGGTCTACGAAATTCACAGAGAAAATTTCCTTTGAGCTTTTGAAACTGAGTTAAAAAAGAAATTATAGGTGACGTATAAGCTTCAAAATATAAGCATGTTGAAATATTTATTTATTTATTTATTTATTTATTTGGCCATTAACTCTTCAGGAATAAACTCATTTCATATAAGGAGCTCACAGTGAATAACATTCATTTGATAAAACTATCAGCTTTCTAAGATAAGTAGTTTTTGAGATATCGCAATGTTTCGTATTGGTTCTTGATCCGCAATGGTTTACTATCAGTATCCAAAATATCTTGCATTTGATAACATTACTACTAAAGTTTCAGCTTCCTAGCATAAGTAGTTCTTTAATTATTGGTTAAATATTTGGCTGCTTCTGTTTCTAGTCTAATGCAAATCCTCTTTGTGTAAAAATAAAAAGGTGTCTTCTTGTATCGTAATTTCAATTTTGCAGGTTTAAGCTGTTCAGGATTAAATAATTGTAATATTTTGAAAACTTTTTACTGCTGGACAGACCACTGTTTTCCAACATAAAATTGCGGAAATTTAATTTCCAGAGGATATTAAAAAATTGTAAGATCAAATATACCTAATAATATCCTCTGGTTAATTCAAGATTTTAAAAAAGGAAATACCAAGTACAGTAAAAACCCGCTAATCCGGCACGTTCGGGACTTCGGCAGTGCCGGATTACCGAAAATGCCGGATTACTGAGCGCCGTTTAAAATTAGCCGTTATTGCGAGGATAGCGGAAATACCGCTAAAATAGAGAGTCAAAAGGGCTGTTAATAGGTATCAGGTCATTTTTCCGTGTTCTATTGTGATTTCTCTGATTTCGGTAGTGATGGAAAATGTTAAAAACAAAACAAAATATATTTTTATGTAGTATTATATTTTAATGCAGTACATACAGTACAGTATAGTTACTTTATTTCGTACATTAAGTAATATAGTACAGTACTAAGACATTATATATTAAGTTAAACTCTGCCGAACGCACTCGGAAGGCTTATTCAGTGTAAAAAAAACTCTTAGACCGATGCCGGATTATTGAATGTGCCGGATTATCGGATGCCGGATTAGCGGGGTTTTACTATATTAAGCTGAAATTTCGAATTTCAAATTTCTTTGACAAAATTATTCAAATTCGACTTTGACAAATTTATTCAGACAAAAAAGGAAAATGGGGGCGTTATTGTAATTGATCTTTCTTTGATTTACTTCCTTTATTAGTTGTTAAGTTTTATAAAAGATTATTCGAAATTAAGTCCATCAGATCATTTGGTCCTCTGAGCTAACATTTACCAAAGCAAACTGTGAAGTCCATCTGTTTTCCACAAGATAGAAAAATACCAGAGCACAGGGATTCTCATGCTGGGGCTACTTTGATATGATTTACATTTTTCAATTTAAGTTACCCTTACATCTGTTTTAAACACGAAATTACGCTTTTATCCAAACAAAATTTACATAAGTTTTGCGTAATTAATTATCTTTAATGAATTAATTTGATTGATATCTTTAATTATAAAAGATAAGTAAGCACTCATTATTTTTTTTTAAATCTTTCGATGGATATTTTGCAATTTTTGACATCTTTCATTTAAGAAAAGTTCCTTAGTGCAAATACGCTCACATAAAGAGCTTGTTTCGTTTTTCAGAACAATCTATTTTTCAGCTACTATCTGCTGAAAAAATAGATTAACAGCTACTGTCTGTAGCTGATAGAGAAAAGAAACAGCCAAACTGAACTGAAAATCGGTTTAATACATTTAGGATGGGTCAAGTGACCTCTGAAAACTAAAGATAAGCAAAACATAAAGCAACAATCAAATGTAGAATAATTTGCTTATTTTTAGTTTTGAGGGGGTCATTTGTCCCATTCTGAATCTATTATTATTCCCGTTGTACTCTTTTTGGGCTTTTGCTTGCTGGGTAGTCCTGGCTGAGGACTTCAGCTTGACTGAAAAGCCTTCTAATTGACGGTTTGTTAATGTGAGTCAGGGATAGGCGATGGAATCCTGCAATCGACTAACTGGGAGGGGGGGGGGCTTTTCTTGTGATTTCAGAATGTTGTATTCATGACCATCTTTCTAAGTTGTTTTAGAATTGTAACTGAATACGGTTACTCCATAGGATAGAAGTGTCATAATTTATGGTCTCTCTTATTATCAAAAGGATATGACCAGTGATCAAGTAAACGCTTTCGAGCTCAGTTGGAGAAAATCACGATAAGTTTTCCCGTTTTGGCCATATTTTAATTGGCTGCTTCGAGTTGCACTCCTGATTACTCAAAAGGAGAATGAACAGATCTGCCCCATCAACAGTACAGCAATAAGATATATACCTAAGGAAAGGTCTCCATCAATAGAACATTTTTTATTTTTACGACTTGTCTCAATTAATAGTCCGTTGGGAATTATATAATTCTAGACATGACTTACCTCGTTGACATCTTAATTCCCGGATGTATTAATTAATTATCATTTGAAAAGTATTTTCAGTAACAGTAAATACTATTTTCATTTATTACATGTAAATAATTATTATTTACTTGAAATAAATGATAATATTAATTATGTATAATAATTATTAAAAGTTAATTAAATAATAAATTCGAGAATTACGATATCAACTAGATAGTCACATCTAGAATTACATAACTCCAAATGGACTAATAATTGAGACGAGTCGTAATGATAAAACATGTTCTATTTAAGGAGATCTTTCTATAGGTATATATCACTATTCAGGGTGGGGCAACTTTCCATACATTTGTGCCCATTGTTCTTTAAGGAGATGTTGATAAAATAATGTTTTACTTTCAAATCAATTCAGAGAATTAAGAGAAAACATTAACTTCTAAGTAGATAACTAATTAATAAAAAAAGGTATTTAATGAGATCTCAGATTTGGTTTATTTTTCAACATTAATTTTCAGAAGAATATTTTTCAGAATACGATCTAACAATGTATTCACTATGTTCTGTACTTTACACTATAATAAACTATAAAATTTCAAACCAGACCAAAAATTCAGGTCACAAACAAGAGATAGAGAATTAAACATTCGTGAAATAAAGGAATTTTATTAAAATGGTTTTTTTTTTAATATTTTAATTTTTGCTGTTTCGTTTGATTTTTATTCATTAGTTGGGAAAATATCAAACATTTTTAACTTGAACAGAAGTGACGCAAGCAGTCACTTGGCAACTTCTGCAACTCCACGATACCCTTGGACTAGTTGAAATGATGAGCGGAACTTTTCTTTCCAGCCTAAGTCTACTCTTGACTGTCTGTGATAAATAAGCTTTTTTTACAATAAAATAACAATATCGGCCGTAGATCGCGGAAATAGGCCTATACGATGTAGACAGGCTTATGAATCTCATAAGAAAGACTTTTTACTTCCTTTTTTTTTTTGTTTGCTTGTTTTTTTTAAAAGATTTACTTGTTTTCTTTTGTCTAATTTTATCAATCTTTTTGGTCATCATAGTAAATTAAGTAAACCATTGTTGTTGTAAAATTGTGAACAATGTTCTGGAAAAAAAAAAAGGTGACAGTACTGAAATTTGGAAAATGAAAGAGAGAGAGAGACAGACCAACACAGTCTCTGGCAAAATTATTTGCAGCAGGATTTGAAGAAAAAATCTGTGTATATTTTCTGCTGCGTAAGATCTTTTTTTCCCAGAACATTGTTCACAATACTACAACAACAATGGTTTACTTAATTTACTATGGCTATGATATATATCAAAGAAATTGATAAAATTAGATAAATAAAAGCAAATAAAAACAAAGACCTTTTTCGAAAAGAAAAAGCAAAAACTTCTTATTTTAAGTTACATAAAATGTTACGACTGCGTATCAATTATCCCATACGGTTTGGCCGAAGATATTCGTTATTAAAGCTTAAAAAAATAAAAGTGATATGAATCGTTACAAACAAATTAAGATTTTGCAATGTAACTTGAAGAATGGAGAAAGAAATTTTTGCAATGTGAAAATGACCGATACATTTGATCTTATTTATTTTAGATCTGTCCGATGTTTGGAATCCCTTGTCCTATGAACTATATATTTGATATAGAATTGTATTAGCTACATCTTGTTTCACAAATTGAATGATTGCCCAATGTTCAGATATGCAAACTCTCTGATAGATAATAGATGCCAACCAGAATTGTCCACAAATAGTAATCTTAGGTTTGCTGCTAACTGCTAAAAAACTTCGAATGCGTTAAATGCAGACTTTCTTAATAATGGTCACACAAAGAGGACTCTATCAGAATCAATGAGCACTTAAAGGCCTTTCAAAAACAAATCCTCTTCCATTTACATCGCAACTTACTTGATACTTGTCATATTCCAGATTTTCCCTTTATCACCGTCATTTCAAATTTTGATTAGCTCAATATTAGCTCAAGCAAAGTTATTCTTAACTTTAATTCGTTTTTGACCTACATTGGTCACCCGTTTAATTTCGCTACTTACTACAGATATAAAAATAATCTTTTTACATCAACCCTACTTCAGTAACTTCCATTTTATGGTTGTATGTGTCCTATTTAAATTGTTTTTATTTTGATACTAATAATTGTAAGTGGAGACGAATCCTTCGTGATTGCTCATCATTTCAAAAATCGAAGAAAAGAATAAAAGTATTTATAAAGAATAATATTAAGAATATTGTTAATGTAATTCGGCATATTATTAATATCAAAGAAAAAAAATTATCTAATGCAAAATCATTTCTTAAATAAAGCTGAAAATAAATTTTGCATATTCCTTTTTAAATTGAATTTTTTAGTTCAAAGGTGTTCATTTGTTCTGTGAAGAAATAGTTATCTACTGAACGTTTACTCTACATGCAATTAGATTTAGCTTGGGAATTGGTGACTGGAAGTTTTCGTCTAATTGCTTACAAGGTGCCTCAACGAGCACCGACCTCCTATCCGCTACTCAGAGCTACTGACCAAGTTTCAGCTCAGCGGTTGCTTGGGACCTTGTAAGCGGTTTCTTGGCCACTTCGTACTGCGGTCTACGCACAGCAAGACAGCATATCTTAAGACAGGAGTATTAACCTGAGATAAACTATACCTGAATACAAATCCATTTAGAAAATTTGTTTGATTCGTTTTAAAAATTTAGTTTTAAGGTAACCAGTAAGATAATTTTTTGACCTATCACGAATTTATTGTAATTTCCTTTTAAAAAATTTAATTCATTTTTATTTTCGTATCTATACTTTATATATGGCATCACTAATAAATGTGTTTTGTTTTTTTTTTCATTTTTTGTTTGTTTAAGTTATCTTCAGTGGGTTCGGTCCAGTTTTGATCAGATCCCTGCTTCGATTGTTCAGGTTGGTTATAATTCAGGATGCTTTGCATAGAGGAAGAGATCATGACGGTGATTCCTACAATTTTTTTTGCAAAAAAAAAAGGGGGGGGTTGCCATATATCGTCATTATATATTACTGGTGAGTCATGACGTCATCAACTTGAACTCCGAGCAGTCAGTCCAAGATGGCGTCGTTTTGTGATCGCATAAGCGTGACCACGGACAAACTTTGCATAGCCAAGCAAGTGGAATAGTGTGGAGCGTGTTTAATTATTTCAATTTTCATTGTTATTAAGTATTCGTAACTGTAGAAAATACAAAAACCAGAATGTTTTCGTAATGTTTATAAGATTTTACGGATTTTAGCACTAGATGGCGCCGTTACGTCCTGAACACATCAATCTATAAGGATATTACGTCATCGTTTAGTTTATCTTTCATGAACTGAACTGTAGTGAAATGCATTCATCTGATAGGATGTGTTTCGTAGCTTATGGGGAGATCGAGAAAATTCAAAGGATACTTATCAGGTAATTAGAGATTTAAACTATTGAATGTAAATTAGCTTCATTTAATACTTAATTTCTTCCAAACAATGAATATTGATTGAGTTGGTTGAATTTTAAATTAGGAGGTAATGTAAGTTCCATTTCTGTCTGGGTTTGAATGCATTTCTTTTAGTTTCTTCTAGGTTTCATTTCTAATAATAATAAGCAATGATTTAGTATATTAAACTAAATCATTATTGTTGTATTAAATGAATACATTTAAGTATTTAAATAATGCAATATTGATGATATAGTAATGCAATATTAATAACGCAATATAAATAATAATGCAGTAGTTGTTTCTCTCTCTCTCTCTCCTCAGCTCGATGAACCTCCAAGGCTCTTGGCTGCAAACACAGTCTTCCTCCATTCCAATCTGTCTCCAACTCTTTCACTCCAGTCCGTCACTCCCAGATCTTGTAGGTCCTTGATGACGTTGTCTCTCCATCGCTGTCTAGGTCGTCCTCTCAGTCTCTTTCCTGGTGGGATATAGGTGTAAGCTTTCTTTATGCTTCTTTCCTCTTCCATCCTTTCAATATGCCCAAACCATCTCAGTCTTGAGGCTTTCATTTCATTGACAATTAAAGGTGACCTATAGAGATCATATAGTTCCTTATTGTGTCTTTTTCTCCATGCACCAGTTTCTCTATCTTTAATGGGTCCAAATATTTTTCTGAGAATTGTAGTAATTTTTCATCGGAAGTTGTGGTATTCCATGTCTCAGCCCCATAGAGGACGATGGGTCTAATGCAAGTTCTATATAAGTCTGTTTTTATTCTTGAAGATAGTGCTTTTGACCCTAATAGATGTTGTAAGCAGTGATAGGTTTTATTTCCCGAATTTATTCTTGCTTGTATTTCTCTGTTTGTTCTATTATCGTTACTAATAAGTGATCCCAGATAATTGAAGGAATTTACTTTTTTGAAATGCGTATTGTCAACTTTGAAATCTGTGTCGTTTGTACTTGATCTTGAGACCATCATATATTTGGTTTTGGTTTGATTCACCTGAAGCCCAATCTTTTCTGAAGAGTGTTTAATATTTTGAAATGTACAACGGATATCATCTGGATTGTCGCTAACTAGATCGATATCATCGGTATATCCCGGGATGATTGTTCCATTTGAGTTTTTGGTTGCTTCTCTGATACATTTTTCCAGAGCCAGATTGAAGAGCAAAGGAGACAGAGCATCTCCCTGTATTAAGCCAGTAGTGATGGTGAAAGGTTCGGATTTGACACCGTTGGATAAGGCAATACCTCTGCTGCCATCCGTGCATATCCTGGTAATAGAGATAAGTTTCTGGGGGATTCCAAATTCTCTCAGGACATTTCAAAGTGTTTCACGATGGATGCTATCATAAGCTTTTTTAAAGTCTAAAAATAAGTTGTGTGTTGGTAGTTGTATTCCCATCTTTTTTCCAATGTTTGTCTAAGAGTAAATATTTGGTCTACTGTTGGTCTATTTTTACGGAAGCCTGTTTGATAATCTCCCAATGTTAACTTCAGAATATGGTGTTAATCTGTTAAGCAGTATGGTTGATAGGATCTTGTAACAGCTTGAGAGCAAAGATATTCCCCTATAATTGCCGCAGTCTTTTTTATTCCCTTTTTTGTGTATTGGGATTATCAATGAATCCCTCCATTCCTCTGGTATTATTTCATTTACCCAAATAGATTCTATTAATTTATGAAGCCCTATCTCCATCGCTTTTCCGCCGTGTTTAAATAATTCTGCTGGTAATCCATCAATCGCTGGAGCTTTATTATTTTTTAAAGTTCTAATGGCTTCTTGGGTTTCACTCAGTGTTGGGGGAGGTATTTTTTGTTCACATGTGGAAAGAGAAGTTGGTTCAAATGTGTCTTTACTTTTTTTAACTTCTTGGAAGAACTTTCTCTGGTTTTGAAGTGAGTACTGCTTTTTCATCTCGTCAATTAGGTCTTGTTGATATTTTCTTTTATTTTGTCTCAGTATCTTTCTAGCTAAAGCTGCACTCTCTTTATATTTTTGTTTTAATCTAGAGTTTGTTGGGAACTGTAGATATTTAATTTTATCTTCTTTCTTACATTTAACAGCCTTTTTGCAATAATCATTGAACCATTTATTTCTTTGGCGTCTGTTTGAATGCCAATAGTGTTTTCTGCGGCCACCTTAGTGCCTTCTTTGATTTTATTCCATAGTACTTCAACATCATCATCTTTATTAAAATCTGCAGATTTTAAATATTTTTCCAGCTCTTCTTGGTACTTCTCTTTTTCTTCTTCACTTGTATTTAACCTTTCAATATTAAATTTTTGCACTTTCTTAGGTTTAGAGAAGAAATTTTTGTTCAATTTTACCCGGAGAATAGATGCAACAAGGAAATGGTCAGTATCACATTCTGCTCCTCTGTATCTTCGTATGGTTTGGATATTATTTCTGTGTCGTTTATTGATAAGAATATGATCAATTTGGTTGAATGTCTGTCCATCTGGCGATTTCCAAGTTTGCTTGTGTATATCCTTCCTCATGAAGGTAGTGCTGCTTATAATCATGTTTTTTGATGAGGCTAGCATTATTAGTCTTAATCCATTATCATTTAAGGTGTCATGCAAGCTTTCTTTGCCTGTGATTGATGTGAATATAATTTCCTTGCCAATTTTAGGATTAAAGTCTCCAAGTAAAATAATAATATTGTGTTTGGGGGGGGGGGGTCATCTATTGTTTCTTCCAGAGTTGCATAAAATTCATCCTTTATTTCTTCTTCCGATACTTCTGTGGGTGCATGGGCATTTATAAATGTTACATTGAACCATCTGGTTTTCATTGTTAGTTTGCTAACTCTATTATTAATGGCCTCAAATCTGACTAGGGAGCTCCACATGTTCTTGTTAATAGCAAAACCTGTGCCTAATTCATGTCTGTTTGAAGAATTTCCTCCGTAGACGATAAGATAGTCATCTTTCTTCAGGTTACCCTCATCAGTAGTTGTTTAGAGTTATAAAATAAAGCTTTTTTTTTTAATTATCAATACAATATGGTCTCTTTTGGGGGATGGGGAGCAAAGTTGTGAAGTCTATAAAATGAACTTTCAAAGTTCCTCATTGTTTTTCGGGAAACATTAACTGTTTGAATAAAGAATTGGAGTAATTTCATTACTGTCAAGAATATTTCAGTCAAGGCATTGTATACTGAAATGAAATTGACGAATAAAAAATATGAGTAGTACCACGTAATTGCCTTAATTTTAGTGTTAATTCAACTGCATTTAACTTCACAAGTCAAATAATCATTTGAGTAAATTAATGATTATATAAGAATCAAGTAACAGATTAATATTAAAAAAATCACTGCTGCTTTTTTAACTTTTAGAAGTGATAAAAGGAAATTACGTTAAATCAAAACTAAATGACTATGAAATATGGAAATTAACTGTGTTGGTCTGATGTGCCAAACATTAAGAGCTATTCAGTCTTTTAACGTTGCTCTACATTATTCTAATTGAAATATTTAATCTTGATGTACAATTAATTACAATGCTTTAGTCATTAATATTATTATTTGACATTCACAAAATGGCTTCCTAAATGGAGCCTTTTTCATAATTAATAATAATTTGATTTTTATTTAAAATAATGACTGTAATAATATAGAGATTTTTAAATTTACTTAAAGTCCTCCCAGCGAAAGAACGACCGTGGACACCAGATGGCGCAATAGTAGAATTTGAATCGATTGTATAAGTTTATGGCGGGAAAGTGTTTGGCGTCTGATAGGTTTGCCTCGCTTGAGAGTCGCCATTGTGAATAGTTTCTCTATACAAACTTCAGTCCTGGAATGATTAAGCGATCATGGGTGTAGTTCAAGGTCAGAGTCATTCTTTCGCTGGGAATAGTTTAGTTTATGTTTCTAAGGATTAAAAATATAAATTTATGTATAACTTATTACAGTTTGTAATTGGTTGTAGGTGCTGTCTAATCCTAGTCACTGTATGTTCGAGTAGGTTCCTGCTATTCATGGTCATAAACTGCCTGATGCTGTGGAAGTGGGAGGAACGTCTAGTGAAGAAACACAATATGTTAGAACAAATCATCACAGGTTTGTTTGTTTACTTTTTTTTTGTCTTATCTCCCGGACAATTTTTGGATCGTTAGTCATGGAGTTGCACTCTGTGAGGAGCTAAAATGAACAATAATTAATAATACCGATTGAATAACAATCCAAGAGGTGACAGTCAGGCTTTGCCTCCTTTGGAAGAAAAACAAACACTGAAGTAAACTTGCGAAGAAATGCTTATTATTATAATATCGAAGACACAAAAAAACGGGTTCATTATAAAAACATTTAATTATTTATAAAACAACATGTTTCACATCTATTTTACTGCATTATCAAGTTAAGAAATAATATAAAAATAATACAAGGATATGCTACAGCACAATTTTGAACAACAATAAAGTTAAAGTATAACATTAAAATAATACAAAGGTATGCTATAGCAAACATTAAAGCAAATAATATTAATTATTAAAGTAGAAAGAAGCATCCAAGTCCCACGTCGAGATCCAACCAGGTTCAGACACAATAGTCTTCTGGCACGCCGTCACCTTGACCACAGGGCTGTGCTGGAACGGCAAAATCATTGATAAAAGCTTAAAATTAGACAATACTGTCCTAAACTTGTTTTCATTTCTTGTTTTTTCACAATTTAATATAAAAGTCCTACATTCATTCACACTTAATTTGTGTATAGTTTTCATCATACACAACTTATGAATTTTCGTTCTTTTTCTCGAACTAGTCATGAACAGTCATTCTTTTTCTCGTATTTGCTCTGCTTTACATAGTTTGTCGTTTCAGATTCACATTTTCTCGTTCTCTTTATTCTTTCCTTAATCTAACTATATATATATTAGGGAAAAAATGACTAAAACAAATAATTATCAATAATATTTTTATTTTACTGTTGGCTGAAGGAACAGGTTCAAACTACCGGTGGAGGTCTTGAATTTTTCGTCGTTTATTCTCCGCCAGACGAATTCTGGAGTCCCAGTCTTCTGTAGAATAACTATCTGAATCTTTCTCGAGGGTTAAGGCGGTTGGGAGTAGGGTTAACCACCCGATTTTAACTTAAATCTGTTGGTCGGAAACTTATTTTCTTATTCCTTCAGAATTCTAATCATACTCATTTTTATTTTTTTTTTAAAACTATACATATTAATCTAATCTAAAAAACCAGTGAAGCTTTCATTAACTTTATAATTATACTTAATCTTGTATCTCTTGGGAAACCACCGCCTTTTCTAGAATTCCTATCTAAATGACTTACCTGATATTAATTCATAATTGCTAATCAATTCGCATAAGTTTTAACATTAGTATTGTCAACTCTAATTTCACTTTATAAACATTATTCACTCACTTCCAAAAGTTAAGCAAGAGCAGTAAAATGCGAAAAAATGGACAAGTACTGCTTTGATTGACATGTAATACTGCAAGTAAGTAGCTCTATGTTTATTCATGAAACAAAACGAAGAATTATATACAGAGATAAACAAAATATTGAATTTTCATAAATTATAAGATGACGTCCTATTTGCGTCATTAACAAAATGATGTTTAAATTCAAAACAAACAATAAAAACCGACATTAATAGGGTATGTGATCACCCATCACCTGCGTACAAAGTTTACATCAAGGATCATGCTTGTAACGAGGTGATCAACCACCGCAGAGTCCAGTAATCGCCATTCCTCCTGTAGGGCAGTTTCTAAAGCTCTGAGAGTGGCTGGAGGTGGGAAACGTCGACATGCAGCACGGCCGAGGGCATCCCATAGAATTTTCAATTGGATTAAGGTCCGGCGATTAACCGGCCACTCCATACGTGCAATCCCCTCACTTCCAAAAGTCGTCAACGATAGCAGCTCTGTGGGGACGCGCATTATCGTCCATTAAAACAAAAGAAGGACCAACTGCTGCATTATACAGTTTCACAATGAGGTCTAGGACTAATCTCGATACCTTACAGCCGTCACAGAACCTCGCCTGTAGATATGCAGGTCTGTGCGATATCCCAATGAAATCCCTGCCAGACCATGATGCTTCCACCGCGGAATGCATGATGTTCGGTGATGTTCTGGGGCCGATTGCGTGTGCCTTGTTCCCTTCAGACCCTTACAAGCTTATCATCGGGTTGTAGGGCAAATCTGGACTCATCTATGAACATAACGTTACCCCAATCAGACATAGTCCAATTCACATGCTGGCGGCACCACTGTAATCGTGCCCCTCTGGATTGGACGGATAAAGGAACACAAACTCGTGGTACCCGGGCGTACAGACCATTCATATGTAGTCTTCGACGAACAGTGGCAGATATCGTCTTACCAATGGCCGCTACAACCATAGATGTCATACGTGTGCAAGTCGATCTTTGATTCCGCTTGGCTACAACAGCAATATATCGATCTTCCGCGGGGGTCGTAACCCTTGGATGACCGGCTACAGGTCTTCGGACAACTGTTTGGCTGGTTTGGAATTGTTTCATAATCGTGAAATGACGGAATGATGAACACGAAGAAACGAGTAACATCTGTTATAGACTGTCCTGCTTCAATGCGTCCGACAGCCCGCCAGCGCTCAGAATCTTCCATCCGTCTTCTGGAAGCCATAGAAACACGTCTAGCTTGAAAACAAATCGTACGAATGTTCTAAACACCTTTCATCAGCACTTACAGGCAACTCCTTCACAATGCCGGCTTCTTATACGACTGCCTGTTTTGCATATTTCTCGACGCGAAACCGTGATTGGCTGTTACCTATATAATTTGCATACTTCCTTCTACCTTTGCAGCAAATTTCAGCTTCTTTAATTCAGATCTCTTACTAAAATTAACATTTTTCCTCTCCGTGCTTAACTTTTGGAAGTGAGTGTATATATAATTACATATCCTTTATCTTCAAAGAAACATCTAACACTCCATAGACTATGAAATTTCGAAAAACTTTATTCGTGTTTTTCATTATCAAGCATGGAATGAAAATAAATCAATTAAGAAATATAAATGACATAAAAAGCAATCAATACAAACGTATTCATTATTTAATTTATACAGACAGTATATAGACAATGTACACAGACATAATTTGATAAACAAAATCCAATGTTGAAAAAAACAATAAGAAGCCAATAATCAAATACCTTTATTATATAATAAACCTTTGATTTTTGCGTTTCTTATTAATAAGAAAATAAAGTTTAAAAGCTGCATATCAAATATTTTTATAGAATCTTACATAACTTTTGCCTAATTATCTGAATTATGACGGCTAACGTAAATGCCAAATCTATGTCAAACATTTTTCTATATACCTTAAGATTCACCCTCTCCCCCATGATTTATATTATTTTCCTCTAAAATTGATTACTTGTTTTTGTTAAGGTAAGTAGTATCTTTTGTTATAATATTATCTCAAATTAAAATTGGATTGATTTCATCATTTTAGAATTTATTTTCATTTCAATTTCTCAGATTCAGTCAGTAAAAGGAAAACATATAAATTGGGCTTTATATTGATTTTAGGGAAAAAAATGGCGTTATTAACAAATAAGTATCAATAAAATTTTTATTTTGCTGTTGGCTGAAGGATCAAATGATCGGCGGAGATCTTGAATTTTTCGTCGTTGATTCTCCGCCTGACGAATTCTAGAGTCCGTCCGGTCTCCTATAGAATAGGTAGCTGGACTCTTTCCCGGGGGTTAAGGCGGTTGGGCGTTGGGATGACCACTCGATTTCAACTTACACGAAGGAAGCCTTCATCGCAGAGCCAATTGGCTTGCAGTGAGTTACTTTAACTTTTAACTTAATATTGTTTTTCTGCCTGACCTAAGATTTTAAATAAAATTTGTTCTTTAATTGCCTCAGAAATATCTTTCGAAACATTGTCAATCTCTTGAGGCATAAAGGTTTGGTTACAGAGTTCAACTTCAAACAAAAAAGAAACATTAATTATTTTGAACACATTAATTATTAATGTTAATAATTTATCAGAAATCAAAGACAAGTTTGATATTAAAATAAAAAAATATTACAAATTTTTTGAATATTCATTTATTAGCTTTAGATGAGGGATATATCAAAAACAATTATTATTACTGATATTGTGAAATTTCACCCTTGTTAAAAATTTATTTCATTAAAATCTATTTATAATTAATTTCAGTTCATCTGAATTTCTTAATTCAGTTTAACGAAAGTGTTTCCTTATACATTGATGCATCAATATATTTTTTTATATTAGAAAACATGTTTAATTACATATTAAAAATGTCTTTCCTTTAAAAATATAGATCTCAACTTATAAATTTTATGAAGTAACAAAATAGCCCTTCACAATTTGTTTTCAAGTCGCTCCATCAAGGTTCCATGTTCAATTAAATAAAAATTCCTAATTATTGATTTTTAACAGATATTTATTTGACTAAATTTCAGTGTCATTCGACCTTCTCTCACTTTATTTTACAATAAATTGTAAAAAGACAAATTCTAAGGACCCTTAATTTTTTCATCATTATTATAATTCAATTTTGTTCCTATTTTTTGTTTTACGACTGGTAAGGTTTCCAAAAACTATATTACGTAGCCTATTGACAGCTCAATTTAAAAAAATACGAGCACTATTATTTTGGTCTGCATGTTTGTTTCTGTTCAGTTCGAAATTAAACTATTTGCTCATATTTTAATTTAGGCTTTTTTCTTTTCATTCTGCTGAAATTAAAGTTTTGTTTATTTTCCATGAACGTTTGTTTATATGATGATGAAAACAAAAGGTTCTGTTTATATTTCCATGTAGCTTTATTTATATTTCTAATGAAAATAGAAAGTTTTGTTTATTTTCCATGAACGTTTGCTTGTTTGATGATGAAAACAAAAGGTTCTGTTTGCATTTCAATGTAGAATTATTTACATTTCTGATGGAAATGGAAAGTTTTGTTTATTTTCCATGAAAGTTTGTTTATATGATGATGAAAACAAAAGGTTCTGTTTATATTTCCATGTAGCTTTATTTATATTTCTAATGAAAATAGAAAGTTTTGTTTATTTTCCATGAACGTTTGCTTGTTTGATGATGAAAACAAAAGGTCCTGTTTGCATTTCCATGTAGAATTATTTACATTTCTGATGTAAATAGAAAGTTTTGTAAAGAAAACAATGTTAAGTTTGTTTATTACAAGAGTGGTAAATTGATTAAGGAAAAGAGAAAGAAGGAATTACAAAATGAGAATTTACTACAAAAAATGGGAGTAGTTTACATCTTAACTTATAGGATATGTTCTGAATTTTACATAGGAAGCACTTGGAGAATATTGCTAGAACATGTGAAGGAGCATTGTGGAGCTTCTGTTAAAAGGAAGAAAGGTATATCAGAATGGGCAGACCCGGAGCCCATAACCCTGAGCCGTTGGTAGAGGTGCTACATGAATTTAAAAGAGGAATCTGAAAGAATAATGATACAATCATGCTTTATTCATAGCAGTAAATGAATGATTAAGGAGAAATCCTTGAAGGTCAGTGAAATTTCTTATAGTATTTTCAGGAGATATATGGACAAGAATTTAAGAGTAAAAAAATTATTCATATTCATAAACAAAATACTGAGTTGTTTATTGTATTTGATTATTATTTGGATCATATGGTTATTGTTATGTATTTTCTGTTAGAAAGGATATGTTTTAATTATTTGAGAATGTCACGTTGTTATTTGTTAAATTTTGAATAGAAAAGAATTTTGGATTTCTATATCTAAATTCTTCTGGTTCTAGTTGAAATGTCTGCTTCTGAAGAGTTTTATGTTGTTTCAGGAACACCTGGGGGGTATGGTGTCTTCTTTTTTTGTGAACTTGTCCCGAATGTTTTAACACCGAGTTTGTCGAAATTGGACATTTGATTTGAGATTTATTTGTGTTTTCTTTTTCTTAGGCCTAGTGTGATTAGGCTTAAGAGTTTATAACTTTTCTAGACAGAAGTACCTTTGTTCAAGATGATTCCATTCATCGTGTGCAGGACCGACAGATAAGCAAGTGGAGGATCTTGGAATTAATAATTCCACGTGGCTTTGTAGTCAACCAGCTGCTACCCAATATACACCATCCCAGTTTTCCTAGTAGTAACTTGAATCTTATTTTATGCCCTTTCTCCCCGAATAATCAGAAGAAATATAAAGGCCAGAGAGGACTCAATCTGCTTATTAAATCAAAACATTGCATTGTAATTTCTAATACTGAGGATCTTTCCAAGAAACCCTTTCTTGATAAAGTTGCTGTGTGGCAGAAAAATATCCGCATTCTCATTCAGGGTACCGAAGGCACCCCGAATCTCTGCTGCTAATCGTCTCGCCAACATTATTAACTCAACATATGCATGCATATGTTGAGTGTAATGATGAAAAATCTTGGACTGATCTGTTTTCGTTTTCATACACAGCTCTTAAATCTCCAGATCCGAAATCAATAACCAAATCATTAGTTTCTTTCGTTAAGGATAATTTATCCAGTGACCTCGTTGAAGTGGTGGTGCCCAAGGCAAAAGCTTGGAAACCAACCTCTTTGTCACGTCGAGTGGAATCCAAAGTTTCTGTTGGTGATATTAGAGGAGCGGTTAAACTCCTTGCCTCTGATGATACTATTTGCCTCCCAGAATGACACAACTTTTGCTAAATTATTGGGAAAACATACTCCTGCCTCTAAAGATCTTATCTTTTCTCCTCCAACCACTGATATGGCTCCACTTACTGTTACGGAACAAGATGTTAAGAAAGTTATTCTATCTTTTCCAAACGGTTCGACATCAGGTTTTGATGGCATTCGCCCTCAACACGTAAAGGATATCATTTCAACAGCTAATGGTGATGCTGCAAGGAGAGTTTTATCTTCAATTATAAAACTTTGTAATTTGGTTCTTGCTGAATAACTAATAACTAAACAGCTTCTATGGAGCCAATTTATGCATGTTGGTGAAGAAATGTGGTGGGATTCGCCCCATTCCAGTTGGAAACGCCTTTCGCCGGCTAACTGCCAAATTAGCATGTGCTTCTGTATCAACACGTATATCAAGTTATTTTAATCCGCTACAATTGGGGTTTGCAACCAAAGCAGGATGTGAATCTATTATCTATGCGGTTCGGGCTTTTATACAGAAGAATAGGTTTTTGGAAAAATTCTTCTTCTTATCGATTTTGCTAATGCCTTCAACACTCTTAACAGAGATGCAATGCTGAATCAAGTTAAATTTAAGACTCCTGAATTATATCCTTTCTTATTTCAAGCATATTCCAGTCGCTCATATCTTTTTGATTACTTGGAATCAATTCCTTCGGTAAATGGCTGCCAACAAGGTGATCCCTGTGGCCCTCTAATCTTCTGTCTTGCAATTCAGCCGATTTTAGAACAGCTCTTATTTGAGCTTAATCTCTTCTATCTTGATGACATCACTCTAGGTGGAATATCAAATACTGTTCTTGCAGATTTTACTCTTTTGATAGAAAAAATGCAGAGATAGGCCTTGAAGTGAATAGTTCTAAATGCCAATTCTTTTTCACCTCTAAGCCGGATCAATCACTTATTGGCCAGTTTGATCAAATATGTCCAGGCATACAAGTAATTGACAAACTTAAACTTTTAGGAGCTCCAGTTACTTTTCAAGGTGGAAAAGAAGTTTTTGAATCTAAACTCAAGAATATCAAGTTACTTTTAAGTAGACTTTTAAGTAGTAGTGATTTTTACAAAATCAACATATCGCAAACTTCCTTCTCCGTAACTGTTTTGCAATTCCTAAACTGATCTATTTTCTCCGCACTTGCCCAATTTGATTGTATGAAGATTAGTTGATTGAATGGATAAAGAAATAAAATTGGAAAATATTGTTAATGTCTCTTTGGAGGATGAGAAATACATTTTATCTTCTTTGCCTATAAAAAACGGTGGACCTGGCATTCGTCGTGCCATTCATATTGGATTACCAGCTTTCATCAATAACTGCAACTTCATCCTTGGTCTCCTTGATGTTAAACTTTCCTAATGCAGATCCAATGGCGATTTCTTTTTATAATGAAGGAATAGCAATATGGGACGGTATATATGAAATTAGGCCATCGTTACTCACTTTTCAGAAAAATTGGGATTTGATAAGTTCCAAAGTGATTTTTGGATCGACTAGATTTAGGGGACGTCCATTAATTACGGGAGGTGTTTTTTTAAAAAATTTGGACCCCCCTCCCCCTTGGTGAGATGTGGTGGGACTCCCCCCCCCCTCACGTGAGATTTCAAACAGTCAAAAAATCAAAAAAGTTCAAAAAGTCAATATTACAAAATGTTGTTATCTATTATAATACATATATTCTCTGAATGAAAAAGTTGACGTGAGATTTTCGTTGACCTCCCCCTCCCCCTTTTGATCTCACGTAATTAATGGACGACCCCTTATCAGATGATTCCAGTAAAGCACGTTTTTTGGCTTTTCTCTGTCTGGAGTCTAATGCTTGGCTTAACGTTTCTCCCATCCAAAACCATCTTCTTGAAAACAATAGTTTTAGGATCTGTATTGCTCTCCGACTAGGTTGCAATATGTGCTCTCCTCACAATTCTGTGTGTGGTGAACTAGTTCATGAGGACGGCTTACATGGATTAGCGTGTATAAAATCAACCAGGAAGATACTCAAGACATTGTGAAATCAATGATATTCTCTGCAGAGCCTTCAATTCTATAAATTTCCCTGCGCATTTGGAACCCGCGGTCTCTGCCATAATGATTTTAAAAGAGTGGATGGAATGACTCTGATTCCTTGGCGTAATGGCAGATCACTTGTTTGGGATGCGACTTATTCTAACTCTTTGGCTCCTTCTCACATTTTTCTCTCTAAGAATACAGCTAGATCTGTTGCAAAGATTTAGAGTCTTCAAGGATTATAAAAAATCGATTATTTTGTAATAAGTTAATAATTGTTGAATAACGAAATATTGAAGAAGCTAATGATTCAACTAAAAATATTTAAAAGTAGCTAAATTATTAGTTGGAAGAATTAGAGATTAGTGCAATTAAAGCTAAAAGATTAATCTTTTAATCTTATTCAAACGGAAATTCAAGATTTAGATGATAAGACAACAAAAGTTCTAAGAAAATTGAGAATGAAAAGATTATTTTTATGATCACATGAGACCTCAATTCCAGGAACGACGCCAATCCTAGGATGCTTAATAGCTACTCGAAATAACTAATCTCTCAACCTGGCATCAATAGATAAGCGGCTACCTTAAATTTAATTGAATATAAAGGAGATAGTTTAACTCTATTGCTTATAATACAGTTGAAAATTTTGGGGGAGACTTAAGCGAAGCTTATAAATTTAATTTTGTTTTTATTTATTAAAAAAAAATACTTTCATTAACTTATATAGTTATCATCTCTTATATAGTTTTCCAGATCTGTCTGTATGCAATGCACTTTGTCTGTTTTGAAAAATAATTTTAATTTCCTGTGAAAATAGAAATAATTTCTCCAATGAAACGTCTGCGACAGGAATCGAACCTGCAACCTTCTGATCCGAAGTCAGATGTCTTATTCATTAGGTCACTGGAACTACATTCTAATTATTATCATTAAATATCTCTTACCACTCCCTCTGTATGTGTGACGCAATGACAGAAAAGCCAGAGAAAACAAATAACTAATTAATTTTAGCATACTAGGTTATATTTAAATTTCAATGTAATTTTTTTAGCCTACTACAAGCGCAGGCCAGACGAACATTAGATGCAGAAGCTCAATGACGAACTGAAGAGTCGTTAGAGACATTTCTCGACGTGAATGAAGAAATTACAATGACGTGCAAATACTCTTATCTCAACTAAAAGCCGTCACATTATTTTCAACTAGAAGATACGCTATTTTCTAGTTGAAAATAAAAGTTTGAAATTAATAAGATAGAAGAAGGAATACGAATTTAGTGGATCATTAATAATGCATTCATATAATTATTTAAATTTAATACTTTTTTTTAATATAGTATCATCTAGATCAAAATTCTGTTCTAAACAACGCAATACGTTATTTTAATTTAGAATAATTTTAAATAAATTAGATTTAGAAATAGAGTCACGCTATTGAATCATCTGATCCTTAATATTAATAAATATTAATTTATTTATATGAAGAAATTTATTTATTTATTTTTTAAATTAAGAGATAAGTTTATTAGTTAAAATTATTGCTTGATTAAAGCTTAAGAATTATATTAAAGCATTCAATAAAAAAAAAAAAAGCTATTAACTTTCCAACCAGAAAAAGTTTAAAAATCCTAATTTTTTTTTTTAATTTTTGCATTTATTCTTTGCTATAGTTTGTAACGAACTATATATTGGACTATACAGATAGATCTACTCAAAAATAGATTTCTGTTAACACAAGTTTTGTCTCATGTCGCCGCACAGTTCCCAAAATATACACGCCAGAACATAAAAGAAGCAAGGTAGGATAGCGATTAGTAAACCAATCACAGTACTTCGCAACGGCTTCTGAGTCACCTTTACTTAAGAATAGACTGCGCCGGGGTGATCTAAAAAAATGCTCGCGCGAGTCTGTTTGCGACCACATGCTATCTTACCCACCCCTATTTATATGGAATAATCGTCATTCTTAACTCAAACCTGGTTAAAACACTGAATTCCTAATAATGATTAAAAAAAAAAAAAATATGTTGATGAGGGGGATCCACGACCTTCGCGTTATTAGCACCACGCTCTAACTAACTGAGCTAACAGAAGCCGTTGCGAAGCATTGTGGGACATGTGTCCACAGACAGACAAACCGGGGCGTCTCTCAGAAGTCTACAATTGAATTGTCGGAATGCTTCATTTCCTTTGCAGGTTTGAGAGTGGCGACGATAGAGATATATTCTTAAATCACCGCAAGCCGCACAGGTCAGTTCCTTATCGCTGATGGCGCCACCAGCGTTGTATTGGAAGTACGGAATACAGCTAGACCTAGAAAAAAAAGGTGTTTGGAAAATTGTTATAATACAAAGAGACGCAGAGCGCACAAATGCTGTAAAAAAGACTGGATCAACGACAATAAAATAGCGTCCTTCTCGGATTAAGCTGCTGAGCGCGTCATGCCGAAAAGCGGAACCCTACTGTATTTGCGAATTTAATCTCTTTTCGGCTAATGAAGTTTGAAAGTAAGGTTGTTCTTATTTGACGGATGTTGCAATTTTTTCAGGACTTCAAAATTAAATCAGATAGAAATGAAGAAATGCAACATTTTAAGGAAAGAAGGATTTAATTCTTTTGAATCTGTGCTTTACTGACAGATTTCTTTTATTCAACAGCTTTTGGATGCGCTATTTGATTTAATTGCGTCATAAAGAACCACCACTAAAAAAATATTTAAAACAAACAAAAAAGCTTTTAAAAATATTTTAGATTTTTTTTAAAGAAATTGTATTTCTCTTTTTTTATTGTATGTTTATTTATTCCATTTAATTTCGGTTTCATTTTTCTTCGTTGTTTTTTTCGTCCTTAACTTTTGTGTGTTTTTGTATCTTTAAAGAAATATTTTCTATGTCTTGAACTTTCCATGATATGAATTGTTTTCCATTCTCAGGTTGTCGAACAAGAAATCTCATCATGTCCTTTCTCTTCTTCTCTTTCTTTCTTTCTTTTTCATATTGAACAACATTCCATTTTCTTCTTTCTTTCGTTCTGTGGAGGCCAGCTGTAACGCTTTCTCCCCTTGAGCTTGCTTTGATCACATTTCCCGCCTAATGAGCTAACGCGATCTCGGACGACGTTCGAACGTGATGTGCACGTGACGTGGAGGGTCAAACTGGATGCCCCAGGTACATCGCAACGCCCTCGCTTCACTTTTAAGTCTCTCGTAACCTCTTTTTTTTTTCCCCTTCTGTTTTTCTTCTATCACGTGATCTAGGGAATCGTTTTACATACGCGATATCTGTGTCTGTCTGAAAATTCTATTCTCTAACTAAATATTGGAACGCAGAAGGTATTAATCAAGAAAACTTAATCGGTTAATACACTATGCTTACATATATAGAATTTAAAATTTCAGATTTATCCCAAAGCTGACAAATATGTTTAAAATTTATAAGAAATCAATCAGTATAGAGGTTTTTTTTTTTTTTTTTTTTAATTTTGTACAAAATGGGGTAGCATTGATCAAATTGATGGTTGATTTTTTTTGCGAGGATACAGTACAGATTACATACATTGTGTCAGTCTCCTTTACAGAATCGTGAGAAGTTTTCAGAATAAATATATGTAAAAAAAGAGAGAGAAGACGTCACAACTAAAGGAACAAGGAATCTTGTCTTCTGAAGTACTGAAGGTAAAGAAGCACATACATCCATCTATTCAGACGAATTGAAGGCCTTCGCACGGACTAGATGCGGAAAGAAACATCCAAATTTTTACGCAGGGTTCAAACTTAGAGCTGTTTGAAGTCACAACCCCCAACCATAAAGAAGCTAAACCATATTTTTCCTTTAAATGTAGCTGCGTTTTTTGTTTGTTTTGTTTGTTCGTGTATATCGTGTAAATTATATAAAGAAAAACTCTCCTTACTCATAAACTGCAAATACCCTTGATACCCTTGGCATCCTTAATCTACCTTCATCTTTTCATTTGCTGATTAAATCAAGAAACACTTAATTGTAACTCGCGTAAATCCAATTTTAATCAACTCAAAGCACGTGTAAATTTAGATTACAAAGAGGAGTTTGGTGCACTGTTAGACGTCGACACCAATTCCAAACAATAAATTCTTAATGATGGGGCTATCTTTTTATAGGAATTTTGGTGTCGGGGATAAATTTTCAAAAAAAAAATTAGATTGTTTCTTATTTGTAAAAACAGATACCAGGCTTCAAGAACATTCCTTCACTGGTTCAGAATTTATTCGGGGACACAAACTAGACATACATACTAATTTTAGGGCCAGACTTGCAAAAAAAAAAACTTTTAAAAATTGAATCTTCTTACGTTGCTTTTTTTTTCTCTTTTTTTAGTTATTATTATTTTATATCAATTACAACATTATGGAATTTGCATAAAAAATTTTAGAAGCGTAAAAAAAAAAAGCTTTAATAATTTTCGTGCTCGAAAATTTATTTCATCGTGTTTGTATTCGTTTCATGTGGATGAAGTGAAGTCCTAATTTTGAAACTTTAATTTGGAGTTAATGACTTTTTTTTTTTTTTAAATAACAATCATTTTTTTTGAAGCATTCTTTTTCTAAATGTTCTTCCCTTTTCTTTGTCGAATGGACTTCTCCAGTCTGTCGACCCCCCCGTCCCCTCTTAGAAACGCCGTCGTGTCGGCGCAGGCAGATGCAAATGAGGTCTGATCAAAAATCAATCCTGCGGGATTCGATTACTGATCATTGTAAGTGGTGAATAAGCTCTTACTTCGTTTGCGTGGCCCCGCATTGTTGAGCAAGTTAGAGGAGGCAGGCGTATAGCGCCTTCTTCGCCGGCAGAGACACAAGCGCGAGGGGTAGGGGGAGAGGAGAGATGCACTCCCACCCACACTCAGCACGCGCTCTAAGGGAATCTTCTATCCGGCAGTGACTTTTTCTCTTCACCGATAATTGGGTTTCGTCAGCCCGAAATCTGATTTAGTCCGTAAAGCTACGGTTTGATAGATGTACCCTACCGACTGTAACGACGTTTGCCAATGCCGACGGCCTCGGCAGCAACCTAATCCGCCCACTGCCCCGGCCGCTCCCACTGGCTAGGCAAAGGGTGGATGGAGTGCTGCTCCTTCTATCTGTGTGTCTCTCTTACCACATTACAGGATGCTCCCTTCCTCCCCTCCGATCTACTCTCACAACCTGACAGCAGCCGCAGGGACGACCCGTCTCGCGCACGGCCTCCAAGAAACCAATTCCCGCCGATGAGATAATTGTTTTAAGGAACATCTGACGTCGTGGGCTACTGAAGTTACTTTAATTCTGACACAATCAAAATCATCCCGTTTTGGCATTTTAAAACCGCCCCCAGATTTAATCACGCCTAAAAAGCTAGAAAATGGATCAGTGTAAATCATTGCAAAATAGAGTTTCGCATTAATACAAATCCATATATTTAAGAAGATTTAAAAAGAAAAAAAAATATATTCAGTCTTTTTGTTACATCTCATGAAAGCACTAAATTGACACAATGAATCTCTAAAATAAATATTAGTATATAATTAAAAAAAATAAACGTAAAAATTAAAATGTAAATATAAACACACAATTTCGATTAAATAGGACTTAAAATATATGAAATAGATCGGTTTAAGTTAGAACTTAGGAAGATATGAATAGTTATCTTTAAAGCGGGAAATTTAAAGAAATCAGTGAAACCCTATAATCATTATTCTTAATTTATTTATTCTTTTCTGTTTTGTTTTTTTCGATTTGAAGGCTTCTCTATTTTTTTTTTTAATATTTGTTCTCAGGATTTAAAATATATGATAAAAGCTATTACTTTTTATTGTAATGATAAATACAATTTCTTTTGCTTTTCTATATTTGAGACTCTGTGATATTTATTTAATCTAATGCTCAGACATTTGGAACATAAGCCATTAGTCTTCTGGCTTCCCAGGAAATTTGTCCATCGGATCTCGTCCAGTAAAGTTGAAGTGCTTTACACTTTCTTAGATGTAAAACAACAACAGCTCCAAAATTTGATTAAAAATAAATTTTGTAATTTTGGCGGGATCCTCTAGATATTACTTTCTTTGATTTGCAGAAATATTAATACACTAATATAAATGTCACTGTTTTGCGTTCACTGTTCATCTTCCTTTCAAACATATAGCCTATGCACCTGGTTATTTTTACAAAAATTCACTTTACTAAACAATAAGAATACACATCATACTAGTTTCCGCCACGAGAGTGTCATTCCTCAGCGATACAAAACGTAAATGAGTGGTTTTTTTATAGACAACAGTTCAATTCCATTGGTGGGTTTTTCATATGTAAATTTCTTCATGACGTTCCAGCTTCGGTTCTGCTCCATCTGGCGGTCCAATTGGGAACCCCTTTCTTGACGCTGCTTTTCCTCTTCGGCAATGGTTTACATCCTTTGTTGCTTCCTAACAGCAAGAAACAGCAAGAAAATAACAAGAAAAGGGCCAATAGCAAGCAACAAAGGATGTAAACCAATGCCGAAGAAGAGGAAAAGCAGCGTCAAGAAAAGGGTTCCCAATTGGACCGCCAGATGTAGCAGAACCGAAGCTGGAACGTCATGAAGAAATTTACAAATTAAAAACCCACCAATGTTGAGCCGTTTTCTTTGTTGTCTATGAAAAACCCACTCGTTTACGTTTTGTATCGCTGAGGAATGCCACTCTCGTGGCGGAAACTAGTACGATGTGTATTCTTATTATTAATTAAAGTGAATTTTTGTAAAAATAACCAGGTGCATAGGCTATATGTTTGAAAGGAAGATTAATACACTAATATTTGATTTAAAAAACAATTTGAACTTTATAAGAAGAGATTCGTGACTTGTTTTTAAAAAACAAAAAACAAAAACAAGTTAGGGATAGTGATTAGTAAACCAATCACAGTGCTTCTCAATGGCTTCTGCATCACCTTTACTTTAGAATAGACTGCGCCGGGATGGTCTACAAAATGCTCGCGCGAGTCTGTTTGCGACCCCATGTATTACTTACCCACCTGTATTTATATGGAATAATCGTCATTCTCAACTCAAACCTTGTTAATATACTGAATTCCTAATAATGATTTAAAAAAAAGAAATTAAGTTGATTGAGGGGATCGAACCCACGACCTTCGCGTTATTAGCACCACGCTCTAACCAACTTAACTAACAGGCCACCTACAACATTCAACATTCAGGCCACCTATAACTGAGCTACCAGAAGCCGTTGCGAAGCATTGTGGGATATGTGTCCATAGACAGACAAACCGGGGATATGAGGCATCTTTCAGAAGCCTAAAAAAATGCCTTTTCTTTAAGGTTTTTTTTTAAAAATATTACTAACTTTTCTGAGTGATATGTTTGTCAGCAATTTTGCCAACAAATTGCTGGCAATTATTTTATAGTAATCATCTGTTCACTAACTTTGAAACTGATCTCCGACAATTTATCTAAGCGTATCAGTAGAAATGAAACCTACAATAGTGGACAAAGTTCCTCTTAACTATTGTATTTTCACTCTTAACCATTTGCATTTTCTTGTATTAGCATGCTGTAAGACAAATGGAATAAGTTATTTAAATAATGTGTTTTCCACTCTTCTTATGGAACACTGATATGATATAGTATCTTAACAATGTAGTGACAACCGTTCCTCCTATGACAAAAATGCTGGTTCAGTTTCTCAATAGGAGGAAATTAAACTCCATTAGGATTTAAAAAATGGACAATTGAATTTGTTTCCTGGAGCTTATTCATACTTCAAATGCGATCTGGTTCCCATTTAACTTATATTAATAATTTGAATAAAAAAATAGAAGCATGAATTTACCAGTAGTAGTCTCGCAAGGTCTGTTTAGTTGTTCGGTTTTGACTGTATTATTAAAAACAAGTGAAATACATTCTTTCCATTTTTCATTTAATAGTATTTGCGATATTCGATGATAATTCTTGAAATGTGAAGTTGGGAAAATTGATTACAAGGACTAAACTTGAAAATTATTATGGTTTTGAAATTACTTTTAAGAATATATTAATTATTTTGATTTTCGGGAAATACTGCTTAGGATTTTAGTTAAAAGCAATTTAGTTAAAATGAAGATTTTAGTTAAAAGCACTTTTTACAATAATTCAAAAAAAAAAAAAAAGTTTTACGATCCAATTAGCGGAGGATAAACTTTTAATATTATCATTTCTCCTTAATTCCTGCTTTTTAGTAGGAATTTTTTTTTCTTTGCTTTCTATCTTAGAAAAATTCAAGTTTTGAAGCATCTCAGGAAAGTTACGTTTCGAGATGTCTTCAGTCAAGACAGCTCAAAAGATCTGAAACCATCATTCGAAACCAACTGGCTGATTTCTCTGTTCTTCCATCTGTTGATTATTAATTCACTGGTGTCTGTCCCTAATTAATCCCTTAATCGAATGATGTTACAGTAAATTAAGATTTTCTCTGCTCGTCTTTCGACAAAGGAATTGATGAGGGAAAGGATTAGTTAATTAGTACTCTAAATGATATGTCAGGCAGTTTACTTTAGTGTTTTTATTAAATATAAATTGTTTAATCAAATTCTAGAATTTAAAATGGATCATACAGTGAGAATGGGAATTTAGGGAGTATTGTTTTTACAAGGTCTTTTTGATTAGAAAAATTTCTTTCCGAAAATTTATTTTTGATAGCAAAATAGATGCAATGTTCTTTAAAAAAAATTTTTATTTTTTTAAATATTTAGTAATTTATCAATCTACAATATTTAATAATTTATTTGACTGATTAACTCGATATTTATTTATTTATTTATTTATTTATTACTGCTCTCTTGTTGTGAATAGGGAGGCGATAGGAGCAGATGTAGTTTTGAAATTCATCTGTATCGAATTGGTCTAATGTTCTTCCTTGGCAACCCTGTGGGAGGAAGATGTATTCCTTGTCTGCCTCTCCCTGCTTGGACGGCCACTCTAATCTGATCAACATGAAGCGTTCTACTTGCCTATTACCCTGATGAAATCGGACGCCATTGACAGCCATAAATTATGCAGCACGCCATTCCGGTGGTACGCGGCGGGCGAATACGATGCCACCGTGTGGCTGTCGTTAAAAACAACCGGAATGAGATAATGCCCTATAGGCACAGTTTTAGTGAGTTAGGCTGCTGCGTTGGATTTTGAAATAGGTTGTTTTTTTCGTCCAAGATTCAGATTATTTTAAGTGTTTTTTTTTTTTGTTTTTTTTTTAAATTTGTAGATCTAAACAAACTCGTCAATCGTAGACAAGAGATTTATTTCTATTTCCCTTCGATTTATAGCTCTGAATTTTTTAAACATATAATTTGGATCTCTTTGTAGATTTTTTTTTTTTTTTTAATGTTAAAAAGTTCTCGAAAATTCGTTTTCATCACATCTGGTTAGGTATTACATTCTTTAAAAATCAATAATCGAAAATTCGAAACAAAGTATATAATACTAACTTCTGTGGGATTAAAAGCAAAGTGAATAATATTAAAAAATACTTCAAAATAAAAATCCTTCATTTCCAGTGATTAAAATTATAAATCTTCAACAGACATTTATATTGTATTCGCAAAGAATGTCAGCACAATCATAGGTTGATTTTTGTTTTGTTTTGTTTGATTAGTTGTTTGGTTGGTTGATCAGCACCACATAACTTGCAAATGCGCCTTGCAGTACACCTAAAACCATCTTCACCGTACTACTTAAACTATTATCCCTAATCTCAAAAGATGTTTCTTTGCAAAATTCTCTGGAGGTGTTGTAAGAAAACAGTTCTGAAGGTGTTTTGAAGAAGTCAGTCTAGTCCCAACGTGTTTTCCAACGTGGGGCGCACGCCCCACAGGGGGGCAATTTGATTGTTAAGGAGTGCAATTCGAAAATGGAGCAATATTGTTGGTTTTTTTTGGTTGTGAAAGTTAAAAAAGTTTTTTTTAATTTTTTTGTAATTTTTTCTTTTTGAAAGTTTGCTAACCTAATTTGGTGGGGCATAGCATACTTTAGGTACTTTAGGTGGGGCACAGCACAAAAAAGGTTGGGAAACACTGGTCTAGTCGGTTTATGTTGTAGTAATGTCTTTGTTACTTTTTTATCATTACTCTTTCGATAAAAAGTAAGAGTAATGACAGAAATATTATGGAAGTTTAATTATCGCAGTAAACCATGGATAATCTTGTTTTGTTTTTCCTAATTATCTTTGATGTACTTTCGTTTGCTGAAAGTTCTGACAATCATTTAACATTGGTACAATCCTTAGCTAATATTATTCTAAAATTCAATTTATGAAGCTCTTGGCTTTGTTCCTAACTTTCATCCTTTTCTAGGCCATCTAAATCAAAAGAAAAAAAAAGTCAGAGAAGTAGATTATACTTAAGTAACCACCATTAATGTTGAAATCACACAGTGTAAGGCAAAGCCAAGAAGGTATTGAAAATGGAAAACGTTCCTACTATTTTAGTATTTTCGATGTCTATTATTAAGCTCAAAATTTGTCCAGGGAATGAAAAACAGGACATTTCATTGAAATATTAAGGATCTTTCAGAAAGCTGTTATTGATTTCTAAGATTCCCTTTACATTAATCTGCTGAAAGAATCTGCATTTAGGAATGCGAACGAAAGCTATAAGAAAATGAAGGCTTACTCTTTACATATAAATATAGTTTAATGCAGAAAACCATCCAAGGCTGCCAACAAAGCGTATTTTTAACGGAAAAAATGTGCTTATTATGGCAGTTTTTACTTTTTGCTTAACAGTCGCAGATGCCATTTTCGAATTTCTACATATTGGGTAAATACCGCAAGTTATTATATATTTTGTCTAATGTATGTAATGTCCCTTCCTATGCATCAGATAATTTAAATTTTAAATCGTAGTCCGATTGTCCGTCCGTTTGTGATCAAGGTAACTGAGAAACTATTTGTTCTAAAATTATTTATGGGTTTCCTTCTTATAAAGAAGATTCTAATGATTTTGTTACAAATCAGACCAATTGGTAAAAAACTAGAAGCCAAAGAACAAAATATGTTAAAGCACAATAATTGCGGTAATTCAAGTGTTTACCTAAAATTGCTGAACTTTTAATCATAGATCATATTCGATCAAATATTAAACGAAATGGGGACACAGACGTCCTAAAACTGCCAGAACATAATGAAAATTATGTATTTTAGTACTGCTATTGTTTCGATCTTAACATGTGAATATTCATAAGTAATTAGTATCTTGTTCCGACATTTTTTAATACCGGTATATCTTTAAATTTCATGTTTCGTACTAAGTTATTTGAATCGAAGACAACAAACATCACGGAAGAGGATATAGCAGCGAAAGCAGAAAGCAGAATATTCAGTATATCCCCATTTAATCAAGTGATTACTTGATTTCACATAAAACAGTGTTTCCATCTCCTAATAAAATAATAATTGTGGGTTGTTTTTTTTTTTCAATGTAAGGAAAATTTTGGAAGCATTTAATAATTTAACAATAAAACTTATAATAAAATGTTCATTTATGCGCAAGCGTGCATTTCTTTTACATGTCCATGCAGGCGAAGGAAGTTGTCGTTGAAGGGATTGGTCTACTGGTTTGGTGTGCTCTGTGAAATCTAGTACAGGGATATTATTTAAGAATAAGTTTGCTTTGGAAGAAGCAAAAAAAACAAAATTCCCTACTGGCTTTTAATTGGGTCGTTTAAAAGTAGGAAAAAAAACAATTAACAGCTTTTTTTTTTTTTGTTGAAATATTTTCATCATAATATTTCCTAGTAAACATTTATTTCTTTTTAAATTTAAAAAAAACCAATCGGTGATTGGAAGTTTTATCCAAAACCATTTGCAATCATTTTCAGGAACCATTCGTGTAAGGGCGCATCTGTTTAACAGATAACACAGTCGGTTTCATCATATAATTTGCCCATTCATTATTTATTTCCAATATTATACGATAGAGCGGCTTCCAATTGTGCAAATAGACATTTACGCAAAAATGAGTTAGATCCAATTGGAAACATCATGCGATTAGATGTCTGACAAATGAATAACAGCCCCAGTAATCTCCACTTCGCTCTATTGATTTGAATGATATACGAACGGACTAATTTATCAACAGATTAAATTTTGTCGATTAAATACAGCACACGACAATTAAACCGAATCCCCATTGAAAAGATGGGGGGGAGGTCAGGGAGACAGGGAGGCAGGGAGAGAAACGTAAAACCCACCCCCATTGCAATGTTTCGAAAACCTCTAAGTCTGATAAAAAATGTATAAGATATGGAGGTAATGAAATATTTACAGTACAATCTAGCGGCAATCTGCCACTTTAAATACGTTATTGGGGGATTCGCTTTGAATGTAATGCTATCAGGAGACTAATAATGATGTATTTTCGTAATTTAATTGATAATCCCGTTCCTTTATCTGCTTACGTTTATTTATTGGGAAGGTTGAAGTTAATGGAATAAATTAAACTCTATCTTTTTTTTATTATGATTATTATTTAACTTTTAGTTACATTTATTTATGCATGTGGTCGATAATTATGGGATTCTAACTTTTTTAAAATCGCCGAACTTTCAGAGAATTAAAATAGAAATACTCATAGAAAAATACGAAATTCTTAATCATTACTTACTTTTCATTTGAGAATTATTTTCTTTAACACTATTAAATTTGTTTAGAAGTTTTATTGCTGTGGTCGTTCACTCTCTTAAGGAAACAAGCCCTATTTCACATGTAGATTATGGGTCCCAATTTATAGGTCGTGTTGATCTCTTCGGGGGCGTTGGAGATTTAGGCTCCAACGGTTCCGTATCCATCGAGATCAAGCTGGGGTTAGCTGGTCAGTCGACGTCCCCCTCCTCTTTATCACGGAAAAGAAACACGGTCCCTGTTTTACAGAGGATCGGATGAACCCTAAGACTCGTTTGGAGGAGTAATACCTAGAGGAAAAATTTCAACCCGCAGCTTATCGCATACACCACTCCATCACCGGGACTAACCATTTTTCTATGTACTGTATTAAACAGTACATGAGAAACAACATGTGAAAATATGGCCTTCCTCCTCTGAGTCTTTAGATGTAAGGAGGCAGCTGCTGAGCATAACGGACATCTAAGCTGACACTCAAACAACACAAAAGGCACCTAGAAAATCCGTTGGCCAGGAAGAACATGATCCAACACTGGAAGAGAAGAAATCCTGTGGAAAGTGAAACAGTTATTTGTAAATGTCATCAGTTCTAAGACAGCCAATGCCAGAATTATAGAAAAGAAAACAAACAAACAAACAGAGAAACAGAGAAAGTCGTACAAATTGAAGGATTGCTGAATTTGCGAGTTTCCCATGTCCATTACATAATACAATAGTCTTGTGTGCATCCATTTAATGTAAGTTTATTTTTTCTTGTTCTTCCTTGACACTGTAAAACCAGGTAAAAAACTGGTTTCACAGTACGCACGAAACATTAGCGTGTGCATGTTTCATTTTGAACAAATAGTAATTAAAAAATGTATATATAATTAACAAAAAAGAAGAATTAAAAAGATCAAAATAAGATATAAAATATATAGAACAGGCGGCGGTCTGCCGTGTGGCCGGTATGCTGGTATCCGGGTTCAAATCCCGGTTGAGAGCGTAGATGTTTCAAATTTCCTTTCCTGTGTTTGTCAGCCTCTTCTTCTCTTTCTCTTCGGGTCTTATGTCATTCCTGAGGAAGGCAACGGGAAAGCATCTCAGTATTTTTCCCTAGAAATTCTCGAGAGTCTGCTAGGGGTTTGCCATATTGGGAACACTAGCGCTCCCTGGAACACGGATGCTTCGATACGAAGCTCTCACTGCGGTGCATACCGTACCGTAATATATATAAACAAGCATTGGCGTGATCGGGATTTGAACCTGGGTTTTGCGGCCATATCTGAATGTATGAACCTATGCTTCTACGAACAATACTCTTTTAATATTTATAATCACGAGACTGCAACTCGTGTTTTTTGCCTAAGAGTTGTAATTTGGGCTACAGATATGGTGATAGACAAACAGAAAATCGCGACAGAATGCTGCTTAGGTCCATAATGAAATACTTTAACTTTATTGAGTTTGAATGAGTAGGGAATAATGTTGAGACATCTCTCGATGGTGCAGTCGAGTTAGTTAGGTTTTCATCAGAATGGAATTGGTTTCGTTGGTGAAGCTTAATTTTCAAATGATTATATAGTTTTGTCATAGTTTTTTTTTATGAAAGCTTTAAGCTTCTGACCGTGACAACTGAAGCATGTAAGTTCTTCAATATGTTTAGATATTTTTAATGTAAAGATTTAAAAAAAAAAATTAAACTTAAGTAATCTCACAAATGGAGACAGTGAATAACTCATTTTAGTTTCAGTAAGATCGAAAGTATTCTATGTAAGTGTTCTATATATTGATTCTAAGATGAGTTTAGGTCTAAATCAAAATTGTTAAAAGGGAGGCTAAAGCTACTGCAATTTGAGACTGTATCTCAAATCGTATACATAAGAGTTTAGTCCTATTGTCGAAACATGATTAAATGTTGATTTCTATAAATTGTATTTAGCATGAGTTAAACCGATCACTTTTCCTTTATCAGAAAAGCATTAAGAATTGAATCCTTAAAGTCTCCTGTAAAATTGTTAATAAAATATTAACAATCATACTTCCTGTTAATTTAGTTCAGTTTCAGCCCCAAACTAATGTATTTAAAATAACTTTGCGTATTTATTTGTATGTTATATGTTGTTTAATTTTGTATATCGATTTATTTTTGAGGGTTGACAACGCTAACCTATGTTTGAAACCTTTGTAGTTTCATTAAGTGAATGCGAAGCAGATGTACAGGAGACTGCATTAGATTCATCGTAAGATTTTACTCAAAATTTACTCAAAATTTCTCAAAGGTAAAGATGTATTTCCTAAGCTATGGGGTAATTTAGGAAGTCGTGAGATTTTTAGTAATGAATTAAATCTAATTGAAAATTGAAACTGATTTTCATAACCAATTAAAGCCAGGGACGAATACCTGTTGTACTGTCGTAGCAATAGAATTTCGAAATGATCATGGTGTGAAACTCGAAAAGAAGACACTGCTTCGATCTTGGCTATTTTGTTAACTACACTGTCGAAATTGGGTCCCTTTCTCAAGCTCGCAGTTTCACTTTTTCTTCATTCCTTTTCTGAGAACGAGAAAGGTTATAGCAGGGGTGGGATTTCAGTTAAAAGCGAAGGGACAAGAGAAAGAAGGAAAAAAATATTGACCCTCCCCCAGTTCTTTCCCATGAATACGGAAGTGAAGCACTGGGACGTGTAGTGCACAGGGGAGGAAATGAGTGGGGGTGGGGGTCTCACAGAAACCTTCTCTTAATAAAAATCTTTCTCTTCTCATTTGTCGGATTTCTCCGTCGATGACGTCATCTTAGAGATTATTGATGAGGATAAGTGCATAATTCATGTTTCCACAAGACGGAGGCCAAATATTGTGTCTGTTTTCTTAGGAGTCAATCTCAATCTAATATTTGCTTTCCTAAATACTTTTTTATTTCTTTGTTTTACTTTGTTTAAGGTTACTAAACTTCTTTTTGGTTTGTTCCG
>JAFIDM010006943.1:11348767-11363169 GCA_023159025.1 Thereuonema tuberculata | reverse complement strand
TCCTGTGTAAGGAGATGAAATATCGTATTAAAGATGTTAATTGAAGTCAATATATTATATTAGCATTTTATTTTTTAGCCTCGAAAAGGTTTTCCTTTGGCTTACACGTTATTACTTTCGATATTCTTGCTTTACATACTGTCCGGCCACTTTATTAGGTACACCCCTGCTGTGCGCATGAATTTCTGAACCCGTTCGTGTATCACAACAACTCTTCAAGCCGGTGGGGGCAGTGTTACGGTGTGGGGGATGTTTTGCTGGCACACGTTGGGTCCATTGATACCTCTGGAGACACGTCAGGATGCTAGAGCATACCTAAACATTGCAGCTGACAAAGTGCAACCGTGCATGTTAACAGTTTATCCTCATGTAGATGGTTACTTCCAGCAGGATAATGCGCTCCTGCACAAAGCCCGCATCACTTTGGGATAGTTTGAGAAACAGGACGATGACTTTTTTTTTGCTGCAGTGGCCTGCTCACTCCCCGGATCTCAGCCCGATTGAAAATTTGTAGGATGAGCTGGAACGGGCTGTTCGCTCCAGGCCTACACCTCCATCAAATCTTCAGGAACTGCGTGACACACTCATGTCTGCATGGTACACAATACCTCAACAACGTTTTCAGCATCTTGTGGAATCCATGCCTCGACGAATTCAGGAGGTTTCGAAGACCAAAGGAAGCCCAACATGCTACTAGGTAATTGTACCTAATGAAGTGGCCGGACAGTGTATATATAATCTATTTACATTTACAGTACATATTAAATGAAAAAAGAAAAAAGATGTATATATATATATATATACATCTATACATAGATTACGACTTATAAGATTAAGATTTTATAAGATTTTAACTTTTAATTCTTCCTAGCATCTTCATTTTCTGACTTTTCATACATTCTTATTACGTAATTTTTTGTAAACATTGAAATTACAAATGTGAATAGGACCCAGTCTTACCGCATTGTTATCACCAGTGATAGTATTCTAATAAGTCTGTTAACCTATCAATAATAAGACATTATGTGCTTGATATTTATCTTTTGTTAAGGTTAAAAGATTTAGTGTAAAAAAATTAAATAAAATTATATTAAAAAAAATGTGAAGATTTCGTTTAATTACAAGTGATTCTTCTAATAATTCTAATAAAATTGTGGGAACCTGCTAAGAACTGCATCTTTTTATTGTTTTTTTTTTTTTTGTTTTTTTTTTTAAAGAAATAAAGAGAAATATATTATCATTTTTTGTTTTATTAAAGAGATTGATATTTACTTTTTTTTTTTAGGAAAAAAATTTAAACGTCAATCTCTTTAATAAAACAAAAAACGATAATATAAAATATAAAAATAATATATAAAAATATGTTAAGTTTAATAAATTAGGAATGTTAAATTAATAATTTTTTATTATTCATTTCTTAAGAGAAAAAGTAGAATACTATGATGTAGCTAACGAATATAAAATTTGATAGTTTCATCACGTAATTTTCTAAGAATAAAATTGATCTTATTATAAATACGACAAAAAAAGGAAATAAATAGTATAATCTGAGTGTTAAATATTGCCTACTTCTTGTCTTAAGTATTACGATAAAAACATTTTACTAATAGAGATGCTTGACTGAGGTTCATGATATTGAGGGAATCTCCTCCATTGACCAATTTCGGTTCGAATCCAATCCTCTCAAGTTAATTTTTATGACGTCATTCATTCATTAAAAATATTGAACGTTGAAACCTCCAAAGCTAAAATTCAATGAATTTAACTTTATTCTGTGGAATTCAATTAATTAAATGTGTAATGAGGTTAATATGAGTTATCTAAAAAAAAAAAATGGCTAATCAAGTTAAGTGATCCACTGTAATAAGATAAAAAGTTTTATAAGATTAAACCTACATGGTAACGAAATAAACTTTTAAGTAAAAAAAGAAATAAAACTAAATAAGTAAATAAAAGTTCCTGAAAGTCTATTTTCCCTACATTGATACTTTTTTTTTAGTTTTCCTTGGGTTTTTTAAAGTCACAGAAATAAAATGATAAAAGCAATTCAATAACACTATCTTTACGTTTCATTTGCTGAGTAGTAATTAAATCTCCGATAGTTAGGTTACGTCGTACAATCCGATTAATTTTGAACAAAGTACAGATGTAATATACGTAGATAAAAAAATGGATTATGATACATTGTTGAAGAAACAAGAATTAATTGTTTGCCATCATTGTGATTTCATTATTCTACATTTAATGCTTTTTAGGGAGAATTTCAACTTCCACTCGCAAACTTCACCAATGAAATCCATACGAGAAAGTTGAGCTACCGGTACCAAAAAAAAAAATAGATTCATAATTGTACATGCAAAGTTTCAAGAAGACCTCATTTACTGCCTGAAAAGGTACGGTATTAAGAGACACGAACACACAGACATAATGATATCATAAGCCCAACTTTTCTTAGGCCTTATTAGTAGGCTATGGTTACAATGTAGATCAAATGGAGGGCATTGGGATCACAAGATAGCAGTAGTCAGAAATTTGGAAAGAGATGAGTTTTGAAGGTCTTAGCGGTTCAACCAAAAAAAAAGTGATGTCCTTTTTCCGTATGGGGGAGAGGGTTATAAACAAAGCGATATTTTGAACCAAAAAAGCAGGACCAAATGCTACATTCCTTCCATTTTCGGATGTAATGGATCCATTCCCAATCTTCTCTCCCCTCCCTCGCTGGCAAATGAAGAATGATTTAGTAATTACAATGAAAAAGAGTAAAAACATTTTTTCCTAAACTTGTACAATAACTTTTTCATTTCTTATTTCGTATTTTAACAGATTTTCATAGGGGGTTTCCAATAAAACTCCTGCAACATCGAAATGCTCGTTTTGTTAATGGCCTACAGCGAAAAAGTTTCATTACCTCTGCTATAAAATGGAATTAAGATTATAAATTTCAAATTAAGATTTTAATAGCTATTACTGAACCATCATCGATTTTTTTTGCTTCAGTTTACTTTCAAATTATTAAGAAACAGCAGGAATTCTCAATCAGTGTGAAGTCCTTTAACCATCTTAGGGCAGTAGTAGTTTCTTAGGTGAGATAACATCTGAGGTGGATAATAGAAATAGGAAAAAAAGTCACAGAATAGACACAGAATATAATTCAACGTAATAATTTCTCTTGACATATTGTCATGTTCAGATACTACTTAATACTAAGAGCACAAATCTCTTAATTCATTATTATATGTTGTCTAGAGTTGGTCCCTGTAGATGAAAAACATCCTGCTGATTATCCCTAGTTCTAAGGGATAAGTGTATTTTGGCGAACTGTTTCATCACGTCGTGAGTCGTGAATATTTTATTTATTTGAAAAAACTTTTTGACAGCTGTTTCGATGTAGTTAGTTCTCATCAGCTAGGACTATCCATCCGTCGCAGTTAGAGAACAATGTATAAAATCGGAACTGATTTACTCTAATCAATTTGGAGCTACTTATACAAAGCAGAGGAAGTGGATATCACGTATCTCTCTCTCTGGTATGTGTTGGGATCAACTAATCACAGCGCTTTCTAGCGCTTTGGGAACACAGATGGAATCCTCCAATTCTCGGAATGGAGTAAGTAATAACTTTGTTTCAACTAATGAAGCTGATACTTAATTGAATTGATTAGTTTAATTTCAATCATTGAGGTTCAATTTTTGGAAAAGTAAATAAAAAAGTGAGAACATTCTGAAAATGTTATTTGAGAATGATTAGAATTCAGAGATTTGATTCGCATTCCATTGATTAATATTCTTAAGGACATTAATCATTTCATTACAGTTATTAGTCTATTAATTGTATTTTTTTTTCTATTAGATTCCTCTTTTTTCTTCTTAGCTGTTGAATTTAAAAATTTAAAGTTATTCAAAATGTGGATTTCTTGACTGAACTGAACTTTTTAATTCCTACTGTTTCCTTTTAAAACACTGAAAGTGGATTAAATTAAATCCTCCATAAAAAACAATGTGCGCAAAGAAATCACGATGAAGAAATAGTCAGAGGAGATCAGTTACCACATCTTTACCACTTTGAATAGTCTATCTTTTGATTTAAAGAATGCCAGTTGTTGAATCATGTTGTAAGCAATTGTTAATTACCCTTGTTTGTTTTGATATTTTTTTTATGGAAAACGCTGTTGTTGTTGTTGCTTCATTTTCCATAAACCTTTTCATCTGCAGAAGAGAGTAAGTACTCCATTCATTTCCTTTTCTCCTTCTTTTCAGAACGATTCGTCTCTTCAATCAATTACGAGGCAATGGCTTTTTGGGGCCGGAGCACGTGGGCTTTGTTGATATGATGTGCCGGAAAAGAGCGCCGACCAACCGTCGCCGCGAGTAGAAAAGCTCTTCCCGTCGAGACCAATCGCTGGCCCGGAGACAAGCGGGTGCGGCGCCTGAGCCAATGACAGGGGCAACCGGGCGTGTCTCCACGCGGTCCTCCCGCCTGCCCCTCCGCCAGCCCCTCTCTCTGCTCGGCTGTCGCCGTCCTCCTCGCACCCGCAATGGAGTGAATGAGTTGCAGCCGACCGGTTCGGTGTCGTGGGATCATCGTGTGCTCTTAACCACCGGCTTTTTAGGAAAAAGCAACTACCATGTTGGACAGTCATGTGTTAGGCAGCCGCAGCCTCAGCGCAGGGGATACGCCTACGTTAACGCGAGGATTAACCCTCACGAGCAGAGAGGTGAGTGTGCCACGGTTCAACCCAGGTTGATCCCATTCATCCCTAATTGTTCGAATCCGCTAATTAATACTTATTAATTAAATATAAGTACTCACATCGATTAAACACACTGCCATTACTAATCTAAGAGCTCATTAAACTTATTAAACCTACTGCAAAATTAACAGAAATTGACATTTTATTCTAAAAAATTTTATTTATTTTTAATCATAATGGATCATGGAATGGGCCTTTCATTATACTTCAGCTTTGAAGTCATTAGAAAATGCTTGGGTTGATTTTAGTTACTGAGTTTTTTATTGTGATTTATTCAAATATAAATCGAAAAAATTGGTAAAATGTAAAGCATTATTTGCTTAAAAGTATTTGTAAGTAACTAAATAACAATTAGTTACTTAGAAAAATTATTGTAATTATTCGTCGTAGCTCACGTATTTAATCGTATTTATTTGAAATTTGTATCACGTTTTTTCTTACAAAGTTTATATAAACGTCTTGGGATTATTATTTTTTTTTTCATCAACCCATGCTTCTATGGTTAACAACAGAATATTTCAAATACGCTATTTTTAAATACCTCCGAATCAAACTCACTAAAAAATTTGTTTTATGCAACGAAATATGATTGAAAAGCTATTTTTTTAGTTATCAGAAGTTCAGCAGCACTTGATATTAATTTTGAAACGAAATTCAACTTTAAATCGACAACATGATTAATTACAGCACGATTGACCAACGTGATTAATTACATATTTATCAATGGAAAGTCGTGCAGGTCTTAATTAAAAGTTTAATTATTTATTTTAATCATTTTAAGTACAGCATTTGTTATATTTTAGTTTATGATTTCTACTTTATTTCACCTGCCTTCGATATTCAGAAGTTGATAATTTTTAATATATTAGGCGAATAAAAGGAAATACGACATTTTCTTAAATTCTAAAAAAGATCTTGTAATATAAAGAAAACAGAACTTTATATTTTCAATTCATTATTATAACTTTATAGTAATAACTTTATTATTTAGGTATGTTGGCAGGTCCTTATTTGTGAACAATAAAATAGCTCTGTTAAAATGGATAAAATAAATTAATATAAAGCTTGTCTTTGATAAATAAGCATTAGTTCAATTACAAAAACTCACAAAGGAAATTTTTATATGGAATTTTAAATTTTATCTGAAAACATATAAAATAGTCTTAATTCTGTTGAAATAATTCAAACATTTATTATTCTTATACATTGAATATATATGTGTATATGAATCGAGTTGCATTTTTTTTAATCATTAATAATCTATTCGTCTTGATAGTCTTCATTTAATGTTAATAATTGAAATTCTAATATACAGGCGGCAACTAAAATCTTTTTAAGTTCTAGTAAATTCAGTTTTTAATAAAATCCAATCATTAGAATTTTTGTCATTAAATTCCTTTAAAATTTAAAACAATCACTTCGACATTTAAATAAAAATGATTTTGTTTTTTAGTAAGTGTCATTATTTTAGTATACAATCCAATAATTAATAAATATTTAATACATTTCATAGGCAGGTTTGTATACTTGCTAGGTCTTTAGTTCATTTCATGAACAAAATAACAAAATAATTAAGACAAAAATTCATCTTTACTAAATAATAGTAAAAGGTAACAACACATTCTGATATAAGAGATAGTTTATTACAGAAATTGTAACTTTTTGTCCATGCACAAAGTATTTTAATTGTTCTTTGACGAGCTTTAATTCCTAACTATCATTTCTGATTTTACCACAGAGATTACGAACCGTAGAGTTTAGCACAGGTTTAATTTTGTAAAGTTTTGAAGGATATACTTACGGTTTATCAAATATGGGTTCTTAACTATTGCGATAATATTTAAAGATATCTTTTCTACCTTTCCCACAATTGTTCTCTGTGTAGATTTTTTATTCCTTTCATTTGTAAAAAGATTGAATGTATTGTTTTAACTGTAATCATTCAAAATTTAACTATTTTTCCCCTTACTTCTCGTTATAAGTCAGCTATGTCCGAAATGGTTAACATTTTAGTGTTAATTAATTAACTATTATGACGTGAGGTTTCAAACTCGAATATTTACCTGATTTGCTAATCAGGCCCATTTTTATTATTTATTAAAAGCAGACTTTTTTATAGGAGATAACGTTGTTGATTCAAAATAGTCACAGTAATCAGTAGTCCTTTCAGGAGTCCGGTCAGAGGAAGCTTTCAGTTTGAAATGATACGTTTCTTCAGGTTTTCTTTTCAATAGTAAATGGAAAATTTGTGAATGTTTCCCTAACGGAAAGAAAAAAGGGACTGTGTTTTAATTTTATTCTTAATTACAATTCAAGAACTTATTGGTCTCCTGAAATGTGAATTTAACAAATTAGGTTAATTATAAATTTAGGCTTAATAATAACATAATAAAAATAACATTTTTCCCAAAGATTGCAGTACATAGTACGTAGATCTAAATAGTTTATTTGTATTCTAATTAGAGTATTACAAATAACAGCAAACAGTTGCTTCATTTATTTGTAAAAAGAATAAATTAATTTCAAAAACGAATCTAAAATAAATAAATTCCTTACTTCTATTAAATGTTAAAACCATTTCCGAACATTCGTACGCATTGATTTCGTTTTTATAAAGTCTTAAATAAGCGTATATTTGTTATTTAAAACTGAAAAGTAAGCGAATATTTTATAAGTTTTAAAGCTAGCCAATACAAATTTTAAATTAAATTCTAAGGGAAATAAATTGCACAAATGTTTCGGAAATGCAAAAGTTTTGTTTTATTTAAAATTATATTTATGTAATTTTGTCTGAATACTGAAACTTAACAAACGATAAATTAGCTTATTTAATAATAATAATATTTCGGAATCGCTCTAATTTAATTGTTATTCTTCTTAAATGTTAATTTGAAAATTTCATTAAATTTAATGGTATTTCAAAATTTAATTTCAGTTTAAATATCTAAATAGAATACATAGATAGTTAGAACTATCCATTAAGATGTTATTTAATGAAATTAAATTAGGCATTAACATTAATTAAAATTCAGTGTAGCTATAGTTTTATAAATAAGTTTATGTATATTTATTATGAATATTTATTTTTAAAAGTATCTAGGATGTTAAATATGTTTTATATATAATTTGGAAAATTGAATTTTAGAAAGAAAACAAGAAGTTCCTAGAAAAACTTAAAAATCTACATCCCTTTTGTTTTCTTAAAATTTCTGTTGGTTTTTTTTTTTTTTTTTAAAAAAGTCGTAAAAATAACGAAAACGAAAAATCTAGATTTATTTTCGAATTCTAATACAAAGAAATCAAAGAAAAAAAATTAATAAAATTCGCATTATTTTCTTAAATTGTCTAAATAGGATTAATTTTTAAAGTCAAATCACGTGCTAATTAATGGATTACTATTCATTGTTTAAGACCTCGAGAGGAATTCATTGTTTAGTTCGAATGCTTTTGTCATGTTTTCGCGCTAATTCCTCGACAGGGACTAACTTGGAAAAGATTTCAAATATAGGAATGTCTCTAAAACTTTAAATAGGTTTAACCAATTTCCAAAAAAATCTTCCAATTGGTTCAGAAGTGAATAGGGTGGAAGACCGTTTCGAGGAACCTGACATTCCTAGGAAAATAGGCTAAAAGATCACAAAGAAACCAAAAATACAATTTTTAATTTCAGTATAATTATTTTATTAAAAATAATTTCTTTTAAATAATATTAATAAAATATTACGTACGATGAGTTTCATTAAAATCGTTTTGGTTTTGTTCTTTTTCTACCGGGCGTGTAATGTTATTGTTGATTCGTTCCTTTTTCGTCCGTACGCCTTCTATTCCCCAACGTCTTATGAGGATTCGTTCAAGACTGGGAAGATGTGGCCGCCCTTGGCAAGGCCGCCACACTGCCTGGTCAGATATTTGCTAACAGTGTCAGTGGTCATTCGACCAAAAGTCATCTCCCTATGCACGAATGACACCACGTCACACACTCACACACAAGGCTGTCGCCTGAGTCGTCGCTGGCGCCACCGTCCCCGTAATCAAGTTGTGTCCATCTCCAGTTACCTTTAATAAATCAGGCACTAAAAGGAGATGGAGACAATGACGCCAACCACTGACACTTCTGGAATTAAGCAGAACTTTCTACAGCAAGTATAATTGGAATGCTGACGACAACAAAGAAAGCTATTAAAATGCTATTTCAGCAAATACAAATTGCTGAAATTCGGTTTAATAATTTTAATAGGAAAAGAAAAATAATTAAAAGAAGAAATTAATGCAAATTCAAAATAATGGATATCAAATTGAAAAATACTTTCCGCTAATTCAGAACCTCTAATTTTTTAATTAGATAAAATTGATATCTGTTCTCATCTAGTGGTAGCAATGATATTATTGTGTAAGTGTCAACGGAATCAATGTTTCATATAATTATTTTTTTGATTTCTTTAATAGAAAACATGACTTTTTTTTGTTTGTTTATTTTACTCTTGCCTGATACGATTACCGTCCTAGGAAATCCTTACGAATGACATGTAATTTGAGGCAGACAAAAAAAAGTTTCTCTATTATAAGCATTCCTGTATTCTAAAAATGAAATTTTTCAGTTTAATATGCAGTCCTCTGTTAATTTAAAATCCAAGTTTAATGAAATAAATAATAAAGTTTTTAAATAAACAAATAAAATAGAATTACTAACCAGATTTTTAATGAACTCGTTTCTTACTCTAAAAATATATCTTGAATTTTTTAATAGTCTTTTGATTTTTAATCTTTGAAGTGAAATTTCCTTAAACGGGTACTGAAATGTTGAATTGTGTTATTTTACAGTTTGTAAGAAGGTTTAACGTGCATCAAATGTAACATGAAAAACGGAAAAAATATAGAAATGCATTGATTGCTTTGAGCCATCATCGACGGCAATCTGGGACAGCTATTTCGTCCTTAGCAAACGAACTTGTGCATTTCTACATTTTTTCCGTTTTTATGTTACAGTTTGGCAGAATGAACAACATGCTTTCTTTTATAAAAACGTAATTTTATAAATAAAATGGACTCACCATTGTTTTGCTTTTATTTACATTGAATAATACTTAATTACGAACACTAATAATAGTTTTAGGTGGTTACATTTGATAGATTTGCATTAACTATACAATTAACTATGCAGTTTCTTCTTGTAGAACCAAAAATATATTCGTGAATAGCTTAATAGAAATCATAAGCATCTCTATAAGATATTGGTGAAGGAGATGGTGAAAAGAAACACACCGATTTCTACACTATCTTTGTGATTCCTTTCTGAAGTATTTGTATAAGAGACTAATATTTTCATTAGTAAGCCCATCTGAGATGAAGAAAGGAATTGCCAAGCATTAGGAAAAAAAAAACCTTGCACGTCATTTTATTCGGTAACAATTCGAACAATTTAATTTTCGAAACAATTTGCTTGAAATCTCCGGTTTGTTTATTAATTTTGAACCTTACTTTCGGAAGTTAAACAATATTTGAGGAGACAATATACTGACAAAATAACATTCGGAGACAACTAAGAATTTGAAAATATGAAGTTAATAAAAAAAAAAAAAAAATCAGGAAATTGATTTTCTCTGATGTAAACAGTCGACAAATATTTGTATTTTGTCATGTATTTGATGTTAAACAAAGTTTCAATTCCCTGGTAATTCAAGACCACTACTTGCCACCATTTTGACGGATCTCTTCAATACAATTAGTTTTGTCTAATAAATCACTACACTCAATTTTTTGCACTAAAAACAAATCGTCTTCCATAAGTTGTAGCAATTTAACTGCTTTTTATCCAATCGTTTATCTCCCATTTAGTGAAATAAGTACAATATGATTAAAAAAACAAGTGAGGAGTAACATATTTTCTCGCATGCTTAATCTCGAAAAATACTCGTTTGCTTCCCTGTACTTTTTTTTTTTTTTTTAAAGCCATACAATTTGTGGCAGATCTACTTGTAGATCTTAATATCTACTTACTTAATATTTATTAAGGTTGTAAGTAGTTAGAATCTGTAAAAAATATAGTCTGATTAAAAAGTCTTTGGTTATTGAAAGTTCTAACCACTGATATATAAACTCATTATTTCGTTTTGACATTAGTATTGCATATGAATAGACTATATGAATTATAAGCTTAAGAGTTTTTATTATATCACTATGGCAGAAGCACTACATTTACTATCAGAAGATGTCAACTCCATTGGCTCTGTTTTGCTTTTGATGGCAAGCAAATTAAAATTGCGGGGCTGAAAGATGGTTGTCAGTTGATTCGGGGGCGGACACCGGGAACTCATAGTCCTGTCGTCCCATGGAGAATTAGAGTTACAAGATGATTATTTCTATTTCATTTTATTTCCTTTCTTTCTTTATTTTTTTAGAGTTTAAAAACGGAATTTAATATTCCTTAAGGCCTTGGAAGTTTTAGAGAAAAGAATTCATATAACAGAATATATTATGTAAGCTTACATAAAAAAAAGAAGATCCTATTGATTCTGGTAGAAATTGTGCCCAGACCATCAATATTCAAGTGTTTTCAAAGTTCGATTATCATTATAAACACTAATTACATAGGAATGCTGAAAGTTTACTGATAGGTTTTGATTACTATCTTCGTTTGGATCTTATTATATAGACATTCGAAAATTGTCTTCTTATAGATTATTATAATTGATTTTTATTCTTTTCGATTTCTTAATTTAGCGCAACTACTTACTGAAGTCATTATTTCATTTTCATCATTATCTGAAAGCAGTGGCGATGAATTTCCTCCCCCCCATTTCCCTCGCGCTCATTCGAATGGTTTCTCCTTTGGCATGAGTCTGGGTTTGGGTCCCCAGGGTCCTGGTGATTGGTGTGTGACGGCCATTCGTCAATTCCAATAAGTTCATTTGGAGGGGGCGGAAGCGATTGGGTTGAACAAACAATGATATCTTAACAACAGCGGGAATTGAACTGGTGTATAAATATCGTGGAACTTACTTCTAAGTAGCTATTTAATTAATGAAGTGCTTGTGACAATTGGAAGCCGTAATGAACTTCGTCGATAAAAATTAAGACTCCATAATTACATTTGAAATTGCAATGAAATTACATTTTGGCAGAACTAATATAGATACCTATTACTGTTGGAAACTTCATTAATTTTGTTTTTAAACTTCTTTAATATAATTAGTGAATGCATTAAAAGTGCAAATGTTATATTATTAAACATTAAACAACATAAAACTGAACAAGTAATAAAATATGAATTTATGTTTTTCTTTTAATCATTATTGTAATGATTTTCAAAAATTGGATATTATTCCTGAATATTATTAAATAGCTTATATATATATTTGATGTGTAGTTTTGTTACAAGCCTAAAGATTTAGCCAAGCTAAATATAGAGATAATATTTTAACAAGCATAAAATATATAAATGAACATATATTCTTTGTGAGTGTGGGTGGCTTGACAGCCAAGCATGTCGACCTGAAAGTAAATGAACATATTTACATATATATAAACATACAAACAATATCATACATACTTACATAAACCAGACTTCTGGCATTATTTTGAATGTTAGTTTAGATTTCGGAACCGAATGTCCCGAAGCACATCTGAAGAAATTAAATTAAATTGCAATCAGTTAATTTATTAACTTTGAAATTGAATCCGAATGATTGAACATTAAACTTTTTATCTCTTATAAAATATAACCACATTATAAAATATATGTACATTATAAAATATAATTTCATCGTGTGTTTGTTTTTAGATTATTACTGATCGTTTTGTTGCTATCACAGTGCTACTTTGTTATGGTCATGTTACATCATAATGAGAAGATATAACAAATGGTGCCGATAAAGTTCGAAAGGTTGCGAACCACAAAGCTATGTTGAGCTATGTTCGTTGATTAAGAAGTATAAGTCACAGGATGTAAAAGAAAGTAGGTATTATATGAGATGCTTTTAATGAATGTGAGAATTACATAAGCTGTTTCGCTCTTATCAGCCAGAATAATCTTTTAGTTAACATCTTTCTTGCGACTGATTGCATTTACGACGTACAATGAAGAAAGTAATCTTTCAAATTTCATAGAAGCCTACAAAACAAAACAAAAAAAATGCAAAATTAAAATATAGCTCACAAGATTCATTATCCTATCAGTAAAGAAACGTTTAATATCTAAAGGTTTGAGATGATTTTCTTCAAAGTTAGATTAATTTCCTCTTTTTTTTTTTTGAAAAGCTTAGTGTTTTACATCTGTAAATTATGTAAGACAGCAGGACTCGAGAAAATGAAAATCAGTAACGTGTTGCTTTTACTAAGTTAAGCTGTTTGCTCATCAATTTGTTTTGAAGTCTCGTGAACTCTCAGAACATCAGAGATCATTTACAAAGTCTCACAAATCCATTACGAAGTCAGATTCAGACGTAGTTTTTATATAACAGGTTGTTGTTATTATTCTCTCCATTCGTTGTTCCATAAGATTTAGACAAAAGTAGGTGTTGTAGTTTGGCGAGTATAATAGCTAAGTCTCAATTAACAGTAGCAACAAAAATAATTCTAATGCTGTAGATGTAATGAGTTCAAATCTGAAAGATATAATTTAAGGGTATTTAAACTTTAATTATTGATTATTAACATTTTCTTTTTGTTAACTGTGTGTTAACCTCTTTCGTTAACGAAATTTCTTCATTATGGAGTCCTTCGGTATGTAAATTGATTTCGTTGTGGGAATTTTCAAACAAAATGGATGAGAAATAAGTAGAATAAAATCCCTTTAGTAAATCGAATGAAATCTTGTTATGTTTCTTATTATTCATTGAAATAATTATGAACCTAATTATTATAATTAAGATTTTAAGATTGCGACACCGTACCTTAAATGGCATGAATGATTAACGTCACATCGTAAATTGCATCTTGTGAATTCTAATTTGTCTTACGTTTCTATGTTTATCAGTTAAAAGAGATAAAAGATTGGTTGATAGTAATTAGATTGCCTTCTAATAAATAATTAATAAGAATGTTAAGAAAATAAATAATTTACATGTTTACTAAAGAATTTTAGATTGCAATTATTAATCTAAGAGGATTAAGCGGACATACTTTGACATGTGCAGAAAAACAAAATAAAAAGCACAAAAAATGAAAAATGAAAACATTTTTATTTTTTTATGTTTAGCATATTTTCAAAACCTTTATAAAGGTTTTTGTAAGTATTATTGTTAACATTTGTAGAAAATTATTCGTATAAAATTTTTTTATAAAAATCGGCCTTCATCCATCTACAAGTGGCAGAATCTAATGTGGAATCTAATTGTTCGGACTGAGGTCTCCAGTTCTTTCGGGATAAACAATTTCACAGGCGGTTTTGGGTTGTGCAAAGCTCTAGGAAAGCGTGGTTTGTGAAGCCTTATTATTTAAGCTTATTAGAAAAAAAGAAAAGAAAACAGCGCAAGTCCTATTTCTGTACAAGGGAATATAAATCACTGAAATAACAATCACTGAACTACTTTTGGTGATTTTGACACTGGAAATCCAAGACAAGCCTGTTTCTGGGTTGAATTCACCGTCCTCAGTTGAATTCACCCATTTTCTATTTATATAGATTATACAAAAAAAAATTGTGCGAGGATC
>JAFIDM010006943.1:11317016-11348667 GCA_023159025.1 Thereuonema tuberculata | reverse complement strand
ATATTTATTGAGTATTCGCTATTTGCCCATCTCAAGCGAAGGAAATCTGTTTCGACGCCATGTTTCCCGCTTGGGCCGACGTCACTACTGACGTATTCCAACGCTGCACTGTGATTGGGTATTTCCATGCAGCTTCCTTGCAGCTTGCGGAGTTGCACTCAACAGATATCCTCGCCTTTGCAGCTTTTTCTCCATGCAACTCCGGTTGCAACTTTGCCCATGCAGCTCCAAAAACGCTCTAGGCCAAAAAGTTGCACATGCAACTCGGCCCAAAGCTGCATCGTGTGCGCCCTGCTTTACAGTGCGAGTTACGTAGCATAAATTATATATATCGAGCTATAACTAGAAAACTCATTCCATGGATATTAAAATAACAATTAATGTTGCATCAAGTTAATCTATACTGCTGCCCATCATTATCAATATTTTAAGTTTTTAGTTTTTGATTAAATGGGCTTTTGTTTTTTCTTGTTCTTTTTTTTTTTTTTAAATCAGAACAATATGCTGACGTTTCTCTTGAGTTTCCACGCTATTAGTCCTCCTCATCAAAATACATTTAACATCCATTTTGAGAGGATTTCGCTTAGGGAGACAAAGGTTCAACGACAAAAATGACGATGGAGTATTTTAGATATCGTAATAAGAACAGGAATTAGAAAGGGTCCTAAGGTCTAAATTAGTTTTGTTATTAGAATTTTGCTAATCGAAGTAAGAGCTGATACTTTAGCTTCTATTTAAAAATTGATTTTTGTTTGAAAGATACCTTCTAAAACTTAACTTTATATTAAGGAGCTTAACTTGAGCTAAATTCCGCACTTAATTTGTAATACCTACTCCTGATAAAACATACAGCGGTTTTATTTGTTTACCAACTAAACTATTTCTTTCTGATTAGTATTGAGTAACGTTGTTCTTTAAAACTCAATAATTAATTGTTGGATTGCTTCTTGTTTCTTTAACTTGTGAATGTTTTCAATGGTCTTGACTCATACAGTACTTTTGTATCCTCTTTCTATTCAAGATGTAGGAAGGTTTTAAAAATCTGGATGGCAATGACTGACTAATGTTTAAAACTTGTTAGTCTTCTGATCAAGATCAGAAATTAAAGCAATATCAATGATCAGAAGACGTTGCGAAGCGTTGCGATTGGTTTACTGATCGCTTTCCCTACCTTGTGTTTGTATTGATGTTTCCTGACTGCGATTTCACACTGAATCCCTTCGACAGTGATCTTTGGTTGATAGATCTCATCTAGTTTCAGTCAAGGTTATATTTTAGATCTCTTTTCTTTACTGAATTCAGTAAAATGTGTAGAAAGTTACAGAATTATTAGAAAATGGAATTTTAATTTACTGGAAATTGGTTGTTATTCTTCTCTGGTAAGTTCCACTGAATTAACGGTCACGTTGGAATCTGGGCTAAGTATTGAAGGAAACCAGTATATTATTTATAAATGAAGATTTCCGAACAGTTTCGTTTTCAGATTCACATGGAAAAGCTTAAGAAAATTGTTTTTCATTAACTGAATGTACTGAACTGAAAACCTTTCATTGAAGAGAAGCAGTACTGGTCGACAATAATCTACAAAAAAAACAAGATAGGGATAGCGATTAGTAAACCAATCACAATGCTTCGCAACGTCTTCTGATAAGAAAATACCCTTGATATTGCTTTAATTTTCTTATTATAAATGTGATTGTTGCGAATGGAAAAGGCGCAATTGTTGCGATTGTTGGGATTATTATGCTTAATGATATTTTAATGAGATTTTAATGATACTTGTCCACAGGAGAGACAAAACGGGAATATTAGTCTGCTGATCTTATCCGAAGACTAAAAAAAATACTAACCTATCCGAAATAATTATTTCCTTATATATTAGGATACGCTTACGTAAAAAAAGAAGATATTAATTTAAAAACAGAGGCTGTTAAATGTTTTTATCGTTTGCTTCATTTTGTTTTCATCTTTCTCGTTATTTGTTTCTATTTCAAACCGAGAAAAAGGAACAAATCTCCGTCTTTTCTAATTTAGTTTCAAATTATTAATGCGGTTGCTGTTTTGGTGGATCTCCAAAAACGATTTTTTTTCCCTTCTCGTTCTTTCTTCTTTGCTCGGAAACGTCTTAAGTTTTGAAGGAGAAAGCAAACGTAATAAGATTGGGCGCTCTATAACGTCCTGGCAAAAGATGTGATTAATTCATCAGCTATTGCAGTTGTGGTAATGATGTGACCCGTAGCGCCACCAGTGTAACGGGAATTCAATTAAGCTCCAACAAAAGAGCATTCGGATTCTCAGAAGAATAAATTTGGAAAAGAAAGGCAGACGAAACTAGATTATCTGACGTCCTCATGTAGAATGGATTAGGGCCTCATGAATTAGAGACGAGATACAACCGAAACGAGTTTGTAGCAAATTACGCAGGACCAATTAGGCGAATCATTCGCGAATTATACCCTGTAATAATTTCCTTGCGTAATTAAATAAGATAAGACCTTTATTTCAAAAATTCTCTTTCCCGTTTTCTCCTCTCCAATTTTTTTTTTTTAAATTCGTCTTTAATTCGCTACCTATCTTGCAATACAACCTTACCTGCTCTGTTAATTATTGACCCATTATGCGCGAAGCGTTGCCTTGGTTTCCTATTTAAAGCTTTGCTACGCGAAATTTCAGACTCTTTGGTAATGTAATTACTTTTATTCAGGTGAAACACTTGGTCGGTTATAGAATATCGCCTCATTAACAGCACCTTCAACCCGATTACCTTAAGTGGTTATTACTTCCTTATTCAATTCGTTTCGTCTTTCCGGCTTTCCTTGTAACTATCGGGTTTCTTTATTGCGAATAGGAATTAGCAATTAGCGAAGTCCACTTTCGCGAAACTGTGTTTGTATAAGTTTTCTAATGACTTTTCTAAGAGGAAGTTGTACTCGACGAAATTCTTCTTCCTCCAGATAAGGACTGCTCTGGAATCTAAGGTGAATTCACTATTGTGAAACAGTATCAGGAGAAATATATCAGTGCGCCTAAGGCCAGTCACTAAAAACTAATCTGCCTTTAGAAAATAAGCGAAATAATAAAAATTAATGTATTAATATTTATATTTGAGTTATTATTTAAGTTTCGTGTTAACTTAAATGTGGACGATTTTAAGTTATAGGTTTTATTTCAATTATTTCCAAAGGTGTTAAAACTGTATAATCCTATTAAGAAATATCGATAAAGTTGATTAATTGTTTGTATTTTTAATCCACCCCTAAGTCTCGTTATGGGGAGTAGCGGGAAAAAAGCCACTATTGTTGTTGTTGAGAAAGTGTAATGATCAAAAATCTATGACAAATAATTGATATGTTATTTAATTTTATAATAGAAATACTGTTGCTACATTTATGATATGATGCTTCCTATTTTTTTGCTCTTTTTATAAATAGTTCATAGAGGCATTTGTGTTAATTTTCGTTTTTTGAAAAGTTTAAAAAAAAATTGTTCTGAAATTTTGGCCTGAATTGATTGTTCACGAAAAAAATTCCCATCCTTCGTGCAATATAATTGCTGAGTTTTATGAATAAACAAAGCAAAGAATGATAATTGAGTTCGTTATTCCGAAAGAAGCTAATCAAGTAGATAATTATATAAAAGAAATGTAAATGTTGTACATTTTGTTACATAAAAGTTACATTTTATTACACCATGGAGATGTTGAGAGACATATCCAGATTGTATACTAGTAAGTTTAGTGACAGTCGAAAACAACGATCAGTTTGATTCAATCATTACTTGAAGTTCTATTGTCCTTTTATTACCAAATTGGCTTCGGAAATAGAACCAATAATAAGCTATGTTGTACAAAGTTTGCGTTTGATGTGTCTCAAAGATGCTTGACATACAAAGCCAGAATAGACTTGTGATTAACAAACGTTTTGTATTGATATCTGTGTCTTGGGAAAAGGGACGTCTTTGTTGGAAAATTTTAAAAGGACATCAGAGCAAACCATTAAAATGATGGTTGCTTCAAGATAAATTGCACTTGTTTATGGCTGTGTAACTGATTTAGCGCAGATGTGGAATGTACTCTTCTTCCCCCATCTTGCATAAAGTCCAGACCTGGTACCATCTGATATGTCAAGATGGAGTTCATCAAGAACGTTTGAAAATGAACATTGACCAATATTCATTGTTCTTATCTAGTTATTTCAAAGGAAGATATCTAGTTATATCTGAAGGAAGCTTTGAGAAAAACAAATGAGAAAGCAAAATATTGTATTATAGGTAGATGAGGTTTACCTATCATATCATTACAATGTCTTTGGAAAAAGTAATCAATAAGAAGCATTTTGTTTCTTAACAACAAAAATCTTTCAAAACTATTAAAAAAAAAACACACACTTTTCATAACATTTATTATACCATTTTCAGTTTTTTTTCTGCTACTGTATCTCTAAGATTATTTACAATTTTAATTTCCGAAATTAGAGCAGTACAATTTAAAGGAATTTTATTTATGTCCATATTGTTTTCTTTGTCTCTTTAAAAAAAAAGGAAAATAACCTTTTCGATGAAGTTTGACAGAATGTTTCCATAATTAATTGAACGTCATTAATATTTTCTCGTGCTAAACATAAAGCCCACATTTGAGGGAAAAAAATGAACATGTTCTTACTCCGAGACATTAAGCTTTTTATCACACATAGACAGACTCATACATTATATATGTTTCAGTACTGACTTACAGTAGCCATTTTATTCACAAAGAAGATAAAGAAAAATAGCAATTAGGAGGAGGTTCCTCTTTAGAGGGGGGGAGGGGGTTATTGTTTCTCCAACCCCCTCTGCTCATATATTCCACAGATTCCCGCTGACATTCACAATCCCCTTAACGCGCCTCATTCATTTTCCCAGATCGATCTGTTTCTTACATCGGATCTCGAAAGAAACAAGATTCCCCTTCCTTCCAACCCCTCCCCCATCATCGATGGGTCCAATTTATTCCTGTAGCAGTTAATTAGTGTCAAGTTTTGTCTTTGGACTCAACCAACGATGTGGCTGCCTCCGACGATAATTCTCTTAAACTGAGGAATGCTTCTTATCTTTCTTTTTCTTCTTCTTCTTATTATGTTCAGTGAAACACTACAATTCGGTTTACTCTATAAGAATTTTAAAATAATATTCTGTAATATTCTAATTATAAGTTTTTTCCTTTGAAATTTTTTAAGAAATGTCGATTTGAAAACCCAAGTAGTTCAAACATTTATTTGTGGATTGGAGGAGCTGGTTTCGATCCACAGTAGAGGTCGGTATTTTTTCCTGATTATTTTTCTTCAGAGAGTTCCCAAGGTTTACCCAACCCTCTTTCAACTGGAAATCGGGTTCTGTAAGAGCATGGATCTGTCGCAGGAGTCGTATCTTTCTTTCTAAATAAGTTTAACTTATTGTTAATTTATTTGAATTTGAATTAATATTTTTTATTTTCTCAAAAAAAAAAAAAGAAGGAAAAATATTTCTGAATTCTCTCAAGGATTTCAGACAGATAAATTAGATATTATTAACTTTTTTGTACCAAAACTTGATATATTGGAAGTGATTTGTTGTTGCCGGTTGCTTGTGTTATTTCAATAGTGAACTTATTTAGTAGCAACATTCATTGCTCATTATTTCGTTTTATGTCCGTATCGCTATCTGATAGTTTTTAGGTTTGATCTAAGAATAGAACAAAATTTTAACTCGAAATACGCTGTGCGTTTGACGTTCCGTTCACAAGAATTCCAAACACTGCTATTTATCCAAAGACAGTGACACAAGTAGTGTATTATCATTGTAGATCAAGATCCTGTATTGAAGTTTAGACTCAATACCAAGATCAAAATACGTTTTGTCATTACTTCAAAATAATCACGATAGCCCGAATCAACTTTTAACTTTGTAAGAACTGTCGGCGTAAATATAATAATAATATAATATAATAAAATATAATAATATAATAAAACTTTATTTTATAGGATTTTATGAGATTATGTTTCAAAGCCTTTTTTTTTGTTTTAAATCGAACTGATCGCATTGTGGAATAAAGCATTGAGATGGTTTATTCCATAGTAGTAACATTTTAAGGAATTTTTAGCCAATTTCTGGGAAAATGATTTTCTTAGATGTTTCTTAATTCGAAACGGTTAATTCTATTGGTGAGTCTTAATCAGTTGAGAGAGTTCGCGATCGCTGTCAGATATCGAAAAAAGGGGTTGATCTGATTCAAAAGAAGAGTAGACAGTTATTCGGTATTTCTTTGTTTTACCAAAATGTTTCTGTTCTGTGAAAGATCCTGTAATGCATTCTGCTTTTTAACATTATCATGATACTCAATCGAGATTAACACAGTGTTGGAACACAACTCTCGCTAAATAAAGAAAAACTATTTAATCGCTAGTTCATAGTTTTCTGCCCTTAAAAAAGAACAGTTATCTTTACCGCAATGTGGTAAGTTTTAGTAAACAACTCTTGTGTATTTGTTGCTGTCATTGGATGAAAAATAAGAATATTAATTCAGTTTTTCCTTTTATTCTCTCCAATCGCAAGGAATTTCGTCCTGTTCTTCGTTTACTCTTCACACTTTTATTTTCCTTTCTAAGTGTTGGGGAATTTTTAATTTTCCATAGCGATGGAACAAACAAAACCTTTGTTTGGAAATATAAAAGAGGGAAAACAAATCTTTTGTTTGTAATGAATGTGTGTGTGTGCACATCATCGCCTCCGTGTAAGCGCAGCAAAGGTGTTCGAAATCTCCGAACCCTGATTAGCAAATGCAATTAGCATCTCAAGTTTGTTTGGCTTCGGTTTCTCCCACCAAACTGGGTATGGAAATGAGGCAGTGCACGTGCGGCTGGGTTTCCTTCTGTGGTCGCTCTCCCTTGCAACCGCCCGCCTCGCTCGCTTCGATCATTCACTCAAATTCCAGATTCAAGAATCACCATTTTTTTCCCTCCTAAGTATTTGTAATGTTTCACAATCTCAAGACTAAATTATCTTCGTTTAATGTTAATTGATTGTTACTTTTCATGATTCCGACTACCGTAGGAACATAAGTTCTACTTAAAGCGAATGTATCGGTAAAGATTGAAATGATGTAAGTATAATAAATGAAGTATCTAAAATACGCAGTGTTAACAGGTCGTTTCCCGTTGCCTTTCATTGAGGGAATGATTTCAGATCTTAGACCACTATGCTGTGCAGGAACAGCAGTATGTATATACATACAGATTTGTATATGTGCATTTATACATACATAGATATGTAGATTTGCGATACATACACCATTTCCAACGATTGCTCCAATTGCAAAAGAAAAATAAAGCTAAAAATGGAATCATTTACTGTACATTTTCTTTACGTTACTATAAATCGGAATTTTTGAATTTTTAAGATGAGAAATGAAAGGATTTTTGTTGTTGTTTCCTTTAAACATTGTTTTACTCTTAATATTTTATCGAAAATAAGAACTTCATTCTGCCTACAAATTATTGTCTGTAAGTATTTCCCCATCGTATTCAGTATTAGGGAAGGTTACTTAAAATTAAAAAAGAAAATAAAGAAAAGCAAACGTTTCCTTATTTCTACAATTTTGTCCACTTCTTTCATGAATTTACCCTTTATTTATATTTACATTTTTAATGTGCTTAACTAAATATTAAAATCATTGTATTTAATAGTTATTAACCAAACATTGAATTCCTATTTTATATGTTCTAGATCTTAACATTACAAAAAAAATGAAGAAACGATTCGTGAGAGAAACTCCTTGATATTTAAAAACATAATAATGTAGTTGTGTAACATTTAATAACTGGCATAATCATCTCTCAACCAATCAGCTGCTGCTACGTCACATCACAGCCTCGATTTGATGCAGAATAACTCATTTCAAACAGTGTTAGCAGTGCAGATCGCACCAGCGGGTGAAGAGGATTTTGATACATTTAGGTTTTGACCACAAATGAAGTTTGTGGTGAGGATTGAAAAATATTATAACTACAACTCTACACAAAACCAAATACCTTTTGATTAGTGAATTAGAATTAGGAAACATTTAAGGAAATTTCTTATTTAGCAGGAAGTATCTTACGAAAGGCAGGCAAATGAAAGCTATTCTGACAAAATAAATTGAACTGCGATTTTTCAAAAACGAAATAAATCCATATTAAAAATCAAATCAGCGAAAAAAAAACCACCACAAAGGTTTTTCACAGAAAATTTACAAAGAAAAATCGTTTCAGTTCTCAAAATTTTGAAAAAAAAATTGTCAGTAAATTTATATTATCAGTAATATCAACAGTATTTTTAAGTGATTAGAAATAAAAGCTTGAAACAAATGGGACAAAATACGTACCGTAAAAAAAAAAAAAATACTAAAATCGAATAAGATACTGTATGAAATAAGAGTAATTTTCAATTGAATAAATAGAGAATATTCTTCTCAGAATACGGAAAAGGATGGTAAAGTAAATGAATTTAAAATTTCCCACTCATAAAAATAATTTTCATAAAATTTTATTCTCCAGAAAATATTTTTCTGTATTCTAATTTTCTTAAAAAAAATTTTCTTCAAAAATTAGTAACATATTTTAATTTTCTAATTATAAAAATTATAGCATTTCACCAATTTTCATTTTATTGACAACAGGAAACTTTTGGCAAGATGTGACGTTTTGTATATATGGCTAAAAGCTAATTTTAATTTAAAAATCTTTTAATTTTTATAGTTCAAAATATTCATCTTTCTCAATTAAAAAATAAATAAATAACTAATTCAAATTCCAAATATTTAGTTATTTTTCGCTTTAAAAAATTTATATTATATTTCTTTGCACAAAAACTTCGTAATAATTTATTTTCGATTTTTTTTATGTTATTAACTTTTAATTTTAATTAGTGATTATTTAGTGATTTGTTTTTCTTCTATTCAGCAAAATATCAGTGTTTTAATTTATAACCTTTACAATACCTTTAGTATTGCGTTGCTAATTTTATAACTGTATTTCTTCGATTGATTTAAATAGATTCCTCTTAGTGACAGGCAGTTTCCCAAAGACGACAAATATAGCGAAGTAAAATCCACTAGACATTTTATGAAATCGACTTTATATTTTCAAAACAACAGATAGCCTATATTTAATTTGTTTGTTATTTATTTTTTTTTTCATCAGTGTAGCAAAGTAGGAACGTGCCGTTATTTTGTCTGCACATAATCGTCTGCTCAGTGTCTTGGTAGCGGTGGAATTCAATCTGGTCTTTTTGTTATCGGAAGCGTGTGACGTGGTTGACGACTAGTCCCTCCCCACTGCCGTCTCTCCTCCCACTTATTAGATCGTTGGATTTCAGTGAAGAGCCACACAGGGAGGCGTAAAGCATACAACAGCTAAGATTGCCTCACCATCCCCATTTCGCAGCGCCGAGATTTTTTTTTTTTTTTCGTTCGCTGCCGCCGTATTGAGAGAAAGAGATTTGACTCTTTTTTAAGTTCGATTACGTATCATCCAATAGAATAAGTAACAAAACAAAATAGTATTTTGTTACGATGGATAAAAGAATCTGTCTTTTCGATTCAGCCTGAATGAAAATTGTAACGAATAAAAATCCCAATGCATTTTCTTGATGAGGTCAAGCAAAAACTCATTGAGGCCTATTTTATGTGTGATAATCAATAATATTATTTTAAAAATATATATATTATTATGCGTGAGGTTCGGCTCTTGGCTGCTCGAAATCAGGACCAATTGAGAATTAGTGGTCAAATTGCCTTAAGGGCTGGTTGAACCCTAGGGCATATCTGGAGTGGAAATCCCCTCTCTCCGCTGGGCTACGAACCCTACAGCGCACGACCCAATGTTAGTTTCGTACATCTGCATATTGAAGCCAGTGACTTTATTGTTAGTGACTATTGCGCTCGCTTCGGCTTTTTCTTTCCTGATGAGTAAGTTTTGCATTAATATCACTTAAAAGTTCAATATTTTCTTCGACGAAGCCTCTCCTAAAAAAATGTTCTTACAAAACTTTGACAGATCTGTTTTCTCCAGATTGTTTTTGGGCTTGAAATCAGCTCAAATACGTAGCCTAACAAAACAATTCTGAGACGCTAAGTAGCTTAAGGTTTTTAGGTTTCAAAACATTCAGCAAGGACAAAATGATGGAATAAATATTGCATTCGGACGTACACGTGTTTGGGAAGTCGCTAAATAAACCCATTGAGCAAGGAAACAACACTGGACCTGAGTGAGGCACTACCATGTCTCGGAACCAAACGGAAATCACATTAAGCTTCTTAAAGCACAATTAAGTCGCCGTCTGGTATTAGAGCAACCGATTTTCATGACAGTTAACAACGAAGAAATAGTGTGCTGGAAACCATCAAGAAATCTTTTAATGTTAAACTGCTTTTCAGTTGTGGTAGAAAATTTTCAAATGAAAAGCAAATGCTGAGCTTTTTTTTTTTGTTTTTCGATGCTGAAGGAAATATATATATTTTATATTATTTAATAATATCATATATTCATTCAGCTGGACTAAGTAGGCATGGAGAACAAAAAAAAAGATAAAAAGTAAACGGAACCTAAACGGTTTTAATAGTAAAATATATTTCAAAGAAAATGTTTACTAAGGATACAAAATGCTCGATAGCAAAGCGGAAACACCCAAATATAAATCTAGTATAGCATATATATATATATATATATTATACTAGATTTATATATGGTATACTTGATAGGCTGATCTCGATAGTAACGGCACACGGAAGGAAATGTTGCCATGGCGGAATATATTAATATATCAGTATATCGTTGTATATTATTGTATTATCATCAGATATAAGTTAATGTGCAAAATTTCTAGATGATTGACCGATGGGAATTGACTTAAACATTGATTACAAGATTTGAACCGGAAACCAGACAGTGTGAGTTAATAAAAGCTTGGTAAAAAGCAGAAATTGAAATTCGAAATTAAAAATAAAAGTAAATAATTTAAAATTGTTTAAGTTGAATTAAAAGTAACTTAACTGGGATATCATGTTGTTTTAAAAAACAAATTAAAAAAAAAATTAAAATTACAAAATAATAAAATTAAAACACTTCATGACGTTTCAAAACCTCAAATCTATTAGGTTTTTTCTCAAATGTATAGACAATTAAAAGATTAAAAATAAAAATAAAAACAAAGAACCCCTCTAACCCCTAAAATGTACAATACAACCTCATTCGTTGATAGTCAAGATGAGCCTAAAGGCGAATACCGGAATTTCAGGGAATGATAACTCCTGGTGTCAATTTTTTGAATTTATATTAAAAGCGCTTTTACAATTGTGTTTATAGATTTGTTTGTTTCTTGTTTATTTTGTTTATATTTAATCTGAAATCAAGTTTGTCCATTCACTTCCGATTCTAAAACCTGAGCTAACCGATCGGCCTTGCCTGTCCGAAGCAGGAACTCCGGTTCTCTGGATTTATCTACTTGTTTCACGAACTGAAGAGGGTGAGGGAATTTCAAGGGCGGGAGGGGGCGAAGATTTCTTATTTTTCTTAATAGTATTTGTCCTGTCATCTACGAAAACTTTAATTTATTTTCCAATATCAAACTTAGAAACTAAAATGATAAACTTACCAAACAAACGAAAAAAAAAAAAAAAAAGATAGATATAAACTCAAACGAAAATTTCATAGTTTTTTTTTCATTTGGTTGTATTGCTGACAGTAAACTACAATAATATATTTTAACTTTTTGAATAATAAAAAAAAAACCACTATGATAGAGCTCTACTTATGAGAGAGCTATCATGTAACCGTTTACAACCTGTAAATGCTTAGTTACATTTGTTGTTGTTACATTTCAGTTAATTTTCTTTTTTTGGGTGGAAATTGAGAGATGAAGGGAGGTTTTCCCTCCCTACAGTCTGTACCATTTCTACATTATTAAAAGATGATGCGAGGTAGAAACAGTAGGAAACAGGGATCGTATTGGTCGATTATTCTTTTGCATTATCATTAGAATTGCTAATTTTCCTGTCTTTTTTTGCTAATCGGCATCACCAATTAATGAAAACAATCATTTTCTTTTATTCAGTTACTTTAGAATAAATTAGCCATCATAGTTGACGAGAGGTGAGACCTCAAAACAGATGTGTTTTTGGAAAATAAAACAATTTTTAAATTCGTGGTGTTTGTATGGTGAGATATTCAAAAATGAGGAAGGCGGGGAGAGAAGGACGAAAGCATCACCCAGGTTGTATCCGGAAACAAAGTATGGAAAATACGGAGTTATTAATCAGCCAATTTTAAAAATTCATCGCAGAATAATTTTCTATCTAATATAAATATTGAATGTAAATTCAGCAAAGTAAAACGTAAGTTGTATAGAGGCCTAATATAAATGATCGAAAATCAATCAGAAATCGAAGTGATGTAATATGAGGAAGCATTTTTAGATTTTGTTATCATCTATAAATTTAAGTTGTGACTAAACATTTTGACGACGGAGGCGAACAAGGAATGGTAGATAATAATAATTTTTAAAAGGCAAAAAAAAAAAAAAAAAAAAGGAGTTCTTTTAAAAAAAGGAGAGTTTTTTAATCGACGGTTAACACTAAATTCTTGTTAGTAGGTTTTCGGAATGTGTTTTAACAGTAGATTTATTTTATTTTATCCCTTCTTTAAAAAAAAAATACCAAAAAAAAAAAAAAATACAAAAAAAAAATAAAATCAACAGGTCATTTCATAGTATTAAGATAGCGAGTTAGGTAATTCTTTAAATTTCCACAGTGCAGTTTTTTTTCAACGATTTATTTTTTCTCTCGATAACTATACAAATTAAACAGACTATATCTGTAAGCGAGTGAAGATCTCGTAGGACCCTCCATTGGATTCCGATTAAAACCTCCCTACGTCCTTGTTGCCTTCCGTTTGCGGCGGGCTTCCAAACATCTTCTGGAAAAGACACTGAAGAAAATTAGATGTGACAAATTGTCGAGGTGGAATCAGAAACCACATTGCCGATCAATAGAACGAACTGAACTATACGGATGCCTAACAGATTGACAATACACCGCGGGACCGTTCGCAAATGACGTCATTCACACCTTATCTATGATTTACGAAATCGATTAAGACAGAGGCTGTATTTTTGAAATTGGCCAAGTTTTGGGTTATGTCTTCAAGTTCACAGTGCCTTCAAACCAAATGGGACGTTGAACTAAATGTTGGCTGAGATTATCTGCGTGTTGATCTGAACGATAATTTGTCAGATCTCTTTGCAGCTATAGCTCAAAAAATGTGATAGTCAGATAAGTTAATTAAACTCTGTAAATCCGTAGCGCATGTTTGGCAACCTGAGACACAAAGTGAAGTCATCTTTTTTAAATTGAAGTTTTATTTTTGTTAGAATTTTTTTTAAGATGCTGCTTGGACATTAATGTGTTCGTCGTACCTCCATAACTCGTATGTGTATAATGCAAATAAAATACTATTTCTATAATTATGCTACTTAATAAAGATTGGTGCATCTTAGATATCATATAAATTTTTATTACTGCAACTTATTTTGAGTATAAAAAATTCCCATATTTCTTTAGTAGATCTTTTCTCCTAAAGCCTCTAGTATTAAATGTTTCTAACATCACACCAAATTTATTTTGAGTATGTGTTAAACTCCCTAAATATAAATGTTTAAAATCAGTTTTACGTGTGTTGTATTTTCAAAGTCTATACTGTATTTCTAAAATGCAATAATAAAAACACATTTTATCTTTCTAAAAATATTCTAAAAATTGCAATTTTTTAAATGTTTTTAAATACAATTTTTTGAAAGATATAGTGTGTTTTTTATTATTGCATTTTATAAATATAAATGTTAAAAAAGAAGTTTATGATGGTTTTTACTTAATAGTCGTCGTCTTCCATCCATTCCGTCATCGAAATTGAATATTATTTGTCTTAGATCTTTTCTGTATCTGGGATATTTTGGGTTTATATTTCCTTAGATACTTCGGTAATCTTCGGTCTTCCATCCCACAAATCTATTCTCTCATTTCATTTAATATTTTGTTAATTTTTTCCATTTATGGCTTTCATATCTTTTCTAATATTCTTTATTTCCTTTCGTCTTCTATTCCTGTATTGTACAATCTTTCACCGATTTCAAAGAATTTGTTTCAAATCAACTTTAATGTTATTTTTATCTTTTAATATCCAACATTCAAGACCAATTAACAATTGCCATTTTCATTTATTTATTATTACAGATTTAAGAGAAAATAAAAATAACTTTTCATATCTTTGTCTAAAAGAAAAGAACTTCAATTCTGAAAGTATAATTTTTTATCTAAAATTTTAAATCAATTAGCCTACTATTTCAGTTTTCTCATGAAATATGTCGTTGAATCCAAAATTTTACTTTTTGCAAATGATATTATTAATAACGTTAACTGAAAGTAAAGTAGAAATTTACCAAAAAAGAGATTTATGATAATTATATGGCAGTTTCAATTAATAAACTTATTCGTCCTCTAATATTAGAAAAATATGAATAACCAAATGTGTGTAATGCAAATAATTACCGTGACCTGAAGATATCGGTAGCAGGAATCTCGATTAATCAATATTTATTTACGATTTTTGAAATAAACATTTAATAAACATTTAATACGCCGTATTTTAACAATACGGCGTAAGCGCTGAAATAAGTATAAAGACTAGATAGAACAACTTCACGTATTCCATTCTTCAACAGAAAACAATTTTCTAAAGTCATGAAAAGCCCGACTGCGCAAAAAAATTATAAACATTATAAAAATACATATTGTAATGGTGGTGTTTGTGGGTGAGTCTTTGGGATCGAAAGACAACGAGTCAAGTTTTTAGAACTAAACTGAATTAATTTATTAAATGGAAAACATTGGTTTTTATAGATTTTACATAGAAGAATTTGATTGGAAGATTAATTAAAATTATACATAGTGATTGGATAAAAATATAACGAATTTAAATTAATTAATGGTTTAATGGATAAACGGAAAAGAATTTAAAAATAAACAGAATAGCAGTAAATAGGGGAAATGCAAAGGAATAAATAAAGGGTAAGGATAAAAGTGAATACAGATAAAAACAGATAAATAATTTCTACAAAAATACAGATAAATAAATGATTTCTAAAATATTTATATAAGTTACAAACTGTTACAATATTTTATTCTAAATTAAAATTATTGTCCAAGGAACTAAAATACAGGAGAAAATTAATTGAAAGTTATCTTATTAGACGCCGGACCTTTCTTTTTTAAAGCCTTACCTGTGGGCTGTGAGCCTTGGGACAAACCTAACCTGATCTATCTTATTAAAAGCACCAGAAACAAAACATTAACAGAAAAGAAAGAGTAGATGTGATTTCTTTCAAATTTTTATGTCATAATATGCAATAGGATATATGTTAACATTTGTTTGGAAAAACATTTAAAATTCTTACGAAAAACTGTGTTTTCTAATAAAAGAAAGGATACCCGGAATGATTATACGTATTTAATATATACTATTATTCTTACTGTTATGAATATGATTCAAGTTTTAACCAATTGAAAAAAAAATAGCTTTTATTAGAAGGAAAGGAGAATTGAATAAAAAGTTAAAAGAAGTTTTCGTTACTTTTATATTTTTAAATACATAAGTAACTTTATAAATTAATCAAAGTGTTACTTTAATAGCATGTAAATAATTTATTCAGATCAATATTTACAATTTAATTCCAAATTTAATTCTCCAAGCTTATTTCAGTTGCCAAATTTACTTTTATTTACAAATTCAAGTAAATTTACCTTTAAATATTAATTTAGCATGAATTACGTTACCGTGTTTAAATTAAATTCCAATTTTAAAAATCTGTTATAACTTCAGATAATAAATGTATAATTGAAAAGGAATTGAAACAGAACTATTGTTGTTTGTTTTTTCTTTAGAACTGTTACCAAATTTAATATAAAATAAAAAGAAAAACTATTTATCTCTTATCCCTAAAAGAAAAAAATGGATTCGTCTCAAAGCGATCTGTAAATTATTATCTAACGAATTAAATTATCATTATTTAATGAATTATTTTCTAATGTTTTCTTTTTTAATAACATTTTATGGTTCTTCATCCAAGAGTTTTCTCTTAAATTAACGCTTTTAAAACTTAGATTTTTAAGAAAGCATTAAGTTAACAAAAAAAAAGCCTTCAACTTTTCAAACAATGCTAACGGCTGGAATGCTCCCCTTCCCTTGAGGTAGTGTATCCGTCTTGCAGGTGGGACTTATTGCTTGACGTTCGGCTGCAGAATTATGTTGAAAAATACGAAAGGAAGATGTTGTATATCGAAAATATCAGGTAATAATGAGGTTGCAATTAATAGCCTTTTAAAAGTATCATTAATTATACTATTGGTACCTCAGTGTTTCGGCCTGGCGCGCTTATTTTTAGAATAGATAACTTCCCGGCCTGCCCTGCTCCCAAAACAGGCTTTCAAAAAAAAATTAGAACGAAAATAAAGTTGTCTTTATACAAATGAAGTCTTTATTTTCGTAATTTTTCATCAAAAACTTTCTGTGCAAATGTAATTATAATAAGTCTAATGACGAATTCGTAATTTAACCGCTAGTTGTCAGAATACAAGCAGATGAAAAAAAATAAGCTTAAATTTGAAGTGAGATATAAATGAAAAAAACAAAAACAAAAAACATACATTTAGACTTTTAGAGAAATTTAGATTTAGACTGATGTTTTTTTCTTCTATCAGTCAAATGTCCTTCCCACCACCTCAACTTGGTAAGCTCTAACTTTTTCCAAAAGGACAAGAGCAAAAATATTTAAGACATTTTCTACTAAATAATTAATTTTAGAATTAACTGATACCATCTTAATCTCGATACCCATACAAACAAATAATTAGTAAATGTTATTCTTGGAATGTGTTAAATATCTCCTTAGTTTTTCGTTTCTTAATTTGTTTCATTTTTTTTTATATATATTTAAGACTTTAAATCAGGAATAAAAGCTGTTTGCTGTGAGAACAAAAATTAAGTTATGAATTAGCAAATTTTTAACGAGCCGTTCCGGCATGGTCGAGCGGTCTAGACGGCGCGCGGCCTGCCGTGAGGCCGATGTGTCGGAACCTGGGTTCGAATCCCGGCGTCGACATGGATGTTACTTTCTTGTTTCTGCGGGTATAGCGTAAGCTGCCTCCTATGGCGTAACCTGAGCAACGTTACGACGGATAAATGCTCACATTTCTCGCCCTTTATTGAGGCCAATAGATTCACTTCTAAGAGCTTGGGCATTGGCAAAAAAAAAAAAACAAAAGCAAATTTTTATCTGGATCGTAAGACAATAGAAGGTACTTGGAGAACTCCAGCTAGAAACTGGGCACCTGGAATAGCCGGAATTGACCAATCTACCATGTTAGCTTTACAACGGCTTATATAATACATACAGTATGCACATAAGCTGTAAAAATGCCCATTTGCTTGATACAGAAAGTAGGATAGTTATTTTGATACAAAAATTAAAACAGCACTAAAAATTTAATTGAACAAACTAAATTTGTAGATGTTGTAGATATTTAGCCTGCAATATCGAGAGAAAAATAAAAATTGATGAAGTTCTTGTAAAGTAATTCAGTTATCCCCACACTAGTGTAGTTGTGCAGAGAGCGAAAATTATCGTATACAATAGCTTTTTATGGAAAGTGCATCAAAGATGTCACTGAAAATTGATTAAAAAATTTTTCTATTCGATGTTGAGACTTATCAGACGAAAAATCAAATGTCACAATCTTCTAGTATAGTTGAAGATATAAAATACAAATTACTTTCACTGCTGGCGTATTCTATAAACTGTATTCAGTTATGATTTTATGTCTACAGATGTGCGGCTTCGCTTTGTCCAGTTTTTCCTGGGCACTAACAATGTTGCTTAATTTCTCTACTGAATAATTCTATGTTTTATTTATTTTTACTTTTTATTGAATTATTAACGAAATGTTTGATAACAATTGGCTCTCGTTCTGCGATTATGCTTCGTGTGCATTTCGTGGCGGAAGATGCCTCATAAACCAAAGACCTAGAAAATTATTAATGTCGAATTCCGAAGGAGACTGAAAGGAGCCATCTTCATCTTACCAAGTCATGTGGATTTTTAGTTGATATTCCGTAGATGTCAGTTAGAACTCCTCCTATTTATCATTCCCTCCCTTCTCTCGAATAAGGTGGTTTTTTTGGTTTTATTCAGTTTTTATTTTATTTATAAGTTTACTTTTATTTCATTTTTTTTCCTTTCTTGGAAAATCTCACCCAGATGCTAATATTAAGATGATAGCAATTAATAAATAAGATTCATCGCTGAAATAACAATTTTATTTTCAAATACGGAAAATGTAATATTTCTTCCCAAGAAACTGAGTCCTTTTCGATTGTAAAACACGAACATTGAAATATGTTTCTACTTTGAAGCTGAAACTTATTTGCAAAGATTTAATTCAAAGATTTTTACTTTTAATGAGTCAAATTAAGAACATAACTTTAGGTCATGGTCTATTGATTGTATGAAAAAGGTAAAGAAAAGGTACATGTGATTGACCTATGAGATATTCCACTTTTCTTTTAAGGCTAAAGCGATGAATGCAAACTAAACAAGAAATGCCAAATGCTGTATTTCGTAAAATTAAATATTTCGTCCTGTTGGTCAAAATCGCTGGGAATCTAAACCTTATGAAAAAGAAAATATTTATTAACATTCTACATTTTACTAAAATTGGATGAAATTATATAATAGGTAATTCTTAGAAAAAAACAAAACAACAACAGCATTCCCATGGTTATTTAAATATTCCTATTACAAATGCAATCATATCACGTAAGATTATTACTATTATTATTAATATAATTACAATTTGTAATATTTTTTAATGCATCATAAGTTACGACATGTTTGCTATGAATGGGTTCATGGAATGAAATTGTTTATCTCTGCATTGGATTTTTAGTTTTCGTGAATTTTTCAAGAAATAAATATCAAAAACAGAAGATATCTTCGTTAAAATTCCTATAAAACACTTCTTCCTCGAAACAATATTTTCCTGAAGAGGAAGAAAACATTATGAAACGTTTCGGAATTAATTTAAAAACTTAAAAGATGTATTAAATATAAATAAAAAAAAATCCTAATTGCTAATAAAATTAATCGCTCATTAGATGTACAGATATTAATTATAATAAGTAATAAGTAAGATAATAAGAGTTTTTCAAGATTAATTAGAATAAGAACCTGTTTTTGTTAGCATTTTGAATTGAATTGATTTTTTGTATTTTCTTTATTAACATTTGTTCTCTTTCCTTTTAGAGCTCGGTGTCAGCCTGGCCCACTCTGGGGGTGTACAGCGGAGCAAGCGGCGGATTTAATCCTGCTACTATGTTCTGCTATCATTGTCCCCCGAGTCTACATCCCTCCACGAGTCCAAGGCTTCCAACTCTCGATTTTCCATATACATCGTCTCATCCATGTGAGTAAAGCATTTATTTATTAACAATAAATAAATAAATAAATAAATTCAAATCTCTTAAATATTGATTTAATTCTCATTTAAAAAATGATTTTGTTTTCTTCAGATCTTTTGAATTAAAATTAATTGAAATATACTTGAATTTAAATAATTCATTGAACTCTGTGCTTAAGAAAATATTGGGAGTAGTTGCTTTGCATGAAGTTTAAACAGTATCGTAACAAGCCCTGGGGTGCGCGAGAAGTTTAGGCTCCCAGCGAATCTGACCTTTAGTAGCTTATGGTTGAGGTCGGATTATTGTCAGCCCGATGTCTACCCGTTAGAAAGCCGGTAGCCATTTGACTGAGGTGAACCCAGGAGAAGAAAGAACCGTGGAAAAATCTCCGACCACCGTCGGGAATTGAACTAGGCTCCTCCAGTCCGCAGTCCAGCGACTAAAATCACTGGGCTACCGAACTATTTGCATGAAGTTTATTAATATTATTTACCAATCCCAATTGAAATTTTTCTTAAACTTCACGAAAATGGATTTTGTCACCTGAAAAAAACAACAAAACAAAAAAAAAACAGTTATAACCATGGACTGGAGGCTCATGAGTCATCGACATATTTTCTTTACAAATTCATCAAATTCAATTAAGTTTAATAAATATGGTTTGATAGCAAGCGATTTATCTGCACATTTTGTTACGCGCAATCTTCTACAGCTCTGAAGTTTTTCCGACTCTAGGCGCTTTTAACTTATAGGCCTACGGTATACCTTAAAATCCCACGATACACCAAACATCTTCCTTGCTTTTACTACGTGAAATAGAACTTTGAAAAAAAAAAAAAGTAAGCATTTTTTTATAAAATTTAAAGCATTTAATAAATACTCTAAAAATCTTTGAACTTGATTTGATTGTGAATAATACACCTTGAATTGTTACAACGAAACAGAATAGTTTAAGTTTCTGTTTGCCCAGATTTTTGATACATAAAATTTAGCCTAGATTTCAGCATTTAGTTATATGGGAAACAAACTGTTTGTTATCGGATGCACTCTCAGTATTTTCTTATGGTAAAGTACAGTGATTGAAAAGATCTGTTCCAGCCTCTTGATTATCTAAGATGAAGGATAAATAAAAAAAGTTTACAGACATTTGAAAGTTTTGTTTAATCCTAAAATGCAACAAATGTAGAATTTTAAGAGAAACAATGTTTATACATTTATTTCTATACATTATTTCCAAATGTAAGTTACTTGTATTTGGAAGTGATCGTATCTCTACCTAATCATACAAAATAACTTTTAAATAGTTTGTCTATTCACTGTTTAATGAAATATTTCAAAATTACTATGCCTTCCTTTTTCGCCGCTTTATTTCCAAAGTTTTTAATATTTTTATACACAAATATTTGCATTAAAAAATATACTGTAATTTCATATATTCTTTTTTTCCAATAGCCTAAGATAGCTATTAAAAAACGTCGTTAAAAAGAGCGTTTCCTGTGTTTCCTGAAAAATTCTTTCTCTTTTTTTTTTTAAAGAGAATTATTTCGGATTATAATGACTTTCTGATAATTGAAAAATCTACTGAATGCCAATTTTGAAACACCATGAACTCTAAGTTATAGTAACATCAGTATCATAATATTTTTTTTAAAGTTTTTTATTACATTTTACTATAAATTGTACATTAATATATATTTGATAGAATTTATGTTTGTTCGATCAACCTGGTGACAAATGTTTGAAAGTGATATCGTTGTTGTTGTGCTACTCAAATTTTGTGGGCTATTTCAAACATTTACTTTTTTGTATATTTATAGTACAAAATGCTCGTTTTAACCTATCACACAATTTTATTATTATTATTTGAGATTTAATTACTTTCGGTTTTCATTATTCGTTCGGAAGTCTTTAGTAAGGCTTAGAATATTCTAGTATTGAAAATTTTCAAAAAATGTATTCTTTTTCATAGCAAACAAATACTTTTCTTTAATTTTTTCTTTTGTCTTTTTTTTTAACAATAGTGACGGTTTTGTGTTTGTAAATTTTACTTTTGAACGTTGACTCGAAGGAGTGTTTGTTTTTTTTCTTCCCCTAATCAAACAGAAACTGACAGAGTAACAACAAATGTTTTGCTTGTACTCGTTGTTGGAACAAGGGGATCGTGCCTTGGGTGGGTGGAAAGGGAAATGTTGGATCGATTCGCCCGATCTATCAGCCATATGGTCCGGTCTGCGATTGGCTTCGGGGGCTGCTTGCGACGGTCGCCACATGAGGGCGCCAACGAGAGAAAGTGCAATTAGCGTCAAGTATCATCGTCATGATCATCAATAAAAATATTACATTAAGATATTAGGTCATAACTCATTTTATCAAAGCGGAGGGTTAGGTAGAAGAGTTTTTAGAGGACCTTTTGCGAGCAGGATGGCTCGGGAGTTTTTGAATCTTATTTTTTGGTAGCCGTTAATCGAATTGTTGTCTCCTGGGGGTAAAGAGCTCTTTTCGGAGAGGAAAGCGATGAATTTTTGATGGCCTAACAATGAGAAGGGGTGAGTTCATAATCCTAGGGGTGGATTGGAGCTTCCCCCATCCGAATGGGCTGCCAATGACTTCGACTTTCAATTGGATCAGGAGTTAAATAAAGTCCCATCAGGGGTGCTCTGTTGTTGGGGTGGGAATGGGGGATTACACCGACGCATTAGTCCTCGGACGAGTGTGGCCGGTGCTTCCGCATCGCTAGCGCCCGGCAGGAGACCAGACCAGAGTCAATGGGGGCAGAAAAACGGCTCCCTACACGCGCACTTCACCCCTAGTAGTGTTTGCTGGTAGAAAAAAAAAACCCGCCACCAAAATGACGTTTTCATTGAAATACACTTTGAAATTTATACAGTGAACAATAATAATGTCAACTTATGCCCGATTTACTCTTATAAATATCGATTCCTATATTCCGTTAAAATTTGTTATTTATCACTGATTTAATTTTTTAAACCAAAGTTTTTTTTCCCTGTCGAATTTATGACATAGTTAAAAACTAACTTCTTAATCACTAGCAATTAATTGATATTAAAAAAAAAAATGTAAAAATATTGTAATGGTGTTTGTGGAAGAGTTGTTGAGATGGAAAAACAACAGTCAAGTTCTGGAACTGAAATGAATTAGTTTATTAAATGAAAAACATTGGTTTTTATAGAGTTTACATGGAAGATTAACTAAAAATATACAGAATGATTGGATAAAAACATATCGAACTTAAATTAATTAACTGATTCAACGGCTGCAACGGAAAATAATTTAAAAACAATACATCAGTAATAGAAAAGAAATGTTTTAAAATAAATAACGGCTAACGATTAAAATGAATAAAATACAGATAAATAATTTCTACAAAAATACAAATAAATGATTTCTAAAAATATATACATACAAACTGTTACAATGTTATATACAAAAAAACTCATAGCCTAACTAATAAAATGATATTCATAAACTTATTACATGTAAATGATAACAATGAATTAAAAAATCAGAATTTTAAAAATCAAATCCTTTTTTTTTTTTGTGGCGTTTCGTTGTATTTGAGGATCCACTTTATTATTGAATTTGTAAATACTTTTAAAATAATAAAGTTAAGAAAAAGAATTAGAAAAGATATTTAGGAAAGAAAAATAGAAAATGAAATGATAAAATAATGTTACGCAATAATAGTTTCGTTATAAAAGATTATAAACAAAATGAAAGATTATAAATAGAATGAACAATTTAAGACAACATTCCTTAACATAGAATAGACAGCAAAAAAAAAAGAAACTTGAATTTAACTTTTCGTCGAATTAGGATCATAATAGTTAACCTATTATTAGAAGGTTTGGATATTGTTGCAATAATTCCAAATTTTTCCTGAGCTCTTTAGTATAAACTGCCTACAAATCAATAGAAACTGCCTATAAATTAAAATATGATAGAATTGTTGCAAAATAGACCAGACACACAAACTATTTAAAAATATAAAAAACATTAAAGATATTTAATCAAACGAACGGGTTTCGAACCCGTCTAGCTGGCGAGTCGAAAACGGCCAGCGACTTCGGTTCGAAACCTGGTCGTATGATTAAATATCTTTAATGTTTTCAATATTTTTAAATAGTTTATGTGTCTGTTCTTTTTTGGAACAATTCTATTAACATACAAAATATGATAGGTTAAAGTATTACGCTCTAATCCTTCAGAGACGATGGGTAACGTAAGAGATAGAATGGAAATACTTTGTTATAGTTAAAATAAAATAAATCGTTTCAAAATTTCCTACACATTCAGTGTCTGTAAAAGAAATATTTAACATTCATGCCTATAAAGCTTAATCTCTGTCTAAATAATTCACCCTTAATAATTATTTTAAATAATTTTATTTAAGTGTAACGTTCGTCTAGGCAATCACAAAATCTCACAAATATTAAGCCGAAGAGTCTGCTCTAATGAAAAACTGATATAATCGAAAGATTAAACAAATATATTATAAAGAAAATTAGAGATATTTGACAGCTAAAACTCTACTTAATTTTTGTTTTGTTTTTTATGCTTGACTGTTATACTTCCAGCAGTTGAAAAAGTGAGAAATAAGAAAACTATTAAAGGAGAAAGATTGTTACGAATCAGAAATAAAGAGCAAGACAGCGGCTAAAGAATTGGTCTAGAAGGGGAACGAGATAAGGATTCTGTCGTTTTCTGTTCTGTGAATTTTTTAATGATAGTCAAATAGGAATACATTATTAACCCAGCTGTTAATTTTTGATGGGGGAGTCGTAATTAAGGAGGGTTGTACACCCACCCCTCCCATCACAAAGATCTCTTCAAAGAACCACGTTAATGATTCAGTGACATTGTCTTTGTCTCACCCCCGCTTCAACCGATTGTTTATTCTTAACGAATGAAATCGCGAGGTAAGCCAGAAACTGTGAAAAATGTATGTATTCGTTCCTCAGATTTCGACCAATACAGAGGAGATCCAAGTGCCAGAATTAGTGATTATTTATCCAAAAGTAAATATCAGAGATACATTGTATCTAAAAAAAAAATCCTAATTCTGTTAAATTGAGTCTGAATTTAACTTTTTAACTCACTTAACATGGCGCCTATTGAATTTGTCTACAAGCAGGACAGGGAAACAACTGGTCTATCATTGTACTGTGATCAAAATCACAATTGTCAACAACTAATTATTGTAGGAAGATCAAAATTGACTGAGCAAGCGAAATATCTTTCTATTAGATTTGATTCTTGTTTATTCGTGCATCTTGCTAAAACGGCTGTAACGATTTTCTTAATACTTGGTATGATTTCTATTTGTAGGCTAACTTATAAAGTATGATTGCTTTCGATCAACCCCCATCCATTACAGAACAAAAAAACCACCTTGATTTTTTTCGAATAGGAATATTAATGGTGCTCACAGTCTACCACTAGGCTATGAATTGCTGAGTGTAGACCTTGTTTAATTCTAACTCTTTTATTTTTAGTACCAAGTCGATCACTTACTTGAACGCTTGGTATGGATAGAATCGAAAGTTGACACTCCAACTTTAAAGCTTCCCGTTTTATCTCAAAATCATTTTTTCTGTGGATTCTGCTTTTGTTAATCCACAAAAATCCCTTGATTATTATTCATTGTATTAATCGAATTAACGGAATTCGTTAAACTATATAATAGTTAATTAAACATTTCAAATGGATTTATTTTAATTTGCTTTGTTAATTGATAGTATACCTATTGAATTAATAGGGTAAAGCTTACCATTAGCCCAATTAATGATCAATTAACTATATAGACCTATCCACTCATTGAGTGAAGTTCATTGAAAATACGTAACAGACCCACTGTTGCTTAATTTATATAGCGAAGCCTTTAGAATCATCTCGACTTATTAATTAATCTATTCATTTATTTAGAATAATTCAGAAAATCAATAGAGAAACCTGAGTCTTCATATGCTAATTGATTGTTAAACTCTGTTTTATATTGAGAATGCAATCAAGTCATCTAAGTGATGCCATTTATTCTTACACCATATGTAATAGAAGATTTCTGGGCTGCAATAGTCGGCTTTTATTTGAGGTTAAAAATGGAAACTAAATATTCTCAGTCTACAAATGTACTTTTAACAGCTGTATAGAAATTTTAGAAATGAGGAATATTTTCATTTTTTTTATTTTGGTGGAGATATATAAGAAAATGATTTCCTGCAAGCAAATATGAGATGAAGTTTCCTTTATATTAAATTTTATCCTATTTAATGTATCCTCTTTATTTTATTTTTTGTAAGTTTAATTTATATTATCTACTTAATAAAATGTCTAACGTGCACAAAGTAGGTTTGGTACAATTGAATATCCTTACTCCGAAATGTTTGGGACAGAGAATATTTCGGATTTTGGAATATGGCATGGAGCTGTTGCAGAGAAATGAAAAAAAATATTTACTTTCATAAAAGTTATTTTTAATTTAACATAAAAAACATGAATACAAATGAAACAAATAAATAAATATAAATGTATTTATTTACCATCTTCGGAAGGACAGATAGTACGTATGGTTGTCTTAAGTCTCCGTTCGGCCAGTTCCTGATAGGGTTGAATGCAGTTATTCAACCAACCAGAGTAATGTATTTAATTGTTTGTTACCTACACTATTCTAACTCCATTCCGAAAAATAATTAATTAAGAGAGAAATTTAATCACACGATTATTGTTCAGTTTCTGCATAGAAAAACATAAAACATTTTTTGTTTGACTAATGACAAACGGAATACCGAGGATTCCTTGTTGATAATTTCTCGGCTTTAGGATCCCAAACAATTAGCTTCAGTTTATCTTTCTAATGTTTCTTAGGTAACCAATGTATCCTTCAGCTCAAGGAGATTGAATGGACCACAAGGGCAGAACATCATCTTGAAAGTTCCAGATTTCGGAATGCTACGGATTTCAGAATTCCGGATTTTGTATGCTCAGCTGCAATACGTAGTTAGTTTGCTCTCCCTCTAAATCAGCACATAAAACCATTGTACTAAAACCATTGTTTCGATCCGAACTATTTATTAAAAAATATATTCCTAGAATTCTATCTGTCAAATTTTACAAATAGAGATTTACTTTGAAACTCTTTCGTTTGAGGCAAGGATAGAGAATGGATGATAGTAATGGCAGATATAAGTTTTACTTATTTGTTCATTTTTATTCCCATCTGCCAACTTTAATAATACAAAACTGCTGAATTTATAGCATATTATCGTAATTTCTTTCTTCGATCTTGAGGTCTAGCTGTTGGACGAATCTATTTCTTTTTTAAACAGGATTTAGACTTCAGTGGTACATTTACGAAATATTAATAACTGCATTAATGATTGTGAATTGTCCTTCCTATCTTAAGACATACTTTACAGTTTTTCACTATTCTGAAGATGATGCCTGAAAATTCCTCGAACTATCAAAATATTTGTTGTTATACAAAGTTGCTATTTCATTTGTTTTAGAGTTGTGTTTCCACTATTATTTCATTTAATGTCATTTACCATTTGTAGACGCAGCTGTAACATTCAATAATTTTAGTTGACTTTTGAGCTAATTTCTTAAATCTAAATTATATTCGTTTCTTCGTAGGGGAATAGTTTTACCTTGAAATCGATGCAGATTGTGAAGTTGTTTTTTTTCAATTACGATAAACAATTTATTTTAAAAAAAAGAAACAATTATTGTATTTCAATTGGTTTATTCCATTTTGGAATACGCAGATAGATTTAAAAATCGATACGGAAATCACAAAGCAAAATAATGTATCATAAATTAAATAAAAGAAAAATATATCCCTATTTCTGTATTCATACAAAAATATCTGCATTTTTCATATAATTTTATTTCAAAGAAAGTAAAAATAAAAGCCTGCAGTTTTACCTACACGACATAGTGAGGCGTCCCAATTTACCACCGTAATAAAGCTTACGAATCTCCTTGCATTATCAAAGGACAATGGGCAAGAGTCTATGGGAAGTTGCCTCACCCTGTGTAGTGATAAGATATATACCCATAGAAAAACATCCTTAAATAGAACATATTTTATTATTACGACTCGTCTCAATTATTAGTGCGTTCGGAGTTATATAAGTCTAGATGTGACTTATCTTTATGTTATGTGGTGAGTGTGGGCTGCAGGGAAGCCGAGCACCTACAGGTGGGGGTTGCTCGGCTTCCCTGCAACCCACACTCACCACATAACATAAGTCGTATCTAGTATTATATAACTCCGAACGGACTAATAATTGAGACGAATCATAATAATAAAAAATGTTCTATTTATGGAGATCTTTCCTTCTTATTACGCATATATCTTATTGCTAAACAGTGGTGGGGCAGATCTGCCCATTTTCCTTCGTAAAATATCAAAAACGTCTGTTTTTTTTTTATAGAAAACAGACAGCTTTTTTTATAATCAATATTGTTCTTAACATCATATTAACAACAGTCAGTGCAAGACTACTCGAACCATTCAGAGTGGAGTGTTTTCTTTACTTGCTTAATTCAAATGAATGATAGAGGCCAATTCAAGTCCCACATCTTGGTAATAAGTCACAAGTAATTAACGAGTTCCAGTGTTTCTTTAATGTAATAAAAGCATCTTACTAATTAAATATAAAACAATAAAAATAAAAAATAACATAACGTTTGAAAATGTTCTAAGAATATTTACGAACAGCTAAGAAAAAAAAAAAAAGCGTGAAGTCAGCAGATGTTGGTAGTTTTCGAGTTTCTCAGCTTGTTTCGAATGAGTGAGAAAATATCAGAAACATTTCTTCCCTCGTGAAAATAGAAATAATTCCGTTTACCGTCTTTCATATTGATATTTCTTGCTGCTGCATTTCCTGTCCCCCCTCCTGCCCCCCTAAACGTATCATGTTGAAGTTGATTTTCTCTCCCAACGCATTGTAAGAAAGTGCTCTGATCTTAACCCCTTGACTTACTACACTTCATCAGAAAACCGTTCACGTATCTCTTTTGATCTTCCATCTTTCTTTCCACCCCCACGTTTTTTTTTTTTTTAACTTTCTTATCCATCCTTCTTCTCCTTTTCTGCATTTTTTTTTCTTCCCCGTTCTTTTACATCGTTAGCACTTGGCGCGAGTACATTTATCTCTAATTGCGTTTGGTAGCCTCCAGGTTGATCCCGCGTCCAATTGATTACGTTTTCGATTTCCTCTACGAAGCTTGGGTGATTTCATTTGCAGTTGACGCTCCAGGGACGCGAACAAGTTGGGGGCGGTGAACACTTTCGCGCCTTTTCTTTCTCGCTCTCTCTCTCTCTCTTTTAAGCCTGGTTTACTGTGGAACATATTTTGAAGGCATGAAACGGAAATTAAATTAAGTCCCGTGAAGGCTACCTTTTGGATTAGATCAGATAAAGGACTTAGAAAGAAGCAATTACTTATCTCAATAATTTCTTATTAAAAATAAGTAGAAACGTATTAGTAAAAGAATACAATAGTTTAAAGCTAAAGTGTATACTAGTATGTTGAATTTTTCTTACATTTAATAGTGATAGTGTAGAAATGTCGAATAAATGTTTAAAAGATTATAAATGAAAATTGCATTTCCAAATTTAAGCATGAAAAATAAAGATTACAGATATGTTAAATTTCGACTGTTTTTACTTCTATTGTTGTCTGTAGGGTAAAAAGAATAGCTGCCATTTTAAGGTAATCATTGGTATTTTTGGACGGTCAGGTGGTCAATGGCAAATTTTTCCCTCTTTATTTCTTCTCCAGACAGAGTACCCAGCACTCTGCCACATAGGTATCTGATTTCTTATCAGGAGACTCAATTCATTCTGTTGGGCTGGTGTTTGTAGGAGGACTGGCTCCCCTACCTCATCCCTAGCAAGAGAATAAAGGAGACACGCTTTAATCTAATCAAAATTTTATTGTAATATTAATAATAATAGTTAATACAAATATTTTTATTATTATTATCTTGAAACTTAATGTAATAGTGTCATCGAAACCGAACAATAACATACGGATATATTAACACGTGTATACAGGAAATTTGGGATCAACTGTTTGTGATCCAAGAGTCATTAAATAACGATAAAGGATCAAAAAAGTAAAGTCTTAATTCATCGACGAAATTGTGAGTTAAATTAAAAAACGTAAATAGGACTTCAGAATAAACTACTGGATAATTGACAGTCGATGCAGGTAAAGGTGGTTACAAAATTTGATGTGTCTTGAGATTTCAATATTTACGAAGTGGCTTTGACGAGACGCGTGAGTATTTGAATGTGAGAAGAAATAAATAGTCTTGTGCTTTAACTTGAAAGAGTTCTATTAATTTAAGAGGAAAAAAAAATCGAGATTCGGTTACTGCTTTTGAAGATTGTAGCTTTTTAGACTATTATAGTTCAACAAACTTTTTACTTTGTTTTATGCTTGGACCACGTAATCCTAATAGAGCTTTAACTTTGAGGATATCTGATGGCAAATTATATCCCGTTCAACTCCAACTTAGAAACTTACTAGATTATTATGAAGCAATAACAGAGATCAGACACTAAGAAAGATTTTGGTCCTGCTACATCGGCGTAAGAAATATAAGAGGTTCATCAGAAGCCAATGAAATGAATGTAATAATTCTCGTCACTGCAGCATCGTGCATTTTTTGATTTTCTGAAGATGACAAATGTGAGAACCGAATTCTCTGCGTTGTCTAATTCCAGTGGACTATAATTATATAGTTTAATGGAGCAGACACATTAACAACTTGATGTTATCCTTACAAAAGCAATAGATATATTCAAATCTTCCCAACTACGTATTTCCTTTACCTTGTAATATCTAAGGGTAAAAAAAACGTGCCTTACCTTAACAGTTACGACTTATTGCATAAATATGGGAACATGCTCACACATAGATTATGTTACAGTCACAAAGAAACATTAAATACAAAAAACAAGCAGTAGTCTAAGTTCTACGAGTGCAAAATGTTAAACTTTGAAATACTCTTTTTTTGAATATACTCATGAAGTACATTCAAAGAAAGTATTCTGGACATTCAAATTTATTTCCCGAAAATATTAAACATTCAGTTTCTAAATGCCACTAAATTGAAATACATTTGATTAGTATTTTCTGTCGTTACTAATACATAGCACATATTTTCACCTCTGCATCATGTGTTTCTTGTTGTTGTATTCAGAATTGCTACCATTCTATAGACTTAGTAGCGGAATAATTATTGCGTTCTCAGGCAAAATGTTCATAATTACTTATTAATTGTCTACAAATATTATAGTAAATTAATTCCTACATAAATATGACAATGTTAACGTTAAGTCATAATGTATTGAGTTATATTTACGTTTCATAAAAAAAATCCTCCATTTCTTGCTTTGGTTTAACCTAATTATCAGAATCGCGTGGATAAAAATTGGTGGATATAATCGTTATCACAGACCTTCTTAATGGAATCGATGGATTTGAAAGAGGTTCCAATTTCCACTAAGGGTCGAATGGGGATCGACGGAAAAAATTGAATAATCTTTATTTATTTTTAATTTCAAATACAGTAAAAGACACTAGAACCTCAAAGCTAGGATATTAGTCTAAAAAAGTAGTTCCTCGGGTCCTTTTTTTTTTTGGTTAAGAAAGAGGTTCCAGAAAAAACTGCAAAGGGATCGAAAGATTATTTTCTAATGAGAGAAAAAGAGAGTGAGAAAGACAGATGATAAAACTTTTTTTTTTCACATTATTAAGGTAAATGTTGATCTTAAAAAATATATGTTTTAAGTGACGTTCTGTGTCGTTCTTTTACCTTGCTTGAAAGTGTTCGATTTACAAAGCTTTCTTGTTAGAAAAATAATAGAACTAATCAACTAATTTTTGTCCTGAATTTTGATTTTGTCGATGATCTTTTCATGATGTTAAACTTAATATAATCTACATGAAAATCGAATGTGACTTTTTTTGTTTTAATCGACAGACGGACATCGTAAAGGTAATAGTGCTTTTTACCTAAGTGTCTTAAAAATCAAATATTGAGAACAATGCTTTTGAACTGTC
>JAFIDM010006943.1:11274994-11317006 GCA_023159025.1 Thereuonema tuberculata | reverse complement strand
TAAGTGTCTTAAAAATCAAATATTGAGAACAATGCTTTTGAACTGTCAAAGAAATAGAGTGGGAAAAAAGAGTCCTTAACGACTATAAACAAACGAAAAACAATAAAGAAGGAAAAAATGATGAAAACAAAAATGACATTATTTTTTTCGACCCTCCTTTTGTCTTCATCATTTGTCTTTCTCTATTGTATTGTTTGTATTTAGTTTGTAAAAGAAACACGAATGTTTTGTTTTACGAGACGTTTCTTGTATCAAAAGGTATCATATCTTGTATCAATTGTATCCTGTATCAAAGGTTTTAGTCCATGAATGGATTTTAATCTATGAATGCGTGACTTTGCATTGCAGACTGTGTATGGATCTTTGAATTTTCCTAACAAATTCTGCAATGCAAAGTCAAGCATTCACACCTTTCTTTGACATGCTAAAAAAAACCTACACCAAGAGCAGTTTTTCATCCAAGTGATAACTGCATTCACGCAGATATGCTTAATTATACTTTTCCTTCTTTTCATTCTCCTCTAGTCCAAGTCAAAAAATTTTGAAAGTCAATAATTTCTGGCTGGCTTTGTAAACTACAACCAGTGATCCTTTTGATGATGTGATATTAATTAATTAATATCACAAGGGCTGACATTAATCAATCCATGGACACGATTGTTCGGGATTAAAATTTCACTTTTCATCCATCGTTGTTTTTCTGACAAATTCGATTTACTATAACAGATGGCAAAGAAAACTGATATAAAGAGATAGGTCAGCTAAAATTATTGACATTTGTTATCATTTCATATACTTTATATACAGAATGCAGAGGAATTACAATTTGTATTGTATGAACAAAGATATGGCACCTCCAAAAATTACAATAAAACGATAAATACACATTAAAAATAAAAAAGGAAAATTCATATTCCTTTCTCCGCCAGCCTCAAATGAATTTCCTTAGGCATTAAAAACATAATGAGCCTAAAATTGTAGAATCAATATGTATTTGTATGGTTTAGCAAATTAACTTTGCAAACAATATTATTGTGCATTAAGGGTATCATAGTTTACTGATGAGTTGAGTCTTTGAGAAATATCGCATAACGAGGAATTCTTTACTGGGAGATTCAGTTGAAATACGTTTTACTTTAAACTTGCAAGCTTTTATTTATTTATTTTTTTCATTTTATACAAAGTAATCCCCTTAATTCGTTTAAAATTATCGTATGATCAGCTGCGAAGCTGATTTAAAAAGAATTGCTCCCACACTTCAGAAAATTAATAACGCATGGAGGAAGAATTCCTGGGAATTCGGATCAGTTTTCAAGAAAACCAGTAATTAATTTTAAAACAAAAGCAATTGGACATTACGGATTGTATTTAAAGATTAAAAGTAAACGAGGTATTATTACCTCGTAATAATATCAAATCCATATTCTCAAATGAAAGGATAGAGGGGTGGCGAGAGGCGTAGAAGAATAGACGTAGAGAGTCCTTCGAAGTCTAAATAAGACAACTGAAATTCGAAGGATCAATTCGATGTTCGCTCACTTTAACCCTCGGCAAAGAAAAACCTGATTCCAATTGATGGAAGGTTGGGCGAACCCTAGGATATGTCTGAAGGAAAAAAAATATGGAAAATGTCCGATCATTTCCGGAGATTGAATTTGACTCCGCCAACCAAAACACACTAACGCTCGAAATGGACTATTCGTGCAGCAATTCAGTTTGATTAATTTAAATTATGGAATTGTTGAAATTTTAATTTTACTGTAACCAAAGAATTTTTTTGTGCCTCCAAATATTGCAAGTCTCATCTAGAAATCCTGACTGCAGGAAGGACGTTGTTTCTCGGTCCCAAATGCAGAAGGCGGGGGCGTCGATCGTCGTCTGAATTGGCTAATAAATCTGGTTGGATTCTTCCATTTCTTCTACTTTGGAGGAATCAAAAAGCTCCGGCAACATATTGTATTTGGTTGCTTGGCGCGATCCATCGTCATCACCTCGGCCAGATTGGGGCGGCGCAGGGATTATTTGCGGTTATTGGATCCCCCACCCCCTCCTCCATATAGGAATGGGGAAGGAAATAAATGGAATAGAAAAAGGAAAACGAAGATGGAGAAAAACGGTTTATTTTTTTTTCTACTTTTCTTTCCTTTTCTTTCTTTCTTTTTTTCCTTCCTCCGTGTATATAGCGTTTGCCTTTACCTGGCAACAACTGATTTTCGTAACTGACTTGATCACAAAACAGAAAATGTCAAAATCAATCCCAACGAAAAAAACCCTTCCTAATTGAAAAATGATGAAAATTGTTAATCAAAATGAAAATCTACTTTTCATCTTATTTATTGAAGTAGATATGATGTTCTTCCGTTCCTGGCATAAATAGAAATATAATAAAGCAAACTGCCTTTAATTAACAGTAATAATATTGAGCATCTAATTGCTTGTTATTTAATTCTATCTATTAACTCAGGATATTAAACTTACACTTTAAAGTGCTTCTGTAAATCTTACAGATAATAACTTTCTTGACTTTGTCTCTCTCTCTCTCTCACCCCCCCCCCTTTGTAAATGTTTTTATTTGTGCATTTATTAAGAAAATTAATGTTAACTTTAACTCTCTATTTTTACAATTACTTAGGGAATCTATTGCTTTTCACAGTTGTACTTCGGTAATACTATCTGCTTAAGGCGGAAATAGAATGACATCATTTTTCTTATTTCGCTGTTTTCTGTAAGGTTCATGTGGGAGGAATTTCCCAACAAATATTAATTTGTAGTGACTTGGTAGTGAGAGCATTTTCTAACCCCAAATTTAGTCTCGTTTACCTTTGAGATAATCGTGAAGGTAGGAAACGAATTATGAAAAAGTTATGTTATTAATTATAACAGTTATTTCCCAAAGCCTTTTAATCCAATCTAACGGATCGATATTTTTTGGAAGTAGATGACAACTCTTCCGCTGAAGATGCGTAGAAAGAGAGATGTTTGAAGAAAAGTTACACGCAATGGTCTGTATTAATCGTCCACCACTTCTTTCTTATCCTGTTTATAATCTTACAAATGTTAATCATTCCTGTTACTGTGGCTTATGGTTGTCCCTGAAGAAGCAGTCTTCAGTCGAACAGATACGCATTCGAATCCCAGTTAAATTATAGCTTCTACTTCACTTTTCTTGTCACAATGGCTACTAAGATATTTATCTTCTCATTCCTTTCTTTGTCATTCTCCTACTCTAGTGGCATAAGTCCACAGTTTGTTTTTAAGATGTCCTTTTTTTTAAGTCAGCTCAGTCTACTTTATCAATCAAAATATTATTCTTCCTGTCAATTCATTTATGGAACCACTAATATACGAAAATATAAGGACAGCTCCATTCAATGCCGAAAACAGAAATGAAGTTCATAATATTAATATCCTGAAAGTTTGAAAGGAACAAATAAATCTTTCCATTTTCCTAAATACCTGTTTTTATCTGTTTCGTCGAAGCTTAAATCCAGAAAACTTTCGCTTAGGAAAATGTAAAAAAAAAAAAAAAAAAAAATTATATTTTTAAATCAATAATCTAGAATTCTCGAAATTTGAAATTCAATTAGAATTCTTTTTAAGTTGGGAAAAACTATTAAGAAAATTGCCTTTTTCCACTTATATTGAAGCTTGTATCTTTGTTTTGCTGTCTAGATCTGTAACTGTTTTTTTTATTTCCTCTTTCCTTTATTCATGTGATTCAACGAACAAAGAGCTTTTTCTCCTTCCCATTTACACGTCCAATTCAATTTTGTTATCATTTTCTTCGTCTTTATTACTTTTATTTTGGAGCTTTTTGAATCATTCGGAATTTGACGTAAACCTAATAGTGATCCCTTTGAGGCCTGATCATTCTCTTACTTTAATTTCAACTGGTGCTATTTAATTCCGCTGTCTTCCTCCGCCTCCATTTCTTCGTTGCCTGTAAATAACGTTAGGCGCCGCCACCTGGGACTCAACCTCGTTCTCGTCTCGTCGCTGTGTGATCACCGCGTTATCTTCTCGCATCGATATCTCATTGAAGGCGGCAAATAGATTGGAGGGATTGCAGAGCGATCTCTGTGTGCCCCGAGCGACACATAGCGAGCGGAGAAGAGGGATAATAGAGCGATCGGATGACCCCGTCCCAAGTAGCCGACAAGACAGTTATTCAACAGTCTAGGTCTACATTAGAAAACCGCTATTTATCTATACTTATTTTTCTATTAAATGAACTGATTAATACTGCTTAACTAAGTTTAAATAAGAGAAATGATAAAACAGAAATTAGTATTAAAGGGAAGTGCGGTGATAACCGATTTATTTAGAAAGGCTAGCAATTCAAAAAAATTGAAATGAAATGTGTTTCTGACGTAAGTTAATTGTAATTACTGGTAACATGGGCATCATTCGGTAAAGCAATGGCTTTTTCATTGAGTGAGTCTGTAGAGAAGTTACAGTAGTAGATACATCCAACATTATACTGTAAATCTTTCGTGATCGTTTATGATTTACAGTATTTTTCAACTGCTGAAACAGCAAAGAATATTTTGGTAATTTATCCTCTTCGATTGTTCTACGCTTGGCCATTTCTAATTTCTTGTTTTTCATTGTCTGATAAAAAAAAGTGAATTGATAATATAAGTTACTTGAGTTTGAGCCCGTTTCTAAAGATCCTAAAAGTAAACTGGAATTTGAAGATAACAAAAATAGGCCATTCAAAAGCTCAGAAAACATGAAAAAAGAAATGTTTCGAATACCACTACTATTAAAGAAATAAAATTATTGTTTAAAGACAATCACCATTTTTCTCAATAAACAAAAAGATATCCTTTCAATGCCAGGGTCCCCTCTGATCTAATCTACTTACACCCTTGGAAGAAAATGAAGTACAAATCTCTTAATTTGGAAAACTGCAAAGAAGTTCATTGGCCTACCTTAAGTAATTGGTCTGCCTAAATTTGTAATTAATAAAAGCAATATTCATTGACTAAAAAATGATCTTACTTCCATTGTAATCATGAGCGCTTAATAAAAAGACCTTCTTCGCTTAACGCCGATATATAAGTAAAGAAAAAGTATAAAAGTATAAAAGTATATGCTGCACTAATTGGTAGATTACTACATTAATTAAAGACATAATTGATGTAGTAATTTTCTTATAACGTTACATGTAACGGAAAATAAAATCATTATTTACTTTTAACGACATAGTAATTAATTTTTATGGTATTTTATTGTAATTGAAAATCAATTAATATTAACTTTCTTCAAAAATTATTATTACAGTTTTCATCAAAAGTTTAAAAACAATATAATTCAAGTTAAAGTAAATTGACTTTCTTAAACAAAAGCTTTCTTAAATAATTTTTGTGAGGATTTTGTAAGGGATCTTATTCAGCATTCAGTGGAATGTTTTGGAATGGATTGTTTCTCGACAAGTGTAAGATTCACATTGTCACTCCACTTACGTCCAGTAAGTCAAAAACAAAAATTCTCTTCTCTTAGCTTACAAAATGATTTCAAGCTTAACTTAAGAAAACGTTATTGCTTTAATTTTTAGCGAATTACTTGAGAGCTACTGCGTTTGTCCTGTATGTCCGTCCGTTCGTGTCTATCCGCCTAATAACTCCCGAACGGAAGGTCGGATCGGCAAACGGACTTCACCATCGTGTTCAGAGACACTGTAGGAATTGGTGCTGCTTATCCGGAAAAATGCGGACACAGTCGACTGTTTGTTTCCGCAAGTTTGGAAATTTTTTGCTCGACAACTACTTACCCGTTCAACTTGATTTGGATATCCTTTACTATAAAATCAGTGTCTACTATACAATTTATATTTTTATTTGATCGTATCTATAATGGTTTGCGGAAACAGTCGACTGTGACCGCATTTTATCCGGATAGACAAAAATAAAAAAGTATTCATTGTAATTTTTTTTTTATTTACTATACAGTCTAAACTAAAGCATATCCAAATTTCAAGTCGATCGAATCAGTAGTTGTCCAGGAAAAAATTCCCAAACTTCATCTTTTTCCGGTGGACAGTCGGCTGTGGTTGCGCGGCGGTTAACTCTCCAACGCTCCTTAGGTGAAGTTTAGGTTTTCATGGGTCACGCTTAGTTTGCTTTATCATATTTTATTTTTTTTCTTGTCGATTTTACTTTTCAGACAAAAGCATTAAGCTGTGGAAAAAATTAAAAAATAAAATTACCAATATAGCAAATTTCATGGAGCTCCTCCACACAGAAGAACATATGAGATCCTATCTTTCCTCGGAATGTAGGCTAAACAAAGTTAGTAAAGTAAATATATTTCAACATTTATTTTTCATTGGTTTGTCAGAATTATAAGGAAGGTAGTTAAAGAAATCTTCAATTAAAACTGGCGGGAGCAGGTGTTAGAAATACTGGATGTTATTTGAAAAGAGAAAATTAATTTATTCACTGTTAATTAACATGAACCAATGAAAGATTCTTTTCTTTCTCTTTCCAGACACAGGATATAGTTATCATCCAGAACTCCACGACGACACCTTCGTGAGACGGAAACAGAGGAGAAATAGAACAACCTTCACGTTACAACAGGTGAGAAGCATTTCTCTGCAAGAATCCATCAGTTCATCTTAAGATAGAATCATACCATATTTTGCTACGTTTCCCTTATACGACAATTTTCAATTGACACCATTCCCCGATACGATACTTTTGCGACCTGATGCTAACACTGCGCCGTCCAAATGACATTAGTTTACTTATAAACGCAGTAGCCGTTATATCTGTTTGTATTAAGTCAACACTGTGTATAACTTTCATTTTTCTTGTGATTAAAATATACTATAAATAACTTAATCCGTTGCTGGGCCTTTATCGGACTCAGTCCGACATCTTTGACCTTCTTTGGAAGAATATGACGATTGTAGATCAGTAATGCATAGATAAAAGAAAAAAAAAAGGGGGCATTCGAAATCTAATATCCTTAATACCGGGATTTGTCTCCCAATTGTACCTTCATGACTTACGGAAGTAAGTAAAATGACATGACTATTATTAAAATAAAACAATGCTAATTAATATTTTCAAGTGTAATAAGTAAAGCAGAATAATAACAAATAGATGACTTAGAAGTAACATTTCGAAATTAAATTCTTAAAATCAATAAATATATCTTTACATTTAACAAATTTTCAGAGAATATGAGGTCATTTAATTGAATGCAGCCTCATCTTCTTCTGTTAGAAAATTCTGTGGTGAGATGAACCAGCAATGTATTGCATAGTTATATATGGAATATGTATTTCCTTAATGGAGTTCCCATTTAAAAGCACGTTTTTTAGGAAATTTTTATCACTTGGATATCGCCGATTTCATGTATTTAGAATGGTTTCATGTCAAGGCCTTGATCGTTGGATTGACTACATCCTTCTCTGTTGGCATTTAATATAGGTTAAGAAAGCTATCACTTCATATTAAATGATAAAATAAAAATCAATGAAGATCAACTTTCCTTGTCTGGATGGCTTGATCCTCAGTTAGAGTCATTCTTCATGAACAATCTTCGATTAAATAATGCATGGAATTTGAAAAAATGCCTTATAATAAGAGTAAATGTACTCATTGCAAGTAACTGTAATTGACAAGAATACTGTACAGCAATCGATGAAACACAGGTTCTAACATAAAAATCATTTTTTTTTTTAGATATTGAACTATTCTGGTATAAGAAAGACCCCACAGCTACTTATTCAACAAGAGAGATTTAATGAACGTATGCCGCTTGTCGAAAATTGAGGCAATCGGAATATCACAGCATTGTAACACGTTAGAGCTAGACGGGGTCGTTTCGACAGACATCTCACTAATGATAATGTCAGTATAATAGATCTTGCGTTTTAAGAATATACAGTTATACAGGTGACAGACTTATCTCCTACCGAAGACCTAATATTAAAAATAAAACAAATACAAGATTTTTCTTTACATAATATATAAATCAGATAGTTGAAGACTTCAATAGATTAGGTGTTTATTATTTTTGTTTTCTGACTTCATTCTCAAACCCTACCTTGATTGTGTTTCTAATACAGCATCAAATTTCTTTCTTCCAGTTGGAGGAACTAGAAAACGCTTTTGCACAAACCCATTACCCGGATGTTTTCACCCGGGAAGACTTAGCCATGAAGATTAATTTGACAGAGGCAAGAGTCCAGGTAAGATCTGCCAAATTTTAAATAGTATGTAAGAGATTCTTTACAAAAATCAGTCTTCACAGAATCAAAAGATGTTAAATAAGATGTTCGATAATATGCTGGATAAGTTGAGTCTTTTTAATATCTATTGAAGGCGAGTCTTATTTAGGTGTTCACCGCAAAGAGTTATGGTGATAGGGTCTTAAAATACATACGGTATTTCTCTCAAATATTAGCTCTCCAATGGTTTTGTTTTTCAATCGTTACTTCATTTAGTAACATCTATAGATTTATTTAACATCTGTAGACTTCAGTTACAAGGATATAAAAGCTAATCTGATTTCAATCGTTACTTCATTTAGTAACATCTATAGATTTATTTAACATCTGTAGACTTCAGTTACAAGGATATAAAAGCTAATCTGATTTATGAATTGAAGAAAGTTGATATAATTCCTAAGATTTTCCCTTTTCGTAGTTCAAAAACTAAGGTTTTTCTATATTGAATAGAGTACAAGTAAGTTTTTTTCCCCTTTTACTTGGTATTGGTTTAACTTAAACCAAACTTAATTTTCAATAAATTTCAGTTTAATTGTTTGAGGGATAAAATACAGACAGTATCATATTCATAGATACTCAGAATTCTTTACGGTTATTGTTAGTTGGTTTGTTTAGTTTTTTCGTTGTTCCTTTCTTCATGTCAAGTTCTATTGGAAACAGAAGGCAAGTGTGTGATGTCGATGCCGCCATGGCTTACGAACGGAATGCCGGGACTCGGTGGCGGACCAATCCCGGCTGACGTAGGCTGCAAATCGTGTTAAGGCGAGAGGAGAGTCGCAAGGGAGAGGATAGTGGGAAGCCCCAGCAATGCTGCGTCCTCAAAAACCAAATGGTCTTAGTCACAAAGCGATTAGACGGACCAACAAAAGAAAAAGCAAGAGAAAAAAAAGTCTTTAAATCACTTTTTATAGATTCAGTGAACTTAAAAAGTTGGGACTAAGCCAGTGAAAAACTTTGGTGACAGATTTGTATTTCAAAAGATTTTCTACATTTTATTCAATAAAATCCAAAAAGGTCTTGATTTACTTAATTTCTATCACTCACAAATATTTTGATATGAGTAGTGAACAATAGACGCTAAATAAATGTTAACATGTTTTTTTAGACTAAACTTCTGAGTATCTTCCGGAGACAGTTGAACTTGCTTTTCAAATGGAGATTTCTCTGTACAATTTTGGAAGCCTTAAAATCCTTCGGAAAGTATAGTAAGTCTGAGTTCTGAATATCTGTATTTCATTTCATTTTATTTTTAGAGAGGGGAGGGAGAGACTTAAATGTTTATTTAGGCCCTGCTTGAATTTCATCCTGTTTCTTTGTTAATGCTATTCTTGCTTCTGTGTAGTCATCACAGGTCACCTGACAGATGTTCACGTGGAAGTCATGAATAACAAATTGTGGGGGGAACAGGAACCCCTTACTAAATCAGAGGAGGGGTGTAAAAGCGTGATTACCACTAAGCCTATATTGGCGGCTGTCACTACAGGCTTAAAAATCACTATAGGCGAAATTCAATGTGTATTTTTCTTTTGCCCTGAGAACAATGCAAAGAGTATAAGAGTTTGGGATGGGGGAGAAACAGAGATTTTTGTTTTTTTTATTTTTCGAATCCACTTTTTTAAAAGGATTTAGAGATGTTTTAGGAGAGTAGAAATAAACCTCGATATTTTTGACGTGTATCGAACTTGCACTTTCAAATCCAATTCGATCTTCAATATTTGTATAAAACATAATTACTATAGTTTTCTGTTGTCGTAGGATTTATAGGCATCAACATTCTGTTTTTTTTTAATTAAACTAGTTTGTTTTTTAAAAATATAATTACTGATTCTTAAACAGCTTTATAAATAATTTATCCCTGCATTTTAGTTTGCATTCCTCCAAAAAAAAAATCTTCAATTTAGAAAAATATAGGTATAGAAAATTGCAGGAAACTATAGTTTTTTTTTACTATTTATTTATTTTTTTTTACTGAAATTTCAAAAAAATCTCTAATAAGAAAATAATACTGTACATTCTTAATTTACGGATTAAGCTTTTAGTAGAATTTTGAAATTTATTAAAATTGTTACTTTTTTGATATGATTAGATTTTAAAAAGTTACACAGTAATTTGAAGGAATGGACATAGATATTCAAGGATATGAAATACTGATTGAATTTTCTTTAGAAGTCTTAGCTTGAAAATGTGTTGTTCGTTATTCCAATAAGCTGAGGCTGAGCTCATTTAGAGAGAAAGAGTGATTTGCAATTCAGTGATAAAAGACAACACTTAATTTCAATTTTGCCCCGCTTCGAAATAAAATCCTGATTACGAAACAATCGAGGAAGCCAGTGCAGTTAAAGGCTTGCTAAACTGAATGCCTGGGTTATTGTTTACCAGATTCATTTTCTAATGTATCTTTTAAATTTATTTCCTAATCTTTTTAATCAGAATTATCTGTGAAGCTTTGGAATAAATTCCCATGGAAGATTTATCTTCGTTGCGTCAGAAGGGTAACGAAAGTGTAAAGAATTTGTTATTAAAGTTGTCTTAATCTTTTTGAAGGGTTTTGTAATTCATAAAAGGAATACCAATATACTTGAATTGTAAAAATAATATTTACCGCAAAAGTTTAAAAATAACATATTAAAAAGGGATAACTTATAATTTTTATATTAATAGATAGTTTATTAAATCCTATTTTTTTAACTATGAACAAATCTCAAGATAATATAATCAAAATAGTTCTCTTTTTTATCGAAATAACCATAATATGCATATTTTAATCTTGTAGAGTATATTTTCTTGATATATAGGGATATTTTACTACAGATTTCATCTAATACAGACCTAATGAAATTTTGTCAATAAAAAAAAAATTAAGAATGAAGGGAATATATTATTAAATATATGGGGAGGAGTGAATTTGTTTGGGCTAGATGGTACTACTTTAATTTATGAGTTGTATTTTGGATTGTTTAAAATCATAAGTACCGATATAATTATACATAACTTTGTATTCCATGTCTTTATATTCAAATTTTTCCACTTTCATTAAAATTTTAACATTTATAAGTAAAATATCTGTTTTCATATTTTTTTTTTTTAAATTTTCTTATTCTCTGAAAGTTTATCCTCCGAAATTGATTAATACATCTCTTAATCGGCTTTATTTATTTTTGAAATCCTAAGAATAATTATTATTTATAATATTCTTTCGCTGTTTTTTATTTGTAATGTCTAAGAAAGATTTAGTCCGTTGTTAATACTGTTGTGATTCTGCATCAATATCAGTATTTTGGTTCAATTGGTTTCTGTTGGATTCTGGAAGGTGGCAGTCTTGTGTTCTGGTGGAGGCTTAGGACTGCGATACATTAATAAGAGTTAATTTGATTAGGTGAGCGGCATGTCAGTCCTAATGCCACACCAACCGAATTAGCTGCTGCGTTAGACGATTATAAACAATCTGAGTCGTATTGCAGAGCTGTGTTCCGGATGATTCCTCGGGAACATTTCATCCCCCGATGGAACAGCCGCTGCCTGTTTCAGAAGTAGCCATTATTCGTCATGAATAATCTGCGAATCGTTTCAACTCAAAATGTTTTGAATCAAAGCAAAGTGTGGCCACTTTCAGTGATTCACAAATTTATAGACTCGGAGTATTTTGAAGTCTGGCTTTTTTGAAGCAAATATGGAATTTTCGTTACATCAGATAAAGAACGCATTCAGCAGAAAAATAGCGTTTTGAGGCTTTATACAGTTTCTCCTCAAAATATTAATAATTCTGAAAATTAAAAGGAAATAAAATTCAGTTAAGTTGACGAAGTTCGTTGCTGTTTTAAGTTTACTACTGTATTATAAAGATTAATATTAAAAAAAAAATCAAGTGAAATGCTTAAAAATTAGGATCTTTATACTGATATGCAGTTAATAGGTGTAATGAAAGAGATTGTTATATTCCAAGTTTTTATTTTTATTAATTTGAGGCTTTTATGTAGAGGAGATACATACTATCAATCTTCTTTATGTTATTGGCAGAGAGTATGATTAATCCTTAATTCTACAAAGAAAGATCTTAACTTTGTTTAATAAGATTCAAATTCAAGCCATGGAAATTCGGTCGGTTGTAAATTGTTAATAAGCCAAGCAAAGTGTTTTGCATTTTTTATTGTTTGTTAAGGTTTTTATAATTTACCAATGAAATTTGGTTATGAACTTCTGGACTACTTCAGTATTTCTAACCTTCTTTTTTCTAATTTAATAGAAAATATTAATAAAAAATGATTAGATTACATCCCATTTAAAATTCTGTGCACCATCATTAGGAATTGCACATTGATTTATGCTTTCTTTCTATTTGGTCTCCACAGCAGTAAATAGTGATTATTAAAAACACATTGTTTTTTATGATGCTCTAACAAATTGAAATGTGATGCTAGTCACTAATAGTCTACGGAAATACAGACTATGGTTTTGCTATTTACTTCATAAGAAATAGCAGAAAGTTGAGATTTTAGCTAAAAATTATTATTGTTCGAGCAAAAAAAGAAACAAAACTTTTCTAATAAACACAAAATAGTCGCCAGTTCATATTTATTTTTGCAAGGGTTTGGTTATTTTTTAAAAATTGTAATTATCTGTTATCCAAAATTTTTCTGCTAAGTTCACATTTTCTGTGATTTTTGTTTTTTACTTTTTTACTTTTTAATATACTTCATTTATTTCCTTCCTGCGGTAATCCTATGATTAAGTTATTCAACATTGTTCCTTTGGGGACCTGATTATTCCTGGAAATTACTTAGAGAGATATTCTTCAGTTTTCCGTTGAATTCTGTCTTCCTTTGGTGTGAAGAGCTATGGGAAACTACTCGCTACTTTGTTACAGCTTCGAGACTATGGCACTGAAAATAAAAGAATTTATATTACAAAAACTATGGTAATACTGTTCCCGAATGGCGGTTGTACTTAACATTAAATCTTTGATTACAAGTTCGAAGAGATAATTGGACAAATAAAAATTCCTTAAAACCCCTGTAAATATCAGGAGTTAATTTAACCTTAAGATTATTTGAGTGTGTGGAATATTTCAACGTATACGATATGATAAACTAATAAATTTAGCTTGAAAAAAAGCTTCTTCCTATGTCTGAATTATTTTCTTATATTTTTTGGATTAAAAATTATTATTGATGTTTCTTGTAATTATAAATGAAGAGTGGCTAATCAACTAAAACTTTTAATTCCTGTTGGAACTGCATTATTATTGTAGCGACTGTGAAGTAAGCTCATGTATCCACATCTATACCTACTGTAAACGAGCTCACACAATAAGACCTGGAAGTCCAATAACTAATATAGTATAAATTATTTCTAAAGCTCCAAATGGTTCCTTTTTTCCTGATTGTTGACTAATAATATGAGAAATTATTCCGAACCCAGATAGAATAAGAATATATACTACATGTATTGAAGATATTTCGTTTTGAGGAACTATGTAAGAGTCAAATTCTACATTTTTGAAATTGAATATTCATAGGATCAGTACCATTGATGACCAATAGTTTTTAAATTAAAGTTAAGGTAGGAAAATTAATTTAATCAAGAAGGTATAGTAAACGAAGTGATGGAAGAGCAATAAAAATGTTATTAACAGTTTATAAGCAGTCTATTTTCAATGCTGGCGACTGAAAATCTACTGATTTCTATTTTGTTTTATCTTTGTGGATCTCTTCAATCATAAGTTTCTCGAACTTTTCTGTATAATACAAAAGTTGGTCCTTGTGTTTGCGAATTCTGTAATGAAAACTGTAGTTTTTCTTTCCTCTTTTCCATAAATTGTTTACATTTTTCTTTTGTTTGCAGCAATTTGGAATCTCAAATAGCTTCGCAGAAAATTGTAACAGAAGATGGCGAAATCAATTGAAATTGCAGAGCAGACTCTGTTTGCTGCGATAGCTTTATTGGAATCGTTTTTCTAGCCATTTTTTTTTCTTCCTTCGTAATCAAAAGCTTTCGATTCGAATACGGAATACGGAGATGAACGGAGGGAGGTGAAAGGCAAAAAAAGAAAATCAACGAAAAAAGAAGAAATAACAGTGGTATTTAAGGAAAGTGCGCATCTGCTGTTCTTGCAAAATTCTCTCCTATTTTGAAGCCCCTCTTTCTTAACTTTTTTTTTTCCTATATAACGTGCAAATTTGTCGATGGTTGTGCCGTAGATCTTGGAGAATTACTTTACGACAGCAGGGAAGGGGAATACCGGCATCTCTCGAAATAATAATTAGAAACCAATATTCCTGGGATATCTTCTTCTCAGCGAATTTTCGTAAGGCGACCTTACGATAAGTGCAAGCATTCGAACTGCTTGTTTGTTTTGATTGAGGAGAAGATTTTATTCAAGTGCTTTCCTTCTCCAATTGCTGTGAAATCAAAATAATAGAAATTTTGCTGAATTTCCAGAGCTAAACAAGTTTTTTGTTTGTCAGTTTAGCTTCAACTTTCTGAAAGTTCCTAAGCAGCAGCAGTTGCTAAAATAAATGTTAAGCAAAACTATGAAAAACCAAATTTTTAACGTTCATCTAACTGATGGTGAATTCACTCTTTTCTTTTGTCTGTTAAAAGAGAGTCAGGAAGACAAAATTAATTAATTTTAGACACAAACGGAGGGAATGGAATGGACTATTTATATAAACTTTTTAGTAAATGCTTATAGTAAAAGAAGAGGAGTCTATGAAATTACATGGGTTAATCAAAGTACATTTTAATACGTACTGTCGACAGTACATAATAAAAGTAGAATTTCAAAATTAATCTTTTGGATATCCATTTTATATTACCAATAATTGCTAATATAAAAATTGAAATTTTAAAACACTTTTAAATGACATCTTAGCTTGTGAAATTACGTAACGCACTAACTTTCCACATTTACTTAATGTCGCTTAAGATTACTGAACACTTATATCTTGAAACAAGTTCTAAATAAATAAATAAATCTAAATAAATTGATAAAAATAATTTAATAATTCAACAATCAATTTGTTTGAATTTTTTTTTTCCGTAGAACTTTATATACCTCCTCTGGTCGATCTATCATTACGAGAAGATAAAGATTTTACATTTAAACATTTTAAAAATCGTTCCAAGGAAGTGTTGAGTTAAGTGTTAATAATTGTAGGCTTAATATTTTTACTGAATGTATAGATTTCATCCATTTTAAAAAAACTCTTCTTCCTTTTTACTCAGCTACTTTAAGAAGAAAGGCATCTAAGATCAACATGTCCGCATCTACCCTTCTTAATAACTTTGGAACCATTGTCTTGTTGACATTTAACATGTTTATTCGTAACTATTTAGACTGTGACTATTTGGAATTTTTTCAAATAAAGATAGATCTTTTTTCTTTTGATACCTTGAAAAGTTTTTTTTTTTGATAACTTGAGTATGAAGCCCAAAGGAAGTTTATTTAAGATCTCGACATCGAATATGAAACTACAAATAAGAATTTTAAATTCAGCTTATCGATAGATCTTTTAAAATCATGTAAGCTTTTATCTGAAGCACTTTCTTCAAATTTAAAATTCAAGTGTAAATAATGATTTAGGTAATAAAAGTGGGGATGAATGATTTGCTTTATTTTGAAAGTGAGAAACGCAAAATTTTAAAAAAAGTAGGCTCCAAGTTCTTTGGATGAAAACATAACCAAGTTTGAATCAGATCTTTAAATTATTTTTTTTTCTAATTCAAATCCTATCATTTTGCCATACCATCGTAATCGTACATTGGGATGTACGTGGACTGGTGCATGGAAGGTTTTAAGTGACTTAACAGTCTGTTTGCCGCTTCTTGAAAACCCAGCCGAAGAGTTTGGCGGGAAAGTGATGAAAAGTCTTCCCATTCTTACTGACATTAAAAAGATAGAGAGAGGCGAGAACGAACGGAAAAAAAAAGTAAGTAAACTTAAGTGACACCCCCCCCCCTTCCTCGCGCTTCTAATCGCGTTTTGTGGGCGGGAGGGGATGGCTTTTCCCGCATGCGCACTGGCGTTGATTCAATTAGGCCTGGTGGCATGTGCATATCGACGAGAGCCTAAGTGGTTTATGTGAGCGTCCAAGCACATTATCCGACTGTGCGTCCCCTGTTAAGTAGCAAAATAATAAAAATAATAGCGTTACCGTCAGTAATATTACGTCCTCTTCCCGCCAACAGAGGTGGTGCGAAAGAAGCGGAGAAAAATGCAAACGAAGGAGAGTCTCCTTCTTTTTCCTCTTTTTTTCTTTTTTTTTCCGTCGTTTATTTTTCGTACACGGCACTTGGCTGTAATTGCCCGCGTGTTCTCTATCTCTCCCTCCGCCTACCGTTAAGACGTAACCGAGTTAAGCTGTCCAGCAGATGGCAATTGGATTATCTCCGGCGCAAATAGAACTTGTGCAAAGTGTGCATGGACAGACTGAAAAAGGGAAAAACACAATAAGAAGAGAAGAAGAAGAAGAAAAAATGCCGCCCCGATATGCAATACGCCCGGAAACCACAGTTGAGAAAATGTGGAAATTAAGAGTGTGGTCTGACCAAGTTAAGTAACATATAAGAAGTAGAGAAGTGGTGTACCTTTAAAAGAAAATCCCTTTAGAAATAGATTTATGTCTTCAGCAATTGAAGATGTAATGTGGAAATTATGAATTTGCGACAGTTGATTGTATAAAGTAGTTGCTTATTTTTGTTATTTGTAATTTAATATTGGTAGTATTTCCTCAAAAACTCTGAAATGTAAAAGCAAATGGCTTTGGTGCACTTTTATTTCCATTGTTTTCTTTCTTTGTTTTCATCAATCCTGTTATTATAATCATCCATACAGCTCTTTATGTGAAAGCTTAGACATTATAGTTGGAAAAGCTTAGAATTCATCGTAGCACTCTACAAATAATTGCTAGAAAAAAAATAATTGAGAGAAATAAAGCAACACATAAAAGGTCAGGATGCAATATTTAGTAATAACTGGCATTATGTTGAAGTCTTTCATTGTGATGGTTTTTGTCGTCTGTGTGACTTTGGTGAAGAGCATCTTCAAAATAGCGATGTTTGTTAAAGACAAAGTAAATAGAAGCTTTTCTCTGTAGATAGTGAAAGAAAAGAAAAAAGATGGCGTAATATTCATTGGTTCAGAGATTATAGAAATTGATTGGTCTTCTCTTTCATGCAAATTGGCAAGAATTTATACCATAGATGGCATCCATAAACAAATCGAGGACGGCAATTTTGTGGCAATTCATTTTTTCTTGTCTCTACTTCAAGAAATACCATCAACAAGTGAAATCATAATGAACATTGGATTTTCCCCGTTTTGCAGCTTACATTTCATAGCTTGTAAGCTAGATGCAAAATAATCTACTATAAAAAAATACATGTAATGTCGACAATGGTCTTTTTATCCATGAAAATTAGACTACGATTATTAGTTTGAACCCAGGAATTAACATCGAACATTCAGTAAGCAAGGATTAGTGGCTAAAATTTAAGCTTCAAGAAAAAGAAAAAAATATAGAATATGCAGATTAAAGACCAAAAGAAACAACGGTAAGAAAATACGTAACATAGGGGTTATATGCAAGTATCTCATACAAATATCTAGCACAGCCATAAACCCAAATTACAAGTGCACATCAAAATCTTCTAAAGTTCCTGTACAGTTCTTATTATTTTAAATAAATGTCTTAATATAGACTGAACGATACCCCTTACAAAATGTATTTTTAAGATAGAAATCAGTATTTATAAAATTATTCGTAAAGTATTTACAACTTATGTCAACATTTCAAAATCGCGATTTACAAATACTGTATAGCAATTCTTTTGCACCTCACGAAGTGCAAAACATCAATAGGAAACAGAAGATTGATAAAGCGCTCTGGCTGCTTATCTAATGCTTTGTTACTTCCCCCATAATTAATATTAATAATTCTTATGTTTTTACACTAAAACTCATGTGATTTATTTTTTTATATATTTGGAATTACAAAGCTCATCTATAATATTCTATTTTTTTTTAAATTCTGTAATATGGCGTATTAAATTTACAAAGAACATCCAAAATTACTTCATATTAATTGTAAAATTAATAAAGTAATTTAATATGATTTTTGTTTAATGATAATAATCATCATAAAGCTTTATATCTTTATCATGTCGGAAATATTTCATTCCCCCTTCCAAAATTAAAATTATAAATGCTGCATTTCTGAAATAAAGATAGAAAACGGTGAAAGTGAAGGTGTTTTATTTTATTCATTACTTTTTTTTTCGGAAACAAGAATCGGTGGGTGAAAGCCAAAGATTCAGCAGCAGAGATGCTGTCTCTCGACTAATGCCAGAGCTGCTAACAAATTACGTTAAAGTAGTGGACGTAATTGAATGAAAGGTGTCCAGTTTCACCCTCGCGGGTCGAGCGTTACTCGCGACATCCTCCCACTCTCAGAAAAGGCGGCCTTACTCTGAAAACGGCTGCCTCAGCGCAAACTACCCCTGATTTTATTTTCCACATTTCACAAGTTGAGTGTTATTTTTTTTCCCTCCCCTTCTTGGTTCCCATTCGTCATTCAATTAGGGTCTTGTTTTGCAGAAGTCGCCAACGAGAAGCTGATCGGCAAACGTAATGATATCTACGCCCCTGAATTCCACTTCGAAAAGCATCTCAACTTCAACAAAAGAAATGCTGCAAAGAAAAAACAATAAGAAAGAATTATTATTGAAAAAAGAAATTCGTTTAATGAGTAAATGTAAATTAGAATAAAAGATAAATAAGAATTTCCATATTTTTTTATATATTTACGAAATTAGATTTAAAAATGAATAGCATTTAATATATGATTGAAATTATTACAATAATATAACTGCATACTAAAACTTAATACAACGTTGTGTATTATTTAAATGATAATAATATCTTTGGCAAGAAAGGCAATTCGATATTTAATACACAATAATTTAATATAAATAATACTCAACGTTGTATTAAGCTTTAGAGGCAGTTATATTACTGTAATAATTTTAATTGTTATTTTATTTTCCTTTAAAATCTCAATAGATGTGATGGAGTTAAAGTTAGTGAAAATTTAGTAAAATTGGCTAGAGAAATGATTAACAAAAAATTCGTAACCTCTAACAAAAAGGTAATAATCGAAAAATTAAAGTGTTAATAGGATTTCTATTATCCATCTAATTTTTTGTATTCGTTTGATCAGATTTTGTGATTATTAATAATGTGTGATTGTTATATTGTAGATTTTGATCTTTTATTATTGTTGTATTGACGTTTTTAACTGTTAATGTCAATATTTTGAGGTCATTGTTGTAATAGAATCTCGTCAATTTATTGTTATTGTAAAAAAGGCTTGAAAAAGAGGAGACGGTTAATTTTTTTATCTCCTTGAAAATTCGTTTTTTTCAGTTAATAAATGTAGTTTGACATTTATTTTCTGATGTTATGATGTTTAATAATATTCCTTTAAAATTGTTGTGGTTGTATTTCTTATTAATGCTACGTCCTTTTTGTTACGTATTCATATGTTTTCTGTTTCTGGCATTTTTTATTTCGAATTTTTGGCTTGATAATGAAGTCGCCGTAAAGACTTCGAAAATTTGTCCCTTTGTAATATTATGTTGTTTTGTTTTTTTTTTGTTAATGAAGCTAAATTTAATTAATATGTTTATGACTAGGTCTTTATTTTATCAATATTTGTTGTACAAACGCTCTTAATTCTCCGCCATTTTGTTTGTTTCACTGCATTGCTATTGTGTTCAGCAGTGAAGCCAATGTGAAATACTCTAGCCTAATAGTTTTACTTCATTCGCTTAAATTAGAAGAACCCAGTGTAAACTTTTAATTCTTTTAATTATTTTGTCTATTAAAAATTATAGAATATAAATAAAACAAGAACTATTTTCTTTTCCTTTATAATTGTTTAGTTTTCAAAAATAAATTACTCATCCAAGAAAGTTATATATACAGATCAATGACGATGATAACTCTCGTGAAGGATATTGTGAAGAAAAACAATGATTTATTTATTTATTTATTATATATAATAAATGTATATATGTATTAATTATTTTATTTATTTATTATCGGCGATGAAACACTGAACAACGAGAGTCACTTACGTTTCGATAGCTTTCTGTAAATCAAGCCATGAAAAAAAATCATGTCCTTGCTGTGAAGAAGCAACTAAATTTCAATATGCATTTTAGAAGAAAAGAGTTGAATCCAAAACAACTTTGGCATATTTTTTAGTTACTAAATAAACTTTACCTAAAGTGTTAATTTAAATTTGAATGTTTCTAATCACTGATGTAAGAACTAATATTTATTGATTTTTGCAGAAGTCCTAATATTTACGACTTTAGAATCCATTTGATTTTAACTTTTGAAAATTGTGTAGACTTTGTCCTAAAGTCTAAAAAAAATAACTCAATAAAAAATTAAGTGTCTTACATGGCATATTAAGAACGTAGAATTTGTACTATCATAATACATACTCTATATATCCTGCCACGTCTTCAATGTAATTAATCTGGAAAGACTGAAATGTATTGGTGTTGTTTTTTTAGATATTAAAATCTAAGCTTTATGAAACTTTTCTGACTTAATTTAACAAAAATGCTTAAATACTAATTTTATTTAAAAGACATTTCTTCTCTTATCCCAATTTACAATTTCACGATTAATTTAAGCAAATGGAACTATGTTTATTTGACACTGTGTTTATAACTACGTATTTGAGTACCCAGTAATTGAGGAAAAAAAAAAAAAGATTCCTTGAACAAGCTTGACCCATGGTAAAGATTGTTGTAGAAATTCACTGCTACGGAGGACGCTCACGACATTTTTGAAATTTTAGCAATTTCTGAAAGAAATTATACGAACGATAAATGTTACTTTTTTTTATTCTTGCGTTGCATTTACGAAATACTTTGATTTTAAATTTTTTAAGAGGAAGTTAGATTAATTTTGTTTAATATATATCCTTTTTTTAATTTTTTTATGAATAACCGTGGGTAAAGCATTTTAGCTAAACTTAAATGAGAAAATTATTATATGCCGCGAAATCCTCTATAACATAATCTGATGTTAGCAACAATAATTCATATTGCTTTTCTTTTGTGTATTTTTTTTTAATAATACGGTAGATATTGTTTGCCAACTGTGAGTGTGCATTTGTTTATTTTTCTAAATTAATATGTTTCAAATAAGCCGATGTATGTAAGTAAAATAACTGTTACAGTAAAACTTGATACTTTTTTACTCAAATAGTGAAGTAGAATTGAAGAATATTTTGAAGCATTTCTAGTCTTTCTTGTTCTGCTGCACTTTCTTAACTAATAACTGTGTTTCAAGGGTTAAAAGGAAGATAAGAAAGTCATTCCATTCATACAAAGGATAGAAATGAATATTTACATCTTAACTTACAAACCTGCTTCATGATTGCTATCATTCATCTGCTGCAGTTATCTGGAAAATTTGAAATTCTCTCCTTGACTAGGTGTACTAATATGTTTGGCCTTAGTGTTATTTTCGGGTTTTCTTTAAGCATTTTTTTCAAAATTTATTAGAAGATATCTTTGAATTTCTCAGTTATTAATATATCTAGTGTCTCTTCGTAGCAGTTTACCAAATAAAAAGAACTAGAAACTTTAACACATACAAAAAAAAATGTAAAAAGAGATTTCAAACTTTAGCATCATAATTCTATCCTATATTTTTTGTCGTTGCTTAGTTGAAACTATTTGTTTCCTTAACCAAACGAGATCAAAGCAACACGAAGATGGAAAGAAAGGGAAAGGAAAGGAAGGAAAAAAAAGGAAAAACCTGCCAACACTTTAATTCGTGCTCGGATCAAATTTTCCTACCGTAATGCGCTAATTCCCGCAAGTAGATGCTAACGTTATTACATTAGAGTCAGTGCCGACGGCTGGCAACACCTTTCACGCTGTTAACGTTGCCGCCGACTGCAAGACGTGACCGGAAAATAACCGGAGAATCCAAAAGCGGAATTGACGCCAGATCTGTACAAGAACTGGATCGCTGTGGTTTCGGATTTATTCTACTCCTCTTTTATAGATTTAGCAAAAAACATTATTTCTGCTTGGCTGATGGTTCTCTTGATTTTTATCATTTTTGCACTTCTTGTTTCTGTATGTTGAAAGTGGAAAAAAAAATCTAATTCGATGATGAAATGGCTTTCTTAGACAATGGCAGAGAATTTAACATAGTCGCTATTGTGTTTAACAACTTTGTCCAAATTCTGTGACGTTACATTACAGAATATTACATGATGTTTATTTTGACGATCAAACTACATAGTAGTGATTTTTTATTTATTTATTTATTTTATTTTATTGCATTTAATGTTATTACAGTCCTACTAGATTTTAAATAAAAGTCTGTCTGTAGGTGCTGAGAGTATAAGACAGCAAAGTTAACAGAATATATATAAATAATATTTAAATATATAATTAACATTTATATAAACAAATTATAATTAAATATTAATACGTTTCAAAATGATTTAATCTACAGAATATTGAAATAAATAACAAGCAAATCAAAAGAAGATAATAGTAGCAGAGATTTGAGTTATTAAATAATTATAAAATTAAATAAAAAATAAAGTAACAATTGTACTGTATATATTTGTTCTTTTTATATATATATATATTTGTTCTATTCTATATTTATAATTCTATTTTTAATTCGAAGACCAAAATTGTTTTTTGATTCTCGTAAAATTTCCTTTGATAAATTTGTTTATTTCTTAAGGAAGAATTATTTTCATTTTTAAAATTATAGCAAATTTTATAATAATTTAGAATTATAATTAAATATATAATTTTTTTGTCTTGAAAATAGAATTTTATTTGTTTTAAAAATCTTTCTTTGTTGATCTTGAGATAAATTTGTGATGATCGATTAATTTACAGTCAGTAAAATTTAAAGAAAGTAAAGTGAGCTTCATCTCCAATTAATATATTAAGTTGTTGTTGTTGTTGTTGTTTTTTTAACTGTTGATTAACTTCTGTTAATAATAATAATTCTGAGTTGTCGAAAATTAGTTAACACTCAACAAACAGTAATTTTTTTTTTTTTTGCGCATGGATAATGTGATGCATAAACTCTTCACTAGAATCTTTCGAAGATGAATCTTTACGTATCAAGTGGATTTTTTTTTTCTTTTTCCATTTTGTCAATTTGCATTTTAATAATCTATCTTGATAAATGCGAAGCAGAAATCGCTAAAGAAAAAAGAATGCTTATTACATCATTGCTATTTTTCTATTCATCGGCTATTATTGACGACCTCATACTAGTGCTGACCTCCCCTCCTTCCTATCAAGTACTTTAGTGTATAATCGTGTATGAAATTATAATTACAGGGCAATTGCTTCATTAATTATCGTCTTTGCTAAAAAATGTGCGAAAATATATTCAGATTTATATTCTGAGAACATGATGTAGTTCTAAGTTTCGCCACTACATTAGCTGGCAGCACCATCGACCTCATTGTAAGATGGAAATTAATAAAAATTAATAGTGCTAATGGATGATCAAAATTATTAAAAATCTCTTAACAGCAATAAATTGGACACTCTCTTTTTCTTAACTCAATCGATAAATTTCCAAATTTTCAACCTATTGCTTTATTAAATATTGTTTTTTTTTTTTCCAGAAGAGGTTAGAAATTAGACAAGTTGTTAAATATTATTTTCAATTTCTTATATTGTTTCCGTTGCTTAAATTTTGACTTCATTAATCACAAAAAAATGGTGATGCCTTCTGGTTCATTTCATTTGGGTGATCTGTAATTTTTATTTACAGAATTAGAAATTAGTTTTAGGGTTGGTAGTGACGTTTTGTAGGTCAATTGTATTCTGTGGGTGTACGGGGGAGATTTCGCACTGGAGTAGCCCTGCCATCCACCCGACAATGATGGCGTTCCCTCTTATTAAATCCCCGGGCGCCACGTTTACAAGCCTAATTATGCTTTGACGGACCCCGGGGCCGCCAGGGGAGCAACTGCATTTCAAAGAATGCTAATTTCGGAATTAGTCGACCCTTCAGCCAGACACAGGGGGGTCCCTGGGGCGAAACCATCATTAAAGCACCATCAATATTAGGATAAGCTCATCATTTTTTTCTTCTTTTATTATTATTTCATTGCTTCTGAAATATGATTATAGAATATTTCGAAGCATTTTAACATCCTGTCATTGCATACTGGAAAATTAAAAAAAAATATATTTAATTATTGCGTCCAATGTCATTTGAGATGAAAAAATATTAATATAACATTTAACAGTAGCTGCAGTAATGTAATCGAAGACAGTATTTACTTTTAGTATTTATTAATTCTTAATAGTTACATTGTGAACTTTTTAAAATCAAAACTCATTAAAACTTTTATATTGTTATTTGAATAGTTATTGAATAGTTGTATTACAAAAATCCTTTTATTATCACAATAGATTCTGTGAAAATCAGTTCTGAAAATAGAATTAAAAAAAACGTGTTTTCAATTTATGTTTCTGTTTCACATCAATATAATAACTTCTTCACTAAACACGTAGAACCAGAAAGATTTTGGTTTTACATAGATCAATAGTTCTTAATATTTTCTGCTTTCAAAACCCGTAGAGTTCTCAAAATATGTTTATAACTTAAAGACGTAGGGCTTACGATAAAAATAGATAAAGATTACTGTTTATGACAAGGATTACTTACTTTAATGTTAGAATGAACAATTTCATTATTTTTTTTTAGGATTTGTTCACAGTACAGTTGGAATATAGAATCATTAAAAAGTGCTCAATCATTGAAATGTTTATTAAAATATTTATTCTAGTTGTTAGATCTAATGAGAACCATTTCTTTGCTGTTTAATTGATGTATCTTTGATGATTTGTATTCTAAAAAAAAATCTGATTTGTCGGGCATCCCAGTTTTAGAATTTTTACTGATTGAAAATATTGCATAATTCTTTATTAGTTATTAGCTTCAAAGAAGGCAATAAAAAGATTATACACGTACATTGCATCTTCAACTCTGCGTATTAAAACTATTAAGATGTCTACAGAACAGAAAACAGAAACGCACATAACTAAATAAAAATTCACTGAGCAAATTTTGTTTTTTTGTACTGGGAATAGGAAACGGTATCGTTTCGTGTTGCAACACTCATCAGTCCGATCCAGGCTAATATACCTAGCTCACTGAAGAAGGACAATATACAAAACGGACAAACGAACAAGACAGTGACCCCTCATTTAAAAAACATCAAAAAGTAAATCAAGAATAAAAGGGGATAATAATAAATCCACGCTAGCATTCCGTTTAGTTTAGTAAGAATTTATTGAATAAAAAGTTAGTAAATGAAACTAAATTTAGCGTGCGTACAAGATTATTACAGAACAGAAAACAAGAAACGCACATAACTAAACGAAAATTAGCTCAGTGAATTTTTGTTGAGTTATGTGCGTTTCTGTTTTCTGTCCTGTAATAATCTTGTACGCACGTTAAATTTAGTTTCATTTATTAAGATGGCTATTACACTATTTAAATATCATAGAAGAAAGCGACATTGTAATTTAATCTATTATAAAGAATAGTGAAAAGACTTATACTGTAGCTAACAGATGCATCTCTTCCAGTGGTTTATGGTTTTTGCCAGCACCTTTCATTGCTTTCATTATTTATTTTTATTATTATTTTGACAATAATTTTAAAATTTTATTGAGTTGCAGAAAATATAAGTTGATCATCGTTGTAGATATATTTTATGCCAAATCCATTTCCTCTGCTCAAAATTAAAAAAACAAAAACAAGACTCATAAACTTACATGATCTCGAGAATTCCGAAACTTATTTTGTGTTCGTATATTAACTATTTGTGACGTCGGTAGCCAGTGGTAAAGCATTTGAATTTGTGCTGGAGGAGAGTAATGGCGGTCGAGCATTGGTCTGATCCAATCTCAACTTAAACACAGGTCATGAAACGGAAGCTCTATCTCCAGCCTTCCATGATTCATCGTAAGATATATCAAAAAATATAGTGACATTGATTTTCCTTTACTTGTATTTTTACTTTTTAGTTATTTAAACTTTTTAAAGTATGAATATCATTACCTGGATTTGCATTACATGCGTTACCTGCCTCAGGATTCCTTTTATTCTTAATTAAGGAAAAGAAAATCACCTTTAAGTAATTAACACATTATATTAATAACATGTACTGATTTCTTAAACAAGACTTGAAATAATGCCATTTTCATATTTTATTTATTGTCGAAATATAATATAAATTTTGCGTCATTGGTTAATTAGAAGACATTTGAAAATTTATAATAGTTAAATCTATCAAGTATAATAGTGGCAATTTTAAATAAGATTTTTTTTTAAATTTTTATTGATAATAAATATTAGATCAACATTTGTTTCCGATAAAATTAAAAAAAAAAGTATTATTATTTTTGCATATGTTTTAGAACATGATTTTAGACCTTTATTGTATCTCTCATAGCCATTCCAATAAATCTTTCCTTATAAATGTAACCTTAGTGGAAGGGATAAATATTTTTCTTATTATTCTTTTTGGGCCAGACACCACAAAGTAACCAATAAATCAATAACCCAATTTTCCGAAATGCTGTCATTAATACGCGGTTGTTTCAGGGGGTTGTTGGCAGCTTTCGAAAGGAAGATTTCCGCCTCTTTAATTTTCTCACTTGAAGTCGCACTAATAACTAAGTGTCGTGTACAGACGGCGCTCTTGCCGCTCGTGGCAACGCCTGTCTGCCTCGGCTGATCCAATCGGCCGCTGTGATTTATGCATGTATTAGAGGCGACACTTTGAGCGCTCGACCGAGCCGCACGCGACTTTTCCGCGGGAGTTGGGAGAGGGGGTACGGCCGCGTCGTCGGAATCCATGCAATTTACGTCGCCTTCCATATCCCCGCACGCCGTCATTATGGGAGGTGCGGTGAATTATGGGGGCGAAACACTTCTTCCTGTCCAGCCAATCGAAACCGCGCCAACCATAGTGACAAGAGCGTGAGGAGGGGAGGGGGGAGCGCAGTCAGAAACACCATTTAACTGAGCTAAAAGGGATAAACGTACAGCGCAGTAAATCTTCATCATCGGGTTTGGGAGAGCGATGCTATAATGCCTTCCATTATTTTGCATACATAAACACACCAGCTTTTCACTAGAACCGTTTATTCATTATAAATGTCTTTTCCATATTTTACAACCCCTTCCGTCTCTTCAAATTATTTTCTTTTGTTGAATTTGTAATTTTTCATTTTTTTTTTTTTTTGCGTACACTGATGTCACCCATTGAGACATTAACGTAAATGCAATCTCCTACAAAGTAGAAAATAACTTAAATTCTAAAATCAATAATGTACTAAATTCTTTATGTATAGAAATGTACAACTTTTGTAATGATGGCGGAATAACAGTGATAATATTATAATGTTATTCGCACATCTAATTTATGCCTTCAATACAATCTTACAGCTAGACATTCTTTTGGAATCAGTTAATAATTTATCGAAAGAACGAAACGGATTGAAGATCATTCCGAAACCAGTCGGCATAATGATTGTCTTCCACATTTGTGTTGTATTTTGATGAAATTTGGTAATTGTACTGCATCACATGAGAAATAAGCTGTTGAATTTTTTGAAATGTTTACAATCATTTACGTTTTAAAAAGGATTTTTAAGTGTTTTGAACTTAGAAAAAAACTTCAAAATATTAGCTCCAGTGCGTAATAGGTTGGACCACAACAACTCTGGTCTGTTATGATGTAAATGTAACAACACTTTGGAATGATCGAGAAGTAGGGTTTCGTACTACATCGCCGTTTCGTGAAGGTTTTTTTTTTTTTTTTCTTTTTTTCTTTAGATGTCGTCATCTTTCAGACTAAATAATTAGTAATTGATATTTTATTACAACTTTATTACTCTCTTTTGGTATATTAATAAAAGATAAAAGGGATTCCTTAACCGATCATGAAGTTTTAAGTAGCGAGAAGTTATTCCCTTGAATAACGGTTATCAGGACTAACTCAAACAGCAAAATGAAACACTTGGACACTGAGAGTTAGAAGTCATTCGTCTCTTGATTCAAGTCAACTACACAAATAAATGATGATGTTTGATGATTTCAAGTTATCATAATAACATCAAAAGCCATTTATTTTCTCGAAATCTTAAATAGACTTTGCTTAACCATTTGAGATTACATTCTATTTTGTCCAGTAAGTTAGAATCAGTGTATATCTAGTTCCCACATTTTTTTATCGTCGTTACTAAGCAATCTATACCCTTTTCTGATTTCGTAAACATCAAATTGCATAAAAAAATTAAGTGGTAAATGTTGTCTTAAATTTACTAACAAATATTTTGTTAGCAAAAAGATCACAACGAAAATTCTTATCATGAATTTCTGCAAATTTATTTATTTATTTATTTATGGAAATAAATTGCTAACACGAAAATAAAATTAGACCCCAGGTAAATATCAATCACGATCCTAGGAATTGGAATCAATCATAAACTGAAATCAAAAGCAGTCAATTTCAAATGCAAATATCAAATATTTTAGATGTTTTCCTACAAATATTTTTCATATTTACGTAATTTCATTACGATTATTTCAAACTTTAGATTTCAAATAGAAATAACTATTCATTTGGAAATCAAAATTACGAAGACCAATCAAGAATTCGAACGAACTAAATTTTCAAAAATTAACAAATAACGATTTTAAAAAATAATGATTTCAAAAATAACGATTTTAAAAAGCAATTCGAAATGAAATATTTGATGGAGATCGGTATGTTTTCGTAAATATTCTGATTAGGCTGCAGAATTCCATGAATGTTTCGGCATTTATGATAACTGATAAGAAAGATTTTTGAGAAAAGGATTATATCATCTTCATAACTTCAGTAGTTGGTTCACCTGAGTTCTGATTTCTACAACTTGCCCAATGATTACTCAATAAAATACCTTTTATCATCATCATCCATCCATATTACGATCATGTTTAGCTGTTTCAGCCTTTATTCTAGAATCTTCTAACCTTTTTCTAAATGATGGAAGATTATAATAGAGATTTTTGTTAGTGATTACACAATCCCTTCCATATTTTTGGAAACTTTGATTTTCGTGGGAATGTAATAGAGAGGGAGACTTGACTTGTAACTACGGTCTATGAACTATGTAGATAAACTCAGTTGTGGTCTTGCCTATACTTTCTGTTCTATATCTTTAATTCTCAAGTTTCTTTATCTGATATAGTCTGGAATTGCTCTTTGAATCTGCTTCTGCTGAATATTACTGGAATGGATAATTTAGTGGTGCTCATCGTAGAACTTTTGCCGTTGTGTTTTGAAGTCTAATGTGCAATGTTGTAACTACAGTAAAACCTCTCAAATCCGGTCCTCAAGGTAATCCTGAATATTTTTTTTTTTAATAACTAAATTCGTTTCCTATTTTGTTTCCCTATCTGCGCGTATTCATTATGAGTGAAAACAGAAAGAAAAACTTTGTCACTTATGGAACAGAAGCTTAATGCGTTAAGGAGATTGGATGCAGGGGAATCTGCAAAACAAATATCACTAGAGCTCGGTGTCGGAAAAAGCACATTTGTATTGTTTTTAATAAACATTTGAGTGCAAAATTATGAAAATGGGGGTTACATTAATTAAACCTGGCATTATGTCTTCACAAAAATTGAGTTATTGAGTTATTTTAAGAACACTCTCGGTGGTCCGGCCTTTCTGTAACTCTTTACTGGGCGCCACATTAGGCCGGGTTTGAGAGATTTTACTCTTGAAGTAAAAGAAGTAAAACTCATATATCATTTAAAATTCCAAACAAATACAAACTTCATCAACATGTCTTCAATATTTCGTCCTATTTTTCAAGGACTTTCTCAAGATCCATGTGTTTAAAACTTAAATAACGAAAAATACAAAATATGAAACATAAAAGGATAGAGAAAAATCCTTTTTCTCATTCCTAACATTACAAATTATAACAAACTCTCATATGCGAGATCTTACATTGTAAATTAAACAATTGAAATCAAATATAATCATAAACAATTGAAATCAAATATAATCATAAACAACTGAAAACAATACAATCATAAACAACTGAAAACAAATAAACAATTAATTTTAAAATAAATATTTGTGAATAAACATGTGAACTTTTAACTAATCTTTAAAATTCTTTTTAATCTTTTGTTTTTTATTAATGATTTTCTAAATATATTTAAGGATACCTTATTAACTCTAAGTGATTTGTTTTTATTTATACATATACAACAATTTATTAAGCAAGATTCCAAAGCGAATCTCTTAAATTCATCTGTGACGTAATAAATTAGATGAACTACAGGGTCTGGATTGTGATCATTATCCAGACAATGATCCGCCCAATCTGAAATTTTCCTAGTTCCGCTCCGGTAGGCACGGACGTGCTCATCCACTCGTTCCCTAACCGTCCTCCCTGTACTTCCTATGTAAATACCCCCACAATCCCTACACACCAAGGCGTATACTACACCCATGTTTTTTAAAGAATTTTCATCTTTTTTCTTAGTATTCTTGAATAATTCATTATCCTTATAATAAATTAAATTTTCCTTAAAACTCATATAGTTTGGTCCTTGTTAGTTCTGCGCTTTCCTTCATGTGATTGACTTTTATACATCTCTCGAAGAAGGCCCGTGGCACGGGACCGAAATATCGAGATAATATTTCATCCCGAAGTGAGGAAATCCCTCAAAAAAAAAAAAAAAAAAAAAACAGCCTTTGAAGTAAAACTCTTCAAGTTTGTTCAATCTGCGATGTTAGAATGAATGTAGCTAGATATTAATGGCAGGAATTCACTTTTCATTTCTATGTAGCTATGTAGGTCCTGTGCTTCCATCCATATTAAGTTACTTATCAAAAATCGTGTTAATGTTATTACAAAATTGTTTCAATAGAAAATAAGAAAAAAAAAATGCTGTTTAGATAAAACAGATTTTTTTTAAGCTTGTTTCTTTAAATTTATATCATTAATATTTTGATTTTTCAACTCGTTTTTCATTAAACCAAATGTTTAGGAATTTGGCTTGCACTTTCAACTGATTTTTTTTCATGGTTTTATTGATTTATATATATTATAGCATAAAATATTTCCAGAAACACTTTCTTTACTTTATTTTAAATATTTTTTTAAAGACGTAACTTACACATTTCATTCTATAAAGATGTCTAGAAATCATCAGACCTGATTCGTTTAAAAAAATGAATAACTGTATGTCTAGATTTTTTTCTTAAAAGATTTTTCTTTTCATTTAAAATTCTTAGTTAAAGAGTTTTTACCGCCATTGAAATTTTTATTTTCGCCTCCTGAACGAGGCAAACTGAAAATGCAGGCCACGAATACTAGAAAAGCTCCACGATAATAGTTCTGTGGAGCGACGTACCAACATAACACAATAATAATACTGTTATTTTACAATAATAGTTTCCCTAATAATAACTGTTGTAGCACATTGGTACGTATCGTTATAGGAGTGATGCTTGAAATTCTAGCGCCATAATTACGTTTTTAATTGATCTGAAGTAGTAAGGTAATTACTGTCTTTATAATGTCACAAATCGTATTTTAATTATAGATTGCGTATTATTACATTTAATTATATATTACGGAATTGTGATGTTAGGTGTAATATAACGTAAGTAAAATCTGTTCTTTCGTGTTGTTTTTGAAAACTTAGAAAACACAATTGGGATTATCTAAATCCTAATATGTGTGAATGATATATCGTAGACTCCTGTCCTATATTTCTGCATTGCTTTAATCTCCGTTCAACTTGTATATACATATTTATCGTATGTACAGTTCTCCATATTCGTCTTTCTTCTATTTCCTCCTTCCACTTTTCATCCCCTTTTTCCCTTTCGTCTCCTTCATCCCCACTCACTCGTCGTAAACTTTGATAGGTTCTAAATCTGATAAATGACCCGCGCCCGATGCCCCAGCGTTTTCCCTCTTTCCAATAGAAAGGATTGGATTGGAATAGCAGTGGGGCTCTTCGCTGTCACCCAGGGTTTGTCTTGATAGACTTCCCTCCACCTCCGTCGTCAACCTTTCCAAACCCCCATTCAGTTACCCAATCGCAAATAGAGTGCCAGGATTTACAAAAGGAGGGAGGCAAAAATTCCCTCATATATTCTCGCATTTTGACTCTGAGCCTATTGAAGGCACGATTAAGGACACTATGGTTCAAAAGAGAATCGTTTCACTTGGATTCTAAAGGTTTCTATAGAAAGCAGTGAAGAAAGTTGACATTGTTTCTATAAAATAATATCGCAGTTTTGTAAGGAAAAAAGTAAGAGTTTATATTGATTTTATTTTTATTTTTAATTTGATTTTACTAATACTAAATATCGATGTTATGCTTATTATAGTGTAGGGAAGATGGAAAAAGAAACGTATAAAATATGTCAAACACAAATGTTTAACATACAAAAAATTATTTAGCAAAGAAAAGGCTAGAATTACGATTTGTTTCGGATACAGATGAATTTCTGTTTTTCTTAGTCGAGTCCATAAATTCCGAATTTTTAAAAACAGATTTTTCACTAATCTGTAATCGTATTTTTTTCTTGTTGCTGTCAATCGCTTGAATAAGTTAAGTTACATCGTTCTCAATGATAGGAGTCATTCTACCTACCTTCCCTCAACATCTTTCCCAAAATTTTAGGAAAAATTTGGAATGATTCAGCTGCAAAATTGGAAGCCCTTTCAGGGGATAGATAATCAAGGATGTGATCCAAGATGATTAAAAGATCAGATGATCAAAATAAAAATTGGTCCACAATTGGTCGACGATGATTAAAGATGAAATGAAAGCATCATCCACAAATTACTTGGGAAATCGACCCAGATCTTGAATACGTCGCGAAAGGCTAATCATTAGACCAATTGAATAGTGATATATTTTATCTTTCCTAATAATCCACTAATAAATCCTTAAGTAATCTTCGACATTTGTGCTTTTACAAGCTTAATGCCATTCAATTCAGTATTTTAAATTTGCATTATTACATAGGGTGTCTCAAAAAAATGTACGAACACTTTGATGTACTAACTATCGAAGTGTTAGTACATTATTTTGAGACACCCTGTATAACGTTCAATTATTGGAAAATATCTTGACTCAGTTTCGATCTTAATAATTTCTTTTGCTGTTAAATACATCTTGCTTTATTATAATTAAAAACAAGACACTATCAGGAAACTTTAATTTCCCAGTTTGAATCAATGTAGTAGATCAGTTTTTGTAATGCGTAATAATTGTTGTTGCATCAAAATTGTTTAAAGATTCTTTTTCTACGACTGACCATTAATACTAATTTATAACAAAGAATTTTTATTATTATTATTATTTAGATTTAGAGCATTGGTAGATGACATCTTGAGGAAATTCAAAAACACTTGTAGTTTCTTATTCTATATTTCTTCTATAAAATAATAAATGATAAAGATACATAATTTTAATAATGAACAGATTATAATCGTTTATTTAGCTCTTGATAAATTGTAAGATGTGAAAGTTTTGTAAATAAGAATCTGTAACTAAAATACGACAATTATTTATTTGCTTCGAATATATCACTAATTAACTGGTTTCTGTAAGTGGGTTTTGGAAGTATCTGCATTTCATAATAATAATGCGTTAGAATCTCATAAATTATATAATCCTCGCTTTGATGACTAATTATTACAAATTTTAATTAATTTTTTATTAATTTCCTCAATAGTTATTCGGGGAAATAATTGGAAATTCTGTAAATGAAAAAAAAAAAAAAAAAAGAAAGAAAACAGAGTATCGTCGATTAAATCAAATGTAAAAACTATTACATTAAAGCCAATTCTATTTGTTTTGTAATGTTCCATTCATTCTCTCTCCATATTGTTTGACATTCTTCCTGTCCATTCTCCTGCGATAAGTTCCTTATTCGTACAATTAGTCAATTTCCAAGTAGTAGCGATGAACGCACAATTGCACGTTCCCTTCTCGAGCCACTCATATAATAGTTGTTGAGGGTGAGGAAAAAAGAATGTGTCGTGTGTGGGTGTATGTGTGTGTGTGTGCGCTCGGTTTGGATCGACTCAGCCCCCGCTATCGTCACCCTTCCACAGTCGGATTTGCTAATAAGCATCGTTAAGAAATTGGCGGGTCCCACTATTGCCTGGTCTCACGACAAATCACGTTATCAGTCGGTTCATTAACGAGTTCGACGTCATTAGTTAGTCCACCCCTCCCGGTGTTCGACGGGGGAATCAAGTCATCATCATAATTGGGAGGAAAATAAGCTAATAGAAGAATAGAGGAGAACAATTGGATTTCATAGTTGTGTAGATAATAATAATAATTCCGAACTGAAGTGGAAAGGGGCAGGGAAATTGGGGAGAAGGAAAAAAGAAAGAAAGAATAAAACACGCTTTCATAAGCAAGCACTGAACAAACACAAAGGAAGAACTTAACACAAGTTTAAATAAAATAAATGAGTAAATAAAAAATTTCCACTTAAAATATACGGTGTAAACAAATAAAGATTTCCTTACATAGGCTCTACAGTAAGGCCATTGTTAGATGGTTGAAAATGATATTGATATGTTTTCTTTCACCGTAACAATGAATTATCACTACTTATGATTGCGGTGACTTAGAATACGTTGACAGGAACTTTTGGCTGTTAACGATTACAAAAGGCTGGATTTCCCTGTTTTTAATTCAGATACAGTCAGACCTCGTTATATGGTCATCCCGCACGCGTGGTCATTTTTGAAAAGTCCTGGCTCACTTAATAGGAATTCTGTATATTTTGTTACCGCCCTAACGGCGTAAAAAATATATACTCTCTTACATGGTTATATTTGATTTCGACAGCAATTTATTATAAAATTTAAAAAAAAAAGATACTTCTTCATTGCTTAAAATATTTTTTTTTTCTTATCCGTTTACATGAACAACCCGTTTATAAGGTCCGCAGAAATGACTTTATAACGTGGTCTTCCTGTACCATCTCAGAATATGTTAAGACGATAATGGATAACAACTGAAGAAGTATTTAGTAATATTTAACATCACCATCACCAGCAACAATTTTAATGTAAATTTGCAACGATTAAATATAATAGATTTTTTTAAAAGAATTGAGAATTTTGAGTCATCTTCATACTACTTAATAGTAAAATGATGTAAGGGAACAAGTAAAATAAAATAAATAAAAAAATAATGTTGCATTAACAAAATCCTAAGGTCATTAGAGTGACTTAATGCCTGATTCGTCAGCTGACAGTAAGAAACATTCACAAATTTCAGCTACCTGACAACTCATCTAAAAACTATTCGTTTAAAATAAATATTGAAATTACTAATGATTTTTATTTTGTTGTATTTTTTTTTTCCTTTGAAAATAACATTTTCAATGAATTATCCCGGATCCTTTCAATTGAGTTAAAAGGAATCGTCAATGGCAAGTTTTCTATATCCGAAATTTTGAACACGGAGAAACTCACGAGGCAGATTTTTCTTTTTTATTCATTTCAGTTCTGTTTGACGTTGACTTTTTATTTATTGAAAAGCAACAATCGTAATTGACTTCTGTGACTTCACGAAAGGGAATTTAGTATCACTTGCAGATGATGTACTTCAGATAAATTCACTATTTGCTTTCGTAACATTCAATTCAACGCTATTATTGATAAGCTCCTTCACTACTGTAATTCATCATGAATCGGTATTACTTTCGTATTACCAAGAAATATTTCGACAGGTTTTCAGCTGTATTTAAAATCGTAATCCTAATTAAAAGCTAAGATAATCTTAATTCTTAAAATAATTAACAAATCTTTTGTAGTACGAATTAAGAATAAACTTAGCTGTAATAAATTTTGTAATGAGAATTCTTAGTAAGTTGTGGCTATTTTTTCAGTTGACGTGTGCTAATAATAAGTTGTTTTAAACATTCGGAGCTGTAGGTTATACTTTGAATTCTTATTCTGGCTCATTAATGTTGAGGGCGCTTTTTATTTTATGAAGAATTCTTGAAAACAGGTAGAAGTCGATTCTTGAGGCTCGTTGCTGATCGTACAAGTGGTGTGGATGGAGAGGGTTCTTTTTCCGAACGAAGCAAACAAGACAGGGGTGGGTAGGGGTGGCGAGAAAGGAGTGTTGCCGAGGAAACGTGACATTTGCCGTGAAACGGTGGAACCCGCCGATCGCACGCCAAGACACCTAGCGGCCGCAGTCGGCAATGACGATTTAATTACTCCGCTAATGAAGCGATTAATTACATCTCCCTACAACAAGGCGGCGCTTTCGTTGGCAGCACGTGACTAAGTGGCGCGCTTTGAAGTTGGCATCCGGTCCGAGAGCGACGCCTAACGAGGCCAAGTGGCGGTCGAACAAATGAAGCGACGGAAAAGCCAGGGTCTGAGGGAGGGGGACGTGATCTCTTTCTCCATTGGGGGGCAGACTGTCGATAAACTAATTCACTTGTTCGATTTGTTTATTCAGTCGTTTAATCCGTTCTTTTCATTCCGTTTTCCTCTATTCACGTCCATTTTACAACTCACTAAAGACAACATTCACAATTTGGCCATAACATTTCACTTTTCAACGGCCAGTTATTAGGTGGAGAGAAACAGTCACAAAGGGGTTGGAGCTGGTGTTTTTAATACGATCTACAAGTTTAAGAAATACAGTATAATGAAACAGAATATGGAGAAACAACCTCCCGAAGGAGACATAGAAAGTTAATCGGAATACAATCCCAACAATAAAAGCATTCCATTATTTGAGATTGAGATGCAAGAAAATATTTCCGTGTGATACTGAAATTACGATTTCCCGTGATTGTGAAATCAGAAATGTTCACATCCTAATTTAATTTTTAGAGTAGAAAAATTTTCACAAAATTAAACTACATGCATTGACAAATACGTGTTAACTTACGGAGGAGAGACCTTGGACATGTCATAAAGATGTTTACCCATGGATTATTTAAAGGCGTTCAATAAAAACATTGCAATTTAACAAAATTAGAAATGAAATAATTACATCAGAAGTGGATAAAGAGAATGATATTGGCCAGGACATAGAAACAGTTACGTGCATGGTGGATAGAAAAATTATTAAAAAGAATTCCACATGAGGAAAGAAGACGTGGAGCATCTTCTGGATAGAACCAGAACCAAGGAACGTGTGAAAAGAAGGAATTTGGATTAAACTGAATATTAAGTAGAAAGTTTTGGAAAAGAAAAAAGAAATGTCTTTGGATTAAGGATAAGTTTTTCACATAGAAAATTTCTGTTATGATGAAGGCAATGAAACTTTTATTAAAAGATTGTAAAATTATTATCTCACTATTAAAAAAAATTTCCAACTCAAATTAGATTCTCAAAAATGGATGTTTTCGTAGATTTGTGAAACGACGAAACAGGAATTTGTTTTTTTGTAAAAATTTTATTTTATACATATAAATATTTTTATAAATGTATTTATTTACACAAAGCCATTTTTAATATATTACACAACGCAAATTTATTAATATTATTAATAATAATATTATTTAAATAGTTAAGTTATTCCCATCCTTCTGATAGATGGGGATAGATAAGGCAGAGATTTTTAAACGATTACATCTAAAAAAAAAAAACTATGTTTAAAAAAAAAAAAAAAAACAACTTTTTTCTTGAAGACCTTTTTGAGATTATAAGAATCGTCTTCTAAGCTAGAATTTATGGTTAGTGGGAAATTTTGAAGAGCACTTAAAATATTTTACTAATAATATCTATTAATATTAAAAATATAAGTAGCCTATAAATTTTAAAATTTTAAAATTGTAAACTGCCCTTTGTATCATAATTCTTTTCTTCCACTCTGTCTATGGCCATTGTATTTCAATAAGGTCTGTACAATAAAGGTCTAAAAGTCAATACTGGTGTCTGTTGATATCTAATATCTATTTCGAATAAATAAAAAAGGAAACAAGAAAAAAAACGAACCACCATTACATTATTTTTTTAAAGCTATTTTTCTTTGAAACTGCGACTAAATCATTGTTTGTGTCCCTTTTAATAACTTAAACCAGTGAGTCAATGTATCTTCTTGAAGGTTGACACATTTATCAACTTAACAGACAACCTCTCTTAGGTATTTGAAAAAGTCTCATCGTGGATCTTTGTAAAGACAGATGATAACAATTCCCTTAAAAAAGCATTAACAGTGAACAAATTAACTCTTACTGAAGCTCAAACAATTAATTTCTATCGGCGTCTAACAATGCATCCTTTTAATCCTTTTCTATCTACTCTGATTCGATTAAAATTAATTGGATTCCGGAGATTAGAATTAGCTTTTACTGGTTTCAACAATTTTCAACGATTGAATAACTTGAAGTTTCGTTGTATTCGACGGAATCATATTTAAGAATTCTAATTATAAAGGGAGACGCAATGTCTTTGCATTGTTTTCTAACTTTAAAAAAACGTTGCATTTTAAGGAATGTAGTTTCCAAGTACTTTCAGGGGGACTTGCATTCTTCTTCTTAAATCGACAACGGTCAACTTTGGACCACGATCTAGCCCTACCTGACAACGTCAGGGTTAGGCTGGGAAATTGAAGAAGGGAGAGAAATTGAAGACGTTGTCAGCGAGATTCACACTCTGCCAGAAATAACCCTTAGATTGTAAGTCCCAGGGAGAAACAGACGAAACACAGAAGAAGAAAGAAAAAGCCATGCCCATGCCTGGATTCGAACCCGGGTTCAGACCACCCGGCAGACCGCCGTCTAGACCGCTCGGCCATGGGACTTGTGTTATTATTATTATTACTATTATTTCTACAATACACTTTCACAGAAAATTCAAACTTTATTTATTTATTTTTTTGCGATAGGATACTCTTTTTCCCGGATTATGATCAGACTTAAGCCTGAAATTAATTAAAAAATTTTTTTGGATTGTTTCATCTGTGAATTTTAAGAATCCAGATTTCGCAGTGATCTTATCTAAAAGATTTTTGGAGGGTTGGGGGGGGGGGTAAGGGAGAGAAGCGAAGGTAATAATATAAATTATCGAATGAGTTTAATAACATAACAACCTATTTCAGGTTCCATCAATTCTCAAAAAGGGAAAAGACAGTTTTCAAATACTTAATTTAGTAAAATAATTACGTACGATTATTAATAGCAATGTTTTGAAATTCCTATCATTAATGATAGGATGATATTAATGATAGAAAATAGCATTAATAAATGAGAAGTTTTTGTAAATGGAAGATTTTGTTAATTTTTTTATTATTCTCTTTTGTTATCTAGGTTTGGTTTCAAAATCGCCGAGCCAAATGGAGGAAAAGTGAACGGTTTAAGGAAGAACAGAGGATGAAGAAAGAAAAGGAGGAGAAAGACAAAGTGGATAAAGACACGAAAGGTGGCGAAGAAGGAACCAAAGAAGCAGACCTTGGGATAGCAGGACGGGGGAAGGAGATGGGCGGAGAGGGAGGCGCCTCCTCGTCGGCAGAGGAAACGCTCGTTTGCGACGACGACGATGACTGTGAAAGCGTCCACGTGCGCGACCTCAGTCCGCCGCCTCCCAAATCGCCCACGCCTAAGACGCCGGGTCCCGTCGAACTGATGAGAAGTCCCGACCTGGTGACGAGCCCTCAAGAAGACAAGCCCGGCAGTCCCGTGAGCGTGAGCACTTCGGCCTCAGCTTCGCCGGCACCTTCCAATTCGGCGTCCACTTCCGCTTCCGGGTCATCGGAGAGGTCAGTGTCGCCGAGCCTGAGGCCAGCGCTGTCTTCGACTTCCATCAACCCAAGTCATCTGTTTCCTACGTTCCTTGAAAGGTATTGTTTGTAAATGTTAATATTTCTTAGTAGCTCTGATGAGGTTTTAATGCGTTTGAGACTGAAGGGACAGATTTTTATTTCAAATATTTTGAAAATGTCATTTCTCTTATCACCTTTACTAAGAAAAAAAAAGAGTTTTAATTCTGTATAGTAAGTAAACAATAGCTAACAAATTGTATTACGATTTGATCCAATTATTTTAATATTCAGCTTAATATTCATCAGCGAAAGATTAAAAAAAAGAAAAAAGATACAACAGAAAGGTTTCAAATGCAATTTTTTTTTGGACCGTCCTTGATTCATGTAACTCTTTTTGTTTTGTTTTTTTATAAACCTGTAGTGGTAGCTTGATATTTAAAAAGAAGATTTTGGGATACGAAAACCACCAAAATACAAATCCATTTGAAGCGAAATTAACACCACTATATCTTAAGAAACTACTTAATCTTAGAAATTTATTGGTGAATGAATGTGAATAAGCTCCGATTGGTTTGAACATAAAATGAGGCAATATAGGAGGAGCCTAAGACAAAATCCCATAGCAATATCACGAATTTCCTGAAATCAAGGGTAAGTAAATAAAAGGATTTATATGAGCAGAAGTTTAAGTTGTCCTATCTCTTTTATAAAAATTGTTTTGAATATCGTGCGAATGTTCGATAGTTTTGGACCACAACCAAAGCGTTGTTCAGTGCTCAAAGGAATAAAAGCTCTTTCCGTGCTGTTTCATTTATTTCTTAATCATTCATTCGGTTTTTGACAGTCATTTTGTTGACAGTGAAGCGATTAGTGAGCCCTGACTTAAAAATTTCCACTGCTTATCACTAAAAATGTATTTTAGAAAAACGGCCAACTTCATTAAATATCATTTTACTGAAAAAAATAAATAAACAAGAATTGAGGCTAAGTCCCAAAAACTTAAAATTGATATAAATAACGGAATACCACGAATTCCGTGAAATTAACAGATGTAGATTAAAAAAAACATTTTTTTTGTTCGATCTGCACTAATAAAAACTTGTTTTAATAGTAAAGTTTTCTGATATATACATAAATATTGAATGAGATTTTTTTAATTCACATTATTTCATCTTTTCAAGGTTATTAATGGCTTAACAATGACATAAAATCATTTTTTCCTCTAAATAATAATAAAATATATATATATAATAACAATACTAACAGAATCATTTAGAGCTTGCTGTTAGTATTGTTATTATATATATTTTTTTTTTTATTATTGAGGAAAACATTCAACAAATAAAATCTATTTGAAGAAATCTACGTATCTGAGTGTGCATGTGTATGCCCAGGCTTTTACTATTTACACTATTGGCATCAACAAGCGGCGAGAAATGTGAGCATTTAGCCGACGAAACGTTGACCAGGGTAAGCCATAGGAGGCAAATCACGCTATATCAGCAGAAACGGACGGAACAAGGAGAAAGTAATATCCATGCCAACGCCGGGCTTCGAACCCAGGTTCAGACACAGTGGCCTCAAGGCAGACCGTCTAGATCGCTCGGCCATGCCGGAATGGCTGTGTGTATGGATGGGTGGGTAATTGGTCGTTCTTGGAGATTTCGTCGTCTTGGTACAGCCCAGATAAATTGAATGGCTACCGCGCACGTCAGAACAGCATCAGCCGTAATATTAGACGAAAATCCTTTATTTTAATTACCTTTTTGAACTTTACTTTTAAATTAACAATAATTTTACAAGAGATTTAACGTGCGTTAGTACATTTTTACAGTAATATAAAACAAAGAACGCACATAACTAAACAAAACACAAATTCACTGAG
>JAFIDM010006943.1:11259418-11274594 GCA_023159025.1 Thereuonema tuberculata | reverse complement strand
TGTTTTGTTTAGTTATGTGCGTTCTTTGTTTTATTTTACTGCAATAATTTTACTTTTAGTGAAACCATTAACTTCGAAGCTCGAGATCTGAAAAGACTATTTTTACTGCAATTTTACGTTCAGAGACGTTAAATAAAGATTGAAAAAACCATCGTCTGTTGTAAGATGCTTCAAATTTCAAAGGGAAATAGCAAATGTAGAATCATTAACATCTAAAATAATAAAAGTATTGAATAATAATATTCATCTCAGTTATGATTATCTTTATCAAAAGGTTCTTTTTTGGGAAATCTTTCTATTTAACTTCAGTTTATTATAAATTACCGATATTTGCATGGTCTTAAGTATAATAACTTTTACTGATTTTTATCTGAGTATTTGCTAGATAGTTTTAAAGGAAATGACAGTTTTCAAGCAGTGGAAATTACTTTGCCATTCCTCTCTGGTAAAATATGTAAATTTAATGTGTCCTCGGGACTGTTCTAGAATTTTAAAATCCCAATAAATAATTGAAAACCAAACTTTGTTTTATTCAAAATAATGCATATATTTATCTTCGTCAATTCAAATGTGTGAGAAATAGCCCATTAACGTGAGAGATACATATTTTGTTGGTGACCCCAAACCCCCTTGAAGCGTGCGTGTATCCATGTGGCCCCGGGGATGAGTCGTCAGCTCCCACCATCCCCGGGGGCCTGATCCTTGCTATGCGCCCTGGTGTTCATCACAGCAAATCATATTATCGAGTTATTAGCGAGTTGTTGGTAGGAGTCCTTTGTAAATAATTGAGTGGGAGAATTCGGCCCCAAGGCATCCTGTGGCCGTCAGCTCAAATATCAAACAGGATACAACGCAACCCTATTTCCAATTGCTGAAAGCTCTTTTGTAGATTTTTTTTTTCCTTTCTTTTCTGTTATTCAATTTTAAAGATATTAATAGGAAATGTTAATAATTCATTTCGTCGAAGAAAATAGAACCACTACTAATAATGTTTGAGCGTTAAATGTTAGTTGAAGGCTGTCGTATGTTAGGCCTAGGGCAGTTTGAACAGACGTGAGAAGATATCTTAGCCTTTAAATGTGATCAATAGAACGTTGTAGCAAAGCCATCCTGATAACACAGAGTAACTTAAAAGTGCTCTGCCAAATCACGAAACCTTAAGTAGAATAACTTTTTTTTATCATTACCATATTCTAATATAGCATTTATAATTATAAACATTGCTATTGATATAACTTGGGGTTCTTATTTCAGCAAAAAAACAGCACAGATTTGATATAAAATTAAATCAAAACTGGACATTAAAATAAATAAAAGCAGACTTATATGGATTGTTTAAATATAAGCTTACTTCATAAAGATAAAATAGATAAATAATTTTAAAAAAGAGTTTTAAAATTTTAAACATTAAAAAGAAATCCTTTAAATCAATAGCATTACATTTAAGGAAATTTGAAAAATATCACATAAAGAGGACATTAACTTCGTATTGCCAGTCGACTTTATAGATAGAATTTTACATAAGTTCCTTGGATTTTACTTTTCTACGGCAAATATTAAGGATACCGGTATATTATTTCTATCAGAAAAATATTTATCTTTTATATAGCTTTTTACATATTTTTTTTTGCATGAATTCTTGTAATTGCTATTTTTATTTTGACAATAATATCATTATTCTGAATGGAAGTACACTGTTGTTATCAAGACCGGAAGTGCCGCCATATTGATAGCGATTTATCAAAGCTATATTTACCGATGAACATCAACATTGATTTGAAAGAATGTTTATTTGCGTTTGAAAAAATTGGAAGATCATACATTTTAATAATCTTTCATTTTTTTATCAAAACAACGTGAACTGAGATGTATTTTGCGTCTGTATCCCAATATCATCACTTTTTTTACGTTGATATCTTCTGATAGAAAAATAAACGCCAAGGGCAAGATTTTTTTTAGTGATAGGGCCTACTAAAAAACAAGAATATGAACACATTAACGTTTTTAAAAAAATTCTTATGTATGTTTTCTATTTCATTTTTTTTTCTTTTTGCTAATATCGCTAGTTCTGTTTAATTACGATATCTCCTTATCTATTCTTAAATCTGCTCTTAAGAGTTGAAGGGTCTATTGTTCTCATTCGGTAATCTTTGGAACTCTTCAATTACAAAAACAGTATCAATAAATTATCTTCTCTTGGTCCTCAATCGTCCGATTGAGCTCTTCACAACTGTGCACTGCAATATCTTTTATTTTTGTCATGTAATTCATCCTTCCCTTTAGAACTTCCTTCCCCTGTTACTTCAACCTACAGAATAGTTTTTGTTAAGCTGTTATGTCTTAGAATTGTCCTATCATGTTAAGCCGCCTCTTTTGGATAGTCTTCCAACTTTTCTTTCGTTAGCTTTCTTTAGTATTTCGTCGTTACTAACTCGATCTAGCCATTTAATTTTTAATTTTCTTCTTCGGTACCACATTTCAAAAACCTCTAATCTTCTCTTCTGATTTACACTGTCCAAATAAAATAAATATAAACAAAGCATTAAATTTTCGATAAACCATAGCCCCACGATAAAAAGAATTTTATGGCCACGATACATATACGATATAAATGACAATAAAATGAAATAGAATTTAGTATTTTCCAATTAACTTTTTTTTGCAAATTGCAACATACATAAGAATTAAGGATTTTTTTTTAATTATTGATCTTACTAGGCAATGATTTAGCATTCTCCGATTTATTTGTTGCCTTGGCTCTACTGCGGGGAAGGAAGCGTACATATAATCGAAAGAAAGAACCAGCTCCGGGACTTGATATCTGATATGCGCGGTGAAGAGATCACTCGTCCACGTCTGGAGGCAGAGACACGAATTTTTTAAACTTAATAAAATCTTAAAAAACAATAATCTAACAACGCTAAAGTGAATCATGAATAACATTTTTTACAATATTAGTATATCAGCTTGAAATGTTTTGTAAGTTTTATAAAATCTAATTAAGAAAATATATATATATAAGAAAGGGCTAGAGAAAAAAAATCAACTTATCTTCTCCAAAATCATAAGACATAGAAATACAAATAAGGTGGCAATACTTAGATATAGTACTGAGGATGCTCACCTTTTTCATTTTGATCAACCGGATGTCCCGAGACATCCTGAGACTCCGAGACGCGCTCGCGGGTTATGAGAAGCGGTCGAGGTCACGGGTGGTTTGAGAATTATCTCAGAATCCAGGTTTGATCCCAGGTTTGCTAGTTATTTTTAAACTTTTATTATTATTATTACTTGATATGTGAGACTTTCCGCTGTATTTAGCGTACAATACATTTGAACTTGCTTTGACGAACATGAGGTATTGAGTAGTATTCTAAAATTCTAAAAGTTCAAGGCAAAATACTTTTTAAATTATCAACTAAATTTAAAAAAATTAACTATAAATTCTAATTGTTTTTGAAATAGAAAAAGATTTTTTTATCTAATTGCATTTGTGAGGAGAAAATAAAACAAAAACCACCAAATCCAGTAAAGATATATTCGAAATCTTATTTAAGTTCTCCTTGTCCTTTTTTTTTTTTTCCTCCAACCCTTAAATTCCATCTGAAGATTCTGTACCTGAGGGAGAAGGATGGATGGAAGGTGATGGAAAATCCATTCAAACCCAAGTAGTGATGGAAGAAGATCTGCAGGCAATTGTATTGGCGTTTGACTGTCTCCTCCTAGGTCACGTGATTGCCCATCTCTCGCTTCCCGTAGGGAGCGTTCCAATTACTTCTTGAGTGACGAGTCGCCAAATCTGTAACCTGTCTTCCCATTGGTACAAAAGAAAGATTCATATCTAAATTGTAGAGAAGATTCAAAAAGGAAAAAAAAAAGATTGATGGCATCAACTGACAATGATTCATAAAAAAAGGGATTTCTAATTTTTTTCTTTTTTTTTGTTATTAAATGCAATTGAATTGTTTGGAGAGGAGATGAATTTTATATATATATATATGTATATAATAATTTACTTTTCTGTAGAATTATTATTTCTCTGTAGAATTAAAGATGATTGACTCCCCCTTGCACGTCAATCGTATATTAAATTCACTGACTTTACAGTTTCTCGGGGTTCAAGGCTTTTTCTTATGAGCCACGACAAAGAAATAAGTAAATATCTCTGCTGCGCAAAGTTGAAAAAATTGAAAATTGCTTTGCAACTTTGAGATCACGCCCGACTTCTAAGCCCTGCCCGCTAAAATCCCGTGAAGTGATGTTGACTTTTTTGTCACTTATTTGTAGTTACACCAATTTGTAGTTATACCATGCCACTAAAAGCTCTAAAACTTCTGTGGCAAAAGTTGTAAAAACAACGTGAGGATAAGGTTTTGAAGATAGGAAAGACGGCAAAAGTTGAAATTTCTATCGCCCGCCATTTTGAAACTGGTAGAAATACAATACCAAGATATCTTAAGGGTATCTAGCACCCATAAAAGGTTTTAGATCAAAAGCTCAAAATTTATGGCAGTTATCCATGTCACCCCTCCCCCTCCCCATCTCCCACTTCTAAAGCCTGCCCCTAAAAACCCGTGAAAAGATTTCGACTTTTTTATAACTTATTTGTAGTTAAAACCAACGCCCTAAAAAGGTTCTAAAAATTTTGTGTCAAAAGCTCTTAAAAACAATGAAGATAGGAAAAAAAATCGTCAAAAAATGGAAATATATATAATTATATATCCTTTGTTCAGATAGGGTTGAATGCAATAGTGTATTTGTCCTTTAATAAATAAACGAAGCTAAGAAATATAAACAGTCACTCGAGTTTTTTATTCGTGATTTATAAAATTGTTTCTTTCTATATATTATATATATATACACAAAAGCAGGAATATCGTCTCTCTCTGTTACAGTGATTTTATGTTAATCATAATAGCAATATGATACTGATGTAATACTGATTGTTACTTGTTTAACTTTTTTCTGAGTTAAACAACTCGAGAACTTTGGTAAAATTTAGTAACAGAGATTCTTTCCAAAGTTATTCGAGGTCATTCTGAAGATATTCTAAGTTTTGTAAAGCTATACATTTGGTGATTTATGCGGTACTTTGGAACTTGTAAAATTGTACAGAATACATTGAGAAATGAAGTGTGTCCATCCATTTGTAGATTTGATCTCATTAGCAAAGCTTTGAAAACTAAGAAGTTAGTGTCACGTGATAACGCTACGTAATTTAACATTACGTATCGAATCTTTTTCACATCATTACATATATTTTGTAGATTGAAATTCTTGTCATTGCAGTGTTGTGACACAGATCAGTTGTCCCCAGACGACAGCAGGTGTCGCTGACGATTGCGTTATTTCTCATCAGATCGAATGCGCGTGAAAGTTAACAAGTCCAATTGCATTCGTTAGATGGGGGAGGGGGAGTAGAAGACGAAATCTGTGTTGGGAACCTGGATGCATCTCCTCGTTCGTTAACAAGATCTTCCCTCCTTCCTTATTCCTCCCCTTTCTGCGCGAAAAAAAAGAAGCAAGCGAGGGCCCCTCCGCCAACGCACATTACAGCAAAGCCCAGTTGTTGCAACTGAGTAGCGCTTCGTTGTACAGGGGTCGGCCGGTAATTCTACGACAGATGGCGTAAGATACCAAATAAGGGAAAATTTCATTTTAAGAAAACAGGTCCCATCAGAGGAGCAGTTCGACACCCGCCTTGAATAATGGACCAGGCGACTATGGACAGTGTTGGAAGCCATCTCCTCAATCCAATGCTCTCAGCACTAACACTGATTTTTAATTGTTATCCAATTTGGCAAAGCAGTGATAAACAAAACTAGCTGGGATGACGTTCTTCGGTTTCGTTCTTTATAACGATGTTGTTAACTTTCAATCTCTTGTGTTAATTGTCGCAATAGTAATCGGATTAGGTTTCCAAGAGCTTTTTTCATTGTTCAGTAATTACATTCTTTTAGCAATAAGACAGTTTATTGAACTTCTTCAACGCATTTGCGTAATATAGAAAGAATTTTACAAAAATAATTCAGGATTGAAGATAAATTTTTGAATTTAATTGTAATAATGTTTCTATTTATAACAGAAAGATATAAGATTTTATCAATAACATCTGTAGATTTTCTTGATTTTATAAATTATTATTGATCCAAAATCCTCACCTCTTAATGTTTAATAATTTACTTATTTATTTGTTTGCATTTATTTACTTATTTCTTTCTGTTTTCTATATCTTTCAAAAAATTCAAAATTTCGTTAATTTCAAAATGAAGATGGAATGTAAGGCTAGACATATTATAAAGGTTAATTAAAATATGCCAGCTATTTCGACACTGGATTTGTTAAAAAATTTCAGACGATCGGTAGATTTATATGCTCCAATTTTAGGTTATGTTATTCACCAGATCATTGCCCCTTTTAGAAAGTGCTTTTTAAAAAGCGCCTCTTCTTACATATTTACGAGTCTTGACACTATGAGGGAAAATAGCAGCGTAAGCAATATCCGAATCTCGTGTTTATAAGACTTTTCGCTTACGAACAGGGAGGACGGGTTTGAGGTGGGAGGGATTTTTAACCTCAATTTTATTAATTTTTTAAAATTTTATTTGAGAAAGAAACCTGCCCTATGAGGTTTCGAAACGTACGTCAATTCGCATTAGGGTGATTCTATAATTTTTAGAATATTAATATTTTAATTATTTTAATTGTTTCACGACATGTTAAACATTTTTTAACTTCATATTATAAAGATATTGCTTTGGAATTAGAAAAGAATAAACTTTTACTACAAGAATACAGCTGAAATTTAAATTTAAGAACACTCACAATAATACTAGTAGCGATTGTATTTTAAATTTCGTTTGAACAAAAGTATTTACTGTACATCAAAATCTATTTCAAGCTATTTAGATTCATTATAAAAATGTGCTCTTCTTTTAATTATTAGTATCTTTGTATTCTTTTACATTTTCGAATCTCGAAGAGGATTTTCAACTTCTCGGAGTAAATAATTGTAAAGGGTGAATTGGATGGTGTTATGCATCATTTGACCAAGCGCCAAAATTCCCTTATAAAATATAAGCGCAAAAGCTTAAGCATTACTGCACTTTTTTTTATGAAATAAAAAGTGTTATATATCAAAATGAAAATACTGTCACAGGACAATTCTGATCATTATCAATAATTATAATAATAATATCCTTCAAAGGTCATTAGTCACATGATGCAACTCTTATTCGTTACATTTAGTCGATTGGCGTTTATTCAAAATTAATTTTACGCAGAATTATGTTGAGATAGCAAAAGGAACAATTTCTTTATAAAGAGTTTACATCTTTCACTAATAGATGGAGCAATAATCTAAAAAAAAATCTACTGTGAGTCGTAAACTCGATTTTAAAACGGCGTAACTTGTATTATTATGAGAGATAAATAGAGTTCACAAACATTCTAGTTCAAATAAGTTAAAAAAAAAATTGGCAGCATTTATGAAAAAGAAAGTTTACTACTGTCCCTTTTTTTTTGAGATTCCATCTTCGATTTGGTTATTGACAGAACGTCGAATCTTGAATCGTAACGATGTTTGTTACCAAAGTGAGAGTTTTATCTGTGTTTTATGCAAAACGATTGCATTTCTGAAGGAAGACGGTTTTTAGGCGCCATTTCTTGGTTCCCTTTATTACTTTCTTACTATTGTTGTCACCTTGGAATGATGAATCCAAAACTGCTTCTTCTTCACTTGACGTCAAATAACAAAGCCTCGAGATCCTATTGCTATTCAAGGAACCAATGACATGGCAGATGGACCACCTACAATCGGAGTCCCCTCAACAATATTCGGAAGCCTCGCCACTTGTAAACACGTTGTCACAAAAGGTATTCCTTAAGAGAGAAAAAACTAGAAGAATCTCGGTTTGGAAAATAAATCCCTCTATGGAATAAAATCACAGGAAAAATCAATATCTGTTTCAACCCTTTTATCTATGTTTTTTTTCTTTTTTTCACTTAAAAATTAAATAATAAAGAGAATTGATGTTTTGCCAAAATAGTTTGAAACTGTGATACCGATGGGTATTATTCGTGTTGCAAAAGTGCCTCATTTGTTTCGTTGTATGTATGATTGGTAATATATTAATACGTATTTATTTCCTTTTGCGAACCGAAATAGATTCTTTAATAACAACACTTCAAAATAATTAGTTCAATATTATTCTGTAAATAATAAAACATGTACAGACTTCGATGGCAGTTCATTCCTTCATTTTTTTGGAAAAATTTTTTTTAGCAAATTTCAGATAGTTTAAAAATTATCATTGGACATTAAATATCATCGTATAACAAAAGCTGAGGAATAGCTAGAATCTTGTAGTCTCAGAGACTGTCCTATTAGAAAACAGATAAGTCCATCTGATTACTTGGTAGGCTTAATAAATATCATCACATTGCGAAACTCCAATGTCAAACTTGAAAGTACAATTATCAATCTGATGGGGGAAATTACATTCGTATCTCAAAGTGCCCTTGAATTTCGCACACGTTTTGTTTAGTTAGGTGATAGATGACACGTACTTTCTGGATGTAAATGTCACAGTAACAAATGGAGGTGGTCTTACTACACCAAAGTTTCTAATAATGAAGGAGTAATCTGCCTCGAAAGTTGTACCCAATATTTTGTGGACACACCCTCTTTCTCGTCTGTTCCAGGAAACTAATTTCTTTTCTCTGTTTCAGTTCCAGTTTTCGGCCATGTCTAGATCCACTGCAGGCGTCGAGACCTTCACCTGCCCACTTGTTTTTTCCACATCATCTTCATTCCCAGTTCGCACCTCCACTGTTTCCTACTCTCAAAGGTAAATGTTATTTTCTATTCTATTACTAGATTAAAGAAAAAGTTAAATATACATCAGAGGTCTGTTACATGTTTACATACGTGTTTACATATTACATATATATATATGCTGGAAGACGATGGAAATCAGTTTTTCTTTGTGAATTGCTTTAAATTAGCTTTTTAAATACAAGAGAATTTCACTGTTCACTTCACTTGATTAATCGTCTGTGGATGATCCAACTCTGATTGGTCGTTTTTCATTCACAATCGGCTTTCGGAACTAACATTCTGAAATTATGCGGTTTTAAAAGAATGTAAGAATTCATGGTCCAGTAAATTAAGTTCATCCGTTGCCCATCCATGCTTTACAAAGGACAATCGAGATGGTTTCTTTCTTTTTTTTCTTAATGTTAATTCAAATATAAATAAATTATTAGTATCAAATCTCGTTTAACACAAATCAATTAATTATTCTCATACACTATCTTCGTTTGTTTTCATTTCATTCATTTTCTGAGTAGTTATTTCATTATGGCAACATAGGCGTATTCAGGAATTGGGAAGGGTTAAAATAGTCTTAACCGTTCAACCAAAAAAAAAGTTATATCCTTTTCCGTATGGGGGCGCTTTACAACCCCATTCAGTCTAAGGACTATTCATTCGGACTAAGTTGATGATACAACAAAAGCAGTTAATTAAGAAATAATTTATGTGGTAAAGTAAAATTAATTGTTACCATCAAAACTGCAAATGAATTTTCTGATTGTGAAGGTTTAAAATAACAGTTTTAACAGCTGTAAAGTTCTCACATCATTTAATATGTTTTTGTTTAATGATAAAGAAAAGAACCTAAGGATATTGATAGAATGACAAACCTGGAAAAGTGTGCCGTAAGGGATGAAGAAATGCCTTAAGATAAAAAGACGTAGAATATTTAGTCTATTGGTGAATTTGATATTTCAGTTTTAAGTAACTATAATTTCTGTAAAGTCATCAGGATTCTCTAAAAAAGAAAATCGTAGCTAATTCAAGTAAATAATCGATTTTCTAATAAGCCAAGTTGTTAATCATTAGATGCAGAACGATTTCTTTAAATGTTTTTGAATAAAATGTAAAATATTTTGTTTTAATGAGAAAGACAGTAAATGAAATTTAAAAATTAATGAAGCTTCAAAATCAGCTCTCTTTCCAATCTCTCTTTCTTTCCTTTGTTTTTAGTATATGTTTGTAGTTACTTGCAGATTTTTATTAAGAATACCTCTTTATATCTAAGCTGGTGTTTAATGTTTTGTATTTTATCTGTGCTTCCGTTGCACTGAGAATCTCGGCCAGTTGTTCTGTATTCGTCGTGTGTCTGTTCTTCGGTCAAATAATTGCAATAACTTAATGAAGTGTCTTTCTTTTTTTGTCTGGGTGCCGTTGTTCGCCTGCCTCTGGTAGCGCAACGGGCAAATCATATTGGTGCAATCAACGGTTGTTTAGAAATATGCTGATTATTTCTTGGAATTTCATTACCGCTACCAACGAGGCGGCATCGGGGGTTGGTTAATGAACGGCGACAGCTGTGCGCTGGGGCCCCTGCGGCCTCGCACGATCCCTATCTGTGAGCTGCTGTTGAAAATGCTAATTATCAATACGCGCGAATATCTTCGGTTGCTAATAAAGAGGAGGAGGCAGGAGAACATGTCTTAGAAAAGAAGGTAAAAAAAAAATAGATCACCCGAAGCCATCAAATATCCATATCTTTTCACGTTCATTTTGCTGGAAATGTATTTTGACGTGTCTTGCGAATTTTGTTTTGCTCAATTCATCTAGTTCTTCGAATTACGAATCAACGGAAGATAGGCCTTCCTCTCGTTCTACTGCTCTGCACAAGAATTCGTCAATTCCATTATCATCATCATAAATTCCACCTACTCTCCTGTTTGCTCTGTATGAAGTCAAAAAAAAAGATTTTTTTTTTTTTATTTATAAATGAAATGGAACTTTGGCGACTGAAGAAAAACTTAATCTCACTGAAACTTTTTGAAACTATTTTTATTTCCATCCTATGTAAATCAGACAAAGCTTTGAACTGACCACTAGTTTTATTTTGTTTACTTAAGAGAATACGGTTGGGTTGGGAGGGGAAATAATATAAATAAGAAGTCATTAAAATACTTTAATTATAAAGAAAAAGTCGTAAAAGAGTAATCGGTAGCTTAAACCTAAATGATTAAATTAAATATAATTAGATATGGTTTCTAACTCTTTTTTTTTAAAAAAATTAAACTTATTCCGAGATACAATAAATACGCACAAAGTATATGAAATGAAACAGATAGAGAGGAATAGTTTTCTTCGAATGATGATGATAATAATTCATTCAGGTTTTATTGAAATTTCGTTTAGTAAATTTTATTAGGAAATATGGATATTTTATCAATAGATTTGCATCACTTACAAATTTGTATATTATTAAATATTGTTATGAAAATAAGATGTATTAATTATTGTACATATATATTTACTACGTATTTATTTATTTATTTATTTATTGTTCTTAAATAAAGAGACTAAGAATAACGCCGGTTTTTTCCTAGTAAAGTTTCTTTCTTATTCTGTTGAACCAAATGTAAGAAAGAATAATAATTTTTCTGTATTAATTTTAATTTTTTTGACTAAGTAAAAAGCAGTATTAGAGTTCAACCAAGATGTCTGATATCAATAAATAATGATAGCGAGATCTCAATAATATCTCAATATCTTGACTTATCTGTTTGATAATTTCTTGTTATAATTCTTCGGTCAATCGCGACGTCACTTAACTATAGTCCATTACCACTTTGAATTTCACTGTTAAATGACCATCGATTCCGTTGATACTAGGTTTCTTTCTGTAGATCACTGAAATAATGAATCATGATATAATTATATGGTACAAAATTGATGTAGTTTGTATTTTTTTTTTAAGACAAGTTTATGTCGACCTATAAGTAGACCCATGTATATTTGTTGTATATATATACATCATAATATTGAATTATAAATGGGCAACTATTAAGTTGATCTAATAGAAGGAACCATACATCATTGATAGTCATCAAATAATATTTCAAGGAATTTCAAATGGATGATATTGGATGTGGAAGCCAATTTAAGAATGAAATTCATAAGTTAAACTATATCTATTAAATATTGTAATTCAGAAAAAAACTTCTAAAGGACAAACAGTAAAAGTATTTTCAACAGACGTAAGAAATATGTTATCTGGCATTACACCAAAACGGCAATAATGCATTATGAAAAGTTTTATGTTTTTCTTTTTTATTTTTTTTTTTCAATTCGTTTTTGTTTGTCACTGTCATGTTTTCATTTTACTTAAAGATCAGTTGAATTTCGCAGAGTTCAGGAATTTATAAATTAACTAATGGTAAAACTGTTTGATAATTTCTTGTTATAATTTTCATTTTACTTTAATCATCCAGGAAAATTTTTATGATTAAAGATACTGAATTAAAAGATCATAATCAAAGATGGAAACATTGCTTTCTTATCAGTAAGAAATTAAAAAAGATTATTCATTAAATGTTTTAGAAACATTGAGTTTATACTTTTTTTTAAACCAATTTCGTTGGTGTAAATAAAATAAAAATAAAGACAAAGGAAGGTCTTGATCTGGAAACATCCACACTTTGGTCACAATCACGCCAACGATAGAAGGAAAGAGTAGATTCCAAAACATATAAGTTGCAGGCGTAGACGGTCAAACGTTTTTCCGAGAAATTTGTTTTGTAAATTGTCTTCCATTCACTGACTACCCATGTATGCAGACACGCTGGTAGCAGTGAAGTGAATTGGAATGCTCGTTCTTATAGGCTCGAATCTCAATCTTTCCTATTTTTTCTTGTAATTTATTTTTATTGTTAAATACTGTACTACAATTTATTAATATTACACTTATATAATTTATTTATTTATTTTCCATTATATCCTGACAGTGAAATGGAGCAAAACTCAAGAACTTCAGTAAGAATGAATTTTCAACATTAAAAAAAAAAAATGATATAAGAAGTACAAGCACGTGATCGTGAATTGCCATGGCGTCATGATACTAACTTACTGAAGGAGAATGGAATTATATTGGAATTAATACTGTGAGTGATACAATAGAAATATAGTGAAATAAAGCATTTCTTATAGTTTTCCTCTTATTTCTTTTGTGAAAATTAACTTCTTACTGGAAGTTCTAGCTGTTGCTCCATTTCACTGTCAGAATATAACAAAAAATTTAAATAAATTTACAGAATTAGTTATAGTTGTAAATTAATAGAACGGTATTTAACAATAAAAATAAATTTAAAAAAAAAATGAGTGAGATGATTATTGTTTTCTTTTTATTTAAATTGTTTCTAGTTCATTTGATTATAAAAATTTCCTATTTTTTATTAATATTCTTTAATAAAAATGTAAATTTTGCATATCTGGATCTTATATAAAAAAATTTCTATTAAAAAGCTTCATTTTGGAAAAAGTTTTGTTAGATGTTTAAATAAAGTCGAATTGAAAGTTTAAAAAACTCTGTACTTCGTTGCATAATCTTTGCTTAAGATATTTCGGGGGAAGGAATCAGAATTGATATGAAAATACATATATATGAAAAGTAGATCTAGGATCCGGTATTTTTTTTATTAGTCCACCCCTCTCGCTCTTTATAAATTTGGATAGGTTAAGGGGGAACTCTCCGATGGCAAGTAATTCCATTTGATGAAGAGGGCAATGTGTGTCGGTGCGGGGGTTATTTCTTGCTCTCTCCTCTTTTATATCTCAATCTTCTTCATCTGATACTGTTTACCTCCAAAACGAGGCTTCCATTAGGGCTAAGCGGGTCTCTGTCCTCCCCCGATGCATTTTTAAATAGGTCGTGTTTCTGTGCATTTTCTTTTGGCTTCTTTCCCTTCCCTGATGGACATGTTTATCATTCATAAGATTGGTCGTCCTCGGTGCGCATTTCCAGACTGAATATGGAGATATGATTTGGCTCTGGTGCTTCTCCAATAGCCTCTTGTGCCATTAGGCTAATGTAAAGGACTTGAAGATGGGTTTCCGGCAAAACAAAAATGATAACCTCGTCAGTGCACGGGGGAAGATGTCCGGGAGGTCGTCCTCTTCTTTGCCGAATCCCGCCCGAGCGCTTTTGCCTTCACGTAAACAAATCAACTCCCTTAATCAGCTACGAAACGCACAACTTTTATCTTAAAATATGAGCACAAATTTGCCAACAAACAAAAAGGTTTTCTTGCATCGCTTTTCAATCTCTGAATGTGACCTTTTGCAATAAATGCTTTTTAGTCTCAATAGGAAAAAAAAAATTCTTAATAGATATTTCTTTTCTTTGTAAAATAAAAATAAAAAAAGCATTACCTGAAGAAAGACAAGAGGAATTGTTTAAGACGAAGAGGAATTTTTCTTTCTTTTAAAATAAAGGGCATTTTTCCTGTTTGTTTAGTTATAATATTTTTTTTTTAAACTTTAACATTTTCATTTGTATATCGAAGATTAATGATTGGAATCATTTATTTTATTTCACCACAAAGAAATCATCATAAAATGCAGCAAAAAATTAAAAATGTTTGAATTCTTTGAAGCTGATGCACTTTTTTTTTAAAAATGCATGAGTAAACATTTCTCTCAAAATAAAATTATTTTAATTTGGCTTTAAATGTTAACTCCTTCATGATATAAAAGTACTTGAAATTTGAAATTAGAAATAAATTTAATATAATTTTAAGATAATTTATACGTATCTGATACGAACAGCTAAAGTATGTTTTATGGACGTTATAGAGGAGAACTTTTTTATATTAAAAAAAAGTGGTAATTATTGAAGCATCAGGACTAAATAATTTAAATATTTTTAAGACAAATTGAAAATGTTTTTTTCTTATAGGCGGAGAGGTGCTTTAATTACGATGTTGAAATATTTTCATTTGATAAGAGTTGAAAGTTTTAAATTACTGCCTGTGTGTGTCACGATTTCTCAAACCAATATACAATTAAATGTGTATCATAAATGTCCCCTTTATTCGAACATTAGATCATTATTACATAAAAGTTCCTACGCTGGGACAACATAGGAAAGACAATATGTCAAGGACCAAACCACATATTGCTAAGCGTAAAAAAAAAGAGCAAGTGGGGAGTTAAAGATGTGTGGTTATGTCCATGAATTTCCTAACTATGGGTGTTGTGTTGAGTATCACAGCCTTCTGGAGTGATATTATTATTATTACTAGCCGGGTACCGTCGCTTCGCTCCGGAACCGTTGCATATATAGCATTAAAAAAAAAAAAAACTTTATTTATTT
>JAFIDM010006943.1:11196667-11259318 GCA_023159025.1 Thereuonema tuberculata | reverse complement strand
GCATATATAGCATTAAAAAAAAAAAAAACTTTATTTATTTAGCAAATTAATATTGAGATCGGAGAATAGACGACTTTCCAGCCCGTTGTGCCCTTCTCCACTTAACTCAGATGTATTGCGGGTTGGCGCCACACACCTGGGGTTGCCGCCATACACTTCATCGTCAGTTTGCCAGATTATTCCCTATCCCGAATTTCGAAAAATCCGGCCTTATTCCTTGTCTACATCATAAAGGAAACCTCTGTGCAAAATTTCAGCTTTCTAGATCCAAGGGTTTGGGGTGGGCGTTGATGAGTCAGTCCGTGAGTGAGTCAGGACTTTTCTTTTTATATATGTAGATTTTCATGAATTTTGTTTTGTTAACATCATTGATTAGTTCTTTATAGATTATATTTGGATGTGTTATTTTCTCATTTTCAACTGTTATCCGATTCGTTCTTTACATATTATTCCTGGTGTTTTGATATCATGTTTATTTATGAAAATATGATCTATATTTGTTTTCGTATTTCCATAAATTGTACAGTTTCTTGTTGTTCCGTAAAGACGATTTTTGAAACCATTATTGCACATAAGTTTTACGTATTTCTGTACTACATTGTTTTTATTCATTTTGAAAATATCTATATTTACGTCGCCAATCAGTATAGTTGGACAGTTGTTTAATATATTTTCATTTTTTATGAATAGATTCTCTATTTCAGTAACATTTTAGTAATTTGTAATTTAGCATTTTGCTTACAGAATGACAGACAGAATAACGTTTTATAATATACGTTTTTATAATATATAATAATAATAGCCGGGAACCGTCGCTTCGCTCCGGAACCCTTGCATATATAGCATTCAAAAAACAAACTTTATTTATTTAGCAAATTAATGTTGCGATCGTCGGAGAATATATAACTTCCCAGCTCGTTGTTGCTTCTCCGAATAACTCGGATGTATTGCGGGTCGGCGTCACACACCGAAAATTCACATTTTTGCATGTATCTTGCAAACGCTGAGGCGTTTGTGAATAAGTGATATATCGTTCGATAGAACTTTCAAATACCATCATTTTCTCAATATAATGTTCTCTTCCATCTTTTATACTTTTCGTTTAAATTGAGAAAAAGTCAAAATTTGACCCTTTAAAAGGCGCCATCTTGGAAACCAAAAACTTTTTTCGAAAGATTTTTGTAGCATTTTGTTTGTCTTAAAAAGATCTACATTTTATCTATTTACATGACCACTCTATCTCTTATAGTTTGGTAACAAAATTGGAAAAAGGTAAAGTCTTATGACAGACAAAATAACGCTTTTATAATATATAATAATAATAATAACGAAAAAGCTTCAAACCATGGGTTTCCGCAGCTAAGACAATATGGCGGGTCAAGAACCAAAGCACATATTGCCAAGTTAAAAAAAAAATATTATTATTATTATTATTATTATTATTATTAGTGTTTATTTATAAATTCACTTCATTTGTTAGCTGCCTCGATGTGAACAAATATTTTCTTTTGTATCCAAACAAGATATTCTAAAATTAGAAACAATTTATACCTAGGTTTTTTTTATAGACCTTTTTTCCATTTAAAGTAAATTATCAAAGTTGTCCTTATCGTAAAGAACTGAATTTGCTAATTCCATTTGTTATTATTACTAAGGTCATTCTGATTAGTAAGAATCAAAAGTCTTTTATTTTAGTAATAATCCAAAGACATGTTATTGGAAAGACTAGAATTTCAGAGAGATTTTCTGTTTATTGATATTGATAAAGTTTGTTCTGATTTATTAATAAGCTTTGTTTGAAAATAAATTTGTTGATGTCATCTCATGATAAATCTACAATTAAGAACTAATAATAAACTTGGTGTCATCTTGTTTTAAGCAAAATTGGAAGAAAAATGCAGACTTACTAATTTTAAACAAAACAAAACAAAAACAAAAAACTCAACTGAAAATCTAAAAATATACACTGCGAATTTTGAAATGCGTCATGTTTTTATTAAATTGCTATTTTACATTCTTCTTCTTCAACCCTTTTTTATAGCCATTTCTGGCTACAGGTCTCTTCTTTGGAGAGTGTATTAGTCTAATCTCCCATATTGACCAGGTGGATTTGCAGATATATTTTATACCTACTGCCAGGGTTTTTTGACTATCGGTACTGAGGGGATTTTTAGGACCTTCCTCAGGAAACCATTACGGAATGACTTCAAACCGGAAGAGAAAGTGAAGAAGAGGCAGATAAACACAGGAAAGGAATAAACATCCAATGCGGCGCCGAAATTCGAACCCAGCCTCGTGGGAGGCCATCACCCAGGCCACAAGGCTGTGCTGGAACAGCATTTTCCTTTATATTAGAATAATAAATTACATTATAAAAAACTTCTTAATAAATTACATATTGCTCTTGAGTCTGAAATTTCTTTTGTATGTTTGCATCTTGAAACAAGAGTTTTGTATAAATTCTAAAATTTTCATGTGATGATTTTGAATTTCTTACTTTTGTTAATCATGATAAAAGGAAGCCTTTTTAAGTAAATCTCGGAGACTGCTATTTCGAGCTTATTAGGTTCTTTTCAACCAAGGCCATCCAGTCAGCAAAGACTCAAAAGTTAGAAGGGAAAATAATATATCGATATTCATAAAAGAATTGTTTGTGGGAGGTCACTTAAGTTTTTATAAAAAAATTTGTTATTGTTAATAAATGTGAACAGAAACAAATACTAAAGTCGTGTGGCCAATGCGTCAGTCTGCTATGAAGGTTACCTCTGAATCTCGGTTCGAATCCGGCGTGAGGCTTGGATGTTTCTCTTCTTCAACGGAGGACTGAAGTCTAGCGGTGCCTCCGGGTTACGATATCTTAAGGACAGAAGCATTATGGGAAAGTCAACAACGAGTCAAGAATATAAGTTACTTAATTTCCTCCATAATCTTTCTGTTTTCAGTCTTTAAAAGCGATTTATCCCTCACCTAACAATCCTTGTAAGAGTCGAATATACTCTTTGTTTAATCTTAGTCCAAATGGTTACTGAGGTAAGGATTCGTTTCTTGGCTTGAAGGAAGATTATGGTGATCTTCCCATTACGAGTGGATTCGATTCCTTATAGTGGCTAAATCTTTGTATTTGTGTTTTTCCATATAGTATGTATTTAAATATATTCGTTAATTCTTTTGATGTGTTTTCATTCCCTCACACTTCTTTAGAGGATCATTTGTTGATATTTTTGAAAGTTTTGCATAGAAGCATATTAAAATAATGATTAAAGTTTTTTTTAATAATTGAATCTTTTAAAAACGACTGAATAAATGTATTTAGAAGTAGACAAATTAAAAAAAAAAAAATTGTATGATAACATAGTAGTTTAAAGCGTAATTGGGCGGTTTTCTCTTAGTTGGAGAATTAAAAAAAAAAATAGTTGAACAATAAGTTACAAAGTAATTTCATTTGATAATGTTTGTTTTTCCTTCTGATATTCTGCTGTAATTGGAAGGGGGGGGGAGGCTCCTTATTGTTCAATTCCCCATCAGTGTTGACGGGTTACCAAAAATTCACTGCACAGGATATATTGCCTCTTTAGAAGATTCGAGATCATTCGTTCTTTTATTTCGTTTATTTCGATAGGCGAATTCCGTGAGATAGAAAATACTTGTTAGGATTGGATTCGTAGTTGATGTAAATCATTTTCATTGAAGGAGGATAGTTTTTCATACTTGTTGGTACTTTCGTAATACTTACCTAACAATTCTCACTTAACAATATTTGATAGGGGTTTTGTTAGTAGATCTATTTTGATCATTACGCCTCAAAAAAAGTGAGAAGAAGAAGGAAATATTGATATTTTCCATGAAATTATTAGCCGGAGATTCGTTGCATTCATGTAACTTCATGAATCTAAAAGACATGTAATGTCAGAGAAAAATAAATTCATCTGCTTGAAGACCTTTCACATAGTATTAAGCTGTTATTTCCTTTTCAAAAGTATATATTAAAGTTTTATTATTTATATCTTCTTTTACTTATTTACATTTTAATTTAGGTTATTTTTAATAATTGTCTTTATTGCATTAATATGTTTGTTTTTTTTTCTTTTTCTATTTTTGATAAATCCTATTGGCTGTCAGTGGGCGTAGCAGCAGGAGTAATTTGAACATCTTCTTACCGAAACATACCTTTCAGTTCTTATTCGCTCTCAATATAAATTTTATGTATTTTTAAAGTCGACGATATTGTGTGAGTTCACGGGCTGTTGTCAACTGCAGTCGGTACAGCGAAGGTCGCGATCTCCGCTCCGCAATTTATATGTTACGGACTTCGCTGGGGCCTCTGGAGACCCGAGCAACCCATCTTTGTTCCAAATTTGATCCAATTTGCCTCGTTCCCGCAATTTGGAGAGACGGGAGGCCAGTCAAAGCGAAGGGCGAGAGGAATGGAAAAGCAACGAAAACGAAGAAAGAAAACTAGGGCGATAGATCTTCATCCTTATTCTTTATTCTGCAAATAATCAGATCACCTTGATGTCGTCCGTTTTTATTCAATTCGATTTGTAAGTTTCCTTAAGAATTGTGATGAAAAGAAGGAGCATTTCCTACAATGCTCCTTCTTCCTCTCCTCCCGACAGATGTTAAGAAGAAAAAGAAAAAAAAAAAACTTTTCCATTGCATGTAGACTCGTAGCTGGATCGGTAGAACGATCGGCAACCGATTGGAAATCCTTAGTAGAAATTGACTTTCTGCCCAGATTCTTATCCGTTTGCTACCAGAAGTCTTTCCTAGGAGCTAATCTTAGGGTAACGTTAAACCGAAAAAAAGATAAACCGAATATTGACTCGGACGTTACATCTGAAAGGGATATCTTAATATTTACTACGAATGGAAACTTTTTGGGAATACTCTGTTAAAAGAAATAAGGATGTAATTTATATGTTATTTGTTGATTTTATTTCATTGGTCCTTAATTGTTAAAAATCAATTCTGCGTATGAAGGTAAACTCTATTTAATACAAGGATACTTTTTGCAGAAAGGAAAGAGAATGGTAGCAGCTTTGATCATTAGACTAAATAATCAAGGTTTCTTTTCATTTTCTACAATCTGTAAGTTTTTCTTATAATCTGTAAATTCGTCTTAAGACTAAATAAATAAGGAAAAATTTCCTTTTCTTTTTTATGGTTTATGGTACATCTGGATAAATGACACAAGAGTCAAACCCTATTGAAAAAAAATAATCCACGACTCCGTTGGAGATGTAGTTTTATGGAAAGTTTTAGTTTTCGGTTGAAGACATTGATATACTGTTCACTTCCTAGTATTTGCAACAAAATGCCTTCCTACACCAGTGGAGGACATAGAGCTCCGTATTATCTTCGAAAAACGGTTGCCAATGAGAGATGCTGTTCGTCTAGTTGTATTTTCGACCTACGAGGTGAGGAGATCTTATTGCAAAGAAAGCCTCAATTCATCGCTTAACATAATGCGCCCCCTCAGCACGAGTGCAACTTCGCCCTTTCCAAACGTTTACTAATCTTTACCTTGGTTATCAAAGGCTTTTTCTATGGTTTTTAGCTTTGTAACCATCTTAACACGCCGTTTACGAACTCTACTTGCACTTGTACTTCTCTTATTTTCTGGACAACTGCACAGATGACTTTCGTTTGCTTAAACTTGCCAAAACATCAGCATCTTAGGTCGTCCATTCCTTGATCGTTTTTCTATATTTCCTTATCTTTGAATCTCTTAATAGAAATGGTTGCCTCAGAACATAAGACAGCTTTTTTTATTCCTTCCTGAGGATGCATTTCCACTTTCGAAGTCTTACTTCACTCAAATTCCGATAATGAAACGTATTAAAATAGCACGAATGTGAAATGCCTTTGCTCCAATTGAGCACATGCTATTTACAGTGTTTTCAGCCTATCTATTGACTCAGAAAACGCGTCGCAATATCTAAGGCCAATAACATCATCCATTAAAAAATAGGTAAACCTTAAAATATTTTAGGGAACGGCTAAAATACCGTGGCCAGTTCGAATTTTAAACTTGATTTCCACAGCGTATAATTAAAAAACCCGAATGACCTTGTAACTCACAAAACATAGGTCGCGTTGATTTTATGAGAACCAAAGGGAGGGACAATCCAAGGATTGTTTTCTTCCATAGATTAGTTTTCTTTTAGGAAATCAGTGATTGTTTTTTAAAAAAAAAAGCTAAAAAAATTAATCTAGCAACCACTTTATCAATTGGTCTTCTGTTTTACAACGATGGTTCTTGGTTTTAGTTTAGATTTTCATGTTAATTAAAAAGAATACATTAACAGATTAATATTTTAATACATTTAATATCTACTCATTAATTATCTAGTTTTTGGTCTTTTTTTTTTTTAATTACAAATTGTCTGTCTGCCATAACCACTGTTGTCGTTGTAAATTAAATTGTTCCTGCTGTGCATGCATCAAAAAATGATACATCATTCACTGTATTGGCTCATGCCTGTGCGTACGTTAAATGTCGAAAAGCGGCATGATTTGAGTGAGATTGAAGGAGAGGGAGGTTGATTGTGAAAAATTTGAGAACCACTCCATTTTACAGATCGAAATTTGAAAATGGTTTTTGGTTGAAACAATCTTTTAGAAGTAATAGAAGAATTTTTAGTGAATTGGTCTCTCAGAATTTTGCACTATTTTTTTTTTTCCAGTACTAATATTAGTTTTCTAGTTTATGTTGCAATCAGAAATATCAGACGTATTTTGCAATCAGAAATTAATAATTTGCCAATTTCCAATAGCATAATTCAGCATTTCTTCGGAAAGTGATTATTTCGACCTAGTTTCTTGTATCTAACAAGGTTTAGTCGTTTGTACGAAAATGACTTCGCGATTATCCTTGGCTAAGATATGGGAATTAACTCAAGCATGCTGTGTAATTCTTATATTACAAAGCAATTTCATTGACCGCTATCAGATTATCGCTGGACTACAATCATATCTAATATAATAGAGTTCTGTAATACTGAAATGACTTCGTGTTCATATTACACCTAACATTGTCGGAAGCCAGGATTTTTCAATATGGGAGATAGAATCGATTTTTTTTTTTTTTTCAGTCCTGAAGATCTTAAAACTTAACATCAATGACTATCGTAAGAACCAATGTGATAATATGTAATATATTGGGATATTATGTAATCATTGAATATTAAATATTCTCGAACGAGATATTATCGCATGTTTTCACTTCATCAATTTATTTTCTCATTCTTCCTACTGATGCTACCTTTGGCAAATTTCGTAACATTATGCTGATCGTACTGCTTAATGCTAATTCAGAGAGCATTCCGTATTTTTGGAATTAATTATCAGCTTCGACAGTGGATTTATGTATTGATAAGTAATCAAAAAAAAAAAAAAATAGCTGAGTCTTCTGTGAATCTCACAACTTATAAAAGATCTAGAAAGATACTTATGCGCTGACATGCAAATAATGCGCGAAATATAAGCTTTGGTTAATATCTGGCACGTCGATTTTCCTAACAAAACCATAGGGTTGTGTAGGTCATAGAAATGATTACATCTTTGAAATTAATGGTATAAGTGCAGAACAACGATTAATACAGAAATACTGATCTGGAATTAAAAAGTCACAGTTATGAAAAGTCCATACCTCGTCCAATCTTTTCCAGGGTAATCGAAAATCTGTAGATGCGGCAAATCTATTTTGAAACAGTTACAAGAGGATATTAATCACAAAACATTTGAAATTGTTACTCAATGTTAATCGAAAGAATAAGGAAATTCCTATATTCATTATCATAATACCATCTAGTTATTAGATCCTTAATATTGCTTTTAAAATTGATTAAAAAGATTTTTATCAGTAAAACTCTTAATTTTTAAATTTAAATAATTTCTTTATACTGAAATTTTTTTTCGAAAATAATATACTTTTATTAGTAATATCGTCGCAAATCGGTGAAGCGTGTTTCCGTTACTATTTCTGTACTTTCAGATTAGGTTTGCCGCAGATACATTCTGCTGAATATATTTTGATTTTTTTTTGTTTTTGTTTCCCATGTTAATTGAATTTTTCTGAACTTTGATTTGCATTAACCCTTTCCTTCCATTGGTTCTTCCTTTTCCAACCCCTTTCGCCTCCTATTTGTTGATGTGTTGTTTGGTCGGTTTGTTGTATACTGAGGTGCTCTTCTCTTGTAGGTTTCCCTCTCTGCTCGTGCTGTCCGACGAAGCCCCCATCCCTGCCGTGCGATCCTCTCGCTTCTCTCGTCAACCGGGAGCACCGCTCGAGCAGCGTAGCCGACTTGCGACGAAAGGCCCGAGAACACTCTCAGGCCGTTCTCAAGTCGGCAGGAGTCAAGAGTGAACCGGGCGAGAAAGCCTAGTCCAGTACCATGGGACAGGAACAACTGGTTGGTTGGTTGCGTCGTCGATCGGCAGGTCCTGCACTCAGCTAATAGCTTTTTCTTCTTGTTTTTGTTTTTTAAAAGGAGAGAATTCCCCCAAAATTGTTGTTTTTGTTTTGTTTATTAAAAAAAAAAGATGTTAGGATTTAAAAAAAAAAAATATTATTTATAATCTACGATAGCAATGTATATATTAAAATGAATATGACAAGAAATTTTCTTTCTAAATTGTCAGTTGTCGTGCTAAATTTATATAGCTATTTTACTTCACAGCTTTTCTCTAACGATTATTTAAAATTTAAATTTATCTCTCGAATTCAAATTCTGTTACTTAACTTATGATTTACCAAATTTTTTTTTGATTAAACTTTTCGATTTATTTTTTTTTTAATCTCAATACATCAAATTTCAATATATATTTCATATTAAAGTGAATCTCAAAATTCTTTTTTTCCTGTTTTGATGAAATATATAACGTTTGATAAACAAAAAACATACCTAATAAATTTTAAAGATGATTTTTTTTTTTTTTTTTTTTTTTTACCCTTTCATTATAGAATATCTTATGTTCTCTGTAAACGACCAAAGTTAAGAAGGATTTAAAAAAAAAATATTCATATATAAGATATAAATATTCATTGGCAACAAATTATATTTCGAGCACTGTTGTTTAGAACGAATGATTGTTTAGTCGATTAATTCTTAGGTAAACGGTTTTATAAAAATTGTGTTCATAAAATAACTGAAATTTTCTAAAAAAAAAAAAAAAATATTAAGATATTAATTTCCTCAAATATTCTAGAAAACATTTAAAGCTTGAATTTTTTTCTTATTTTTATTTTTTTTTTTCTACTAAATTTTATTTTATTTTTGTATTGATTTTTTTTTATGTCTCTTGGTGGATAAGTTTCAGATTTGTCAGTTAACAAAAGAAATAATGAATTATCTGGTGGTGATGTTTTTAATCCGTCGATTTTAGTTACTGTTTTCTCTTCAGGCTTAAAAAGTCAAAAGAAAAACAACAAACAAGAGGGACACGAGGATAATAGTGGGGACGACGGCGTATCCCTTCCCCCTTCGTCTTCGTTTCTTTCTTTTCTGTTCATCCTGCTGCTTCGCCTCTAGGACTCGTGACGCTACCACATTATCAGGCGCATGTATTATTCACGCACCAATTTGCCGTCTTGAATAATGCACGCTATTAGCTTTCTATTAGATAAATACGCGACCCACCGAACTGGCATTGTGCGCCGTTTCCACCGGGGACGGATAGGGGGCGCTGGGGGACGACAAACGGAACCAGTCGACGAAGAGAAGAGGGAGCTTTTCCCCACATTAACTTTGCAAATAACCAAACGGGGGATTGGAACAAGAGGCAACCCACCTCGGTCAAAAGGGAAGACAAAAATCATTTGACCTCTGCACGACAACCTCCTCCCTCCCCCCTCAGTGTCCTCCAAATACCCCTTCCCCTCCCCACAGCTTGTATTCCGATTCATTCATCACTAATCCGTATTACAATGTTTTCATTTACTTGAAGGAGACAATATATTAGTTCTTCAAAAGAAAAAAAAGAAAAACAAAAAACAATCACATATTTAAATTAGGGACAGAATTAAATAAGTTTTTTTTTTTAATTTTGAATAATTTTAAATAAATAAAAATTAATCCAATGTAGATCTACAATATAGTGAAGAATTGAGGCATACATTTTTTTTTGGAAAATTTGATAGTTGATGGCTAAGTTTAAAATAAAGACTGCAATTAGCGACTACATCTAATTATTACTGTAGAGGGAGGGATTAATGATAAAATATAGGTGGATGACTCTTCTTATTCTCTAAACCCAAATCTTTTTCTCATTTCTTTATCTTTTTATTAATTTCCTCATAGTTTTATTTATTCAGTTCTGCCAATTCTTCAGAATGAGTAATTTTACTTTAATAAAAAATCTCTTATCATGGAATGAATATATTTTTCAAAAACTTAAAAAAAGAAAAAGAATAAAAGGAAGAAATAGCCGTTCCGGCTGGGAGCGATCTAGACGGCGGTCTGCCGTGTGGCAGTTGTGTCGGAACCTCGGTTCGACTCCCGGTGTTGGCACGGCTGTTTCTTTCTTCTTCTGTGTTTCGTCCGTTTCTCCCCTGGGACTTACTATCTCACGGTTATCCTGGACGAGATGTGAATTCTCGTTCCCCTTCTTCGAATTTCCTAGCCTCACCCTGCCGTTGTCAGTTAGGGCTAGCCCGTGGTCCATAGTTCGGCAAAGTCGATGAAAGAAAAAGGAAGAAAAAAGCCCCTCCACCTTTTTCCCTTGAATATATAAAAAAGAATTTGTGTTTTGAAAAACAATTTAATATTCAGAAACGTTATTATTTCTCGAACATGATACCAACCTTACAAATTCTGAGGTCTTACAAAATTGAGATTCGCTTTAGTTTTAGGATTTCGTTTAGGATCTCGAAAATTTGGCAAACAGAGAACATAGCGATATTCTTTTACATTTGTTTTTTTAAAACCAGAAATGAAAAATTAAAGTTGTTTAAAAAAACAAAGTAAATCCGTAGGTCTTAGCAGTCAAATTAATGAATGAAAATTTAATAGCATTTATTATTCTGTATCTAGATTGAATTTTAGAGAAAATGTGTCTAACATGTCTAATACCATAGGCCTAACTCTACATCTAAATTCATTAAAAAAAAAAAAAATAAGAAGTGAGTTTTATCAGGGTTTTAGTCTGAGAAAAAAAATTAGGCTAACGTCTTGATACAAATATACATCTTAATTAATTTAATAACATTTTAAAATTCAAACAAATAATGATCAGCAGATGACGGTTTCCATGTCCAGACTGACGTTCGGGTTATTCTATGTATTATTTCTATATTTTCACAGATTAATCAACATATATAAAGTTTTATACGTTTCTTGAAAAGGCTATATACTTTCAGCAAAACAATTGCACTTTAGAATTGAAAAGAAAAAAAAACAAAACCATACGAATCAGTTATATCCGGAATTAATAATAATTTAATCAAAACTTAACATTATATTCAGGACTTGGTTTAAAATTATAGAAAAATATCTTGAAGTATTTTTTTGAAGTATGTTGAGATCTTTTTGTTATCGAATATTTATAATTTATTATAATTATTGAATATTTGAAATAAAGTGAAATGATTTCAATATTTTAAAAATTTCTTTTAAACGAATCGCCTTTTAAAAGTCTTTTTGAAGCTTAGAACCTGAATATGTTTTCCGAAATCTAAGACCATCTCCCAAAAAAAGTAATTCCTAATTTTCGGAGGATGGATTAGTATTTGTTTTCCTTCTTCGTGACTTTTTTTTTCCATCATATTTACAAAATTTTTAATTTCTGAAATTGAAATTGACTTTATTTTGAGTAAGTTCTGATGAAGAAAGTCATGTTGAGTCAACCTAACTCGACTCCCCCGTCCTTATAATTTGTTTTCAATCAACGAATAAAATGTCGTTACGAAATCCGAAACCAGATGTTTCCTGCTTCCTTGACACTAACAATAGAAGTTCCTTATTAATTCATTTAAAGGCAATAAATTGTAAAAAAAACTAAAAAAAAGAAAAAAAGAAAATTAAGTAAATATATCCAAATTTTATGTCCTAAATGCTGTTATTTCTGTTTAGTGTACAGCGAGTCATTTTATAAAATTTACAGTAGTTGTTCAATATTATTACTAATTCCTTTTTACTTGAAAAGGGATTATTTTTTTTTCCAACTCCCCCATCCTAACGTTAATCTGTTTTAACTAAATGTTTGTAACTTCAAATGAGTGAATTGTTAACAGTGTAGTCTTTTTGTGTACAGAAATCAGTATAAAATGTGTAATTTTGTAATTTGTAAGAACAAAAAAAAAATTAGTAAAAAAAAAAAAATACTTTTTCCGAAGAATTTTAATCCATTTGGTCGGAAATTGCTTTTTGTGTACATTCTGTATATATCTACTTTCCATTGTTTCTTCTTCAGACTGTTATGTTTTTTATCTACATAAATGTTTTAATTGATTACTATTAATGTCATTTATCCTAACATTGATTGATATTGTATGAAGGCTGTTTGACCTGTTTATTTAACCTTATACATACAATTTTAATTTGTACCCTAATCTAAAAAAGGCCATTTTTTTTTTGTAAAGTTAAGAATATTTGAATACTTATAATTTACAGAATAGTAAGCAACTTTAATGTTAATGGTACAATGCTGTTATGTGTAGAAACAACGAGAAAACACAAATTTGCAAAGTTACTTATTTAGTTGTTATTTGAGAAGTTCTCTTTTGATATTGGTTGTTTTTAAGAAATTACTTTTGCAGTAAAAATTCATCTTCTTGTGAATGAATTAAGAAATATTGTGAATGAAAGAAATAATATTACTTTCTTGTAAAGATTTTTTTTCCATTTCGTTGTCTTTTTGATTTTGATTGATTTGCTGATCCTAATAACTGAATTTTTAAGTCTTTGGTTACTTAACACTCCCTCTGCAGTAAGTAAGATGAATTAAACATTTTCAAAATTCGGTTTCCGACTTGACCGTAGAGAAATAAATATTAACATTGTTATTCTTTTCCCTGGTCTTAATCAACCATCATGTTAAGCACTACTGTTTTTACTCATTAGCAACTGAAAGTAATGCAATTTCTTTGTTATTTTAATGCTACATCAGTTCATGAGTCAAATAAGTTTTGTTTCTTGGTACATTTGAGTGTTTTATTGATTCGGTAATTGTTTAAAATTTCAAAATTAAGCCTAGTTAATAATAAAATCTTTCAAAGATTACAGCATCAGTTTCTTTCTGTATCATAAACTGCCTAAAGTACTCACAGCGAAAGAACGACCGTGGACACCAGATGGCACAATAGTAGAATTTGAATCGATTGTATATGTCAGTGTTTATGGCGGGAAAGTGTTTGGCTTCTGATAGGTTTGCCTCGCTTGAGAGTCGCCATTGTGAATATTTTCTCTATACAAACTTCAGTCCTCGAATGATTAAGAGATCATGGGTGTAGTTCAAGGTCAGAGTCATTCTTTCGCTTGGAATAGTTTAGTAATTATGACAGGCATCATCTTCTCAACTTTAAGTAATAACTTTCAGTTGGTTTTCATTACTCTTGGACTTAAAAGTCAATACCAAAAAACGACTTTAAATATCAATAAAAAATATTAGTATTTTTTTTTTAACTTTATTTAAAAAAAATGTTGATTCTGATCCTAACGAGTGCTGTATCTTAAACAACTTATTCACTTTTTGATTTTTTTTTATTATTTTATTTGCATTTTTTTTATGGTCAAATATTGGATTTCGGTATTTGTTTTGGATTTCCTTTTCGTCGTTAGACGCCTTAATTTATCGTTAATAGGTAAAATTTAAAAATATATTTTGTGTGTTTATTCCATTTATGTATAACAATTTTAGTCCTAATGAGCCCAAAGACTCAACTACTTGAATTATTTTCCTTTCTCAAGAATATTTCATTCATTTTTTAAAATTGTTGAAATTAAATAACGATTTTTTTTTACCTCATATAAAAATAAACAAAAATTGGATAACTTGAAACTGATTCACTAAACAAATAGTGTGACGTTTTTTACGATAGTATCATAATAATATCTTTATTATGATTTCGTTTCCATACTCTTTAACACTTATTTTTCCTTTTTTCCAAAAGTTGAGTAAATTTTCCCGAGAATTTTTAGACTACACATACCTTTCTTTCTTTCTCACTTGCTTTCTTTTCCTATAAATATTACCTAATTTCCGACCTTTCGTTTCTCTAATTTATTATAAATGTTAATAATAAAATTTACAAGAAAACTTTTTTATTAACACTTATTTGAGTATTTTCAATTTGGAGAACTATTGGATATTTCACATATCCAACACAAATTAAGTTCTTCATTTTCTCTATCTTTCCGTCTTCGCATTTGTTCAATTTGAATCGAATTTTTTATGTTTATGCAGCTTTTTGATAATAAAAATACAATCATAAAATTCCGAAGCATAGCTTGCCGTTTTGGAATATCGATTAAGGTTTTAAAGTTTAAAACTTAATATTACCAACTTTTTGTTCTTCGATAAAAGATCTATGAATTTATAAAATAAAATAAAAAGCGTCATACGCTTATATTATTTATTTATATTTCTTGTTATTCTTTTCTTAAAGAAATATATAAAACAGAAAAAAAAAGTTTTTAAGAGCCAGCACTCATTCTGAATTATATTTGCCAAATTTTTAATATCAGTTTCTATCTTAAATTTTAAATGAAAGGGAAAATTTTGTCTCGTGAAACTTATTTCCTGCGAAAATCTTATTTCTTTTTTTAGTATCAAAATTACATCTTTTGTCAAAACTGAATCAATAATTTTGCTTTTCTGAAGAAATAACTTTTTCATTTCAAAATAAATTGTTATATATTTTATACATAGTTTTTATTATTTGGAACTTCCTCTTCCTATTTAGTCATTTGTTATTTATTTCGTTAATTAATATTCTTTATAACTGAATCCTTCTTCGCAATTGTTTACATTCTTAACTAGTGATGAAGTAATTTTTTTCTGTTTATACATTAATTCCTAAATCCTGTTAACCATTTCTTTGGACTCTATTGCAATCGTTTATCTTATGACTTTTATTGATTGAACATTTTCACTAATTGTGTTATGTTATTAACTGTAAATAAATATTCTATTATAGCATAGAAAAATCTGTCTTGAATATTATTTTTTTCTCATTAATAAAATGAACCAACTAGAAAATAATCCTTGAAATTATTGTTGAATACAATATTTATAATTATATAAATAAATAAGACATTGAAAGAAGTTATAAAAAAATCATATATTAGATCATAAATTGTCACCAGGCTGACTAGTAAATGAACTCTGTAGTAAGATCTAATGCAAAAAAAAGTATGAAATATAATTTAAACTTGTGAAACAATGAAAATAAATGAATAAATAAATAGTGATTCGTTATCCTGACGTTTATGGTAGTAGTTATATCATTCTTAAAGTTTCTTCTAATTTAATTAATAATAATAATAAAAATGCTGCTGTGTTTTAAAGTAACTTCAGTAACTTCAGTTTGTTTTGTCTTTTTACTTTTCTTGAGATAGAATTACTAACTACTGTTATCAAAGAATGGAAGAAAAGCATAACAATGTTGAAGAAAAAAAACTATGGTGTTAAAAATAATCTTTCTAACGAAAGCATTACTGATTTTTAAAAAATAGCTTGCATTTTGAATAGTTATTGAGTCGTTATCTCACCGTGATTGATGAAATGAAAGAAGCTCATGCAAATATAAAGGATATTATGCTCATGTATTCATTTGCTCATGGAAATAAATAAAGGATAAGAAGAATCATGCGAATATATATATATCTTGGTGAAAAACTCGAACGGTTTTTCTGTTATACTAAAGGTTATAAGAGATGTCCCATCAGAGGCCCTTGGGTGAGCGGGAGGTTTGGCTTCCTAGCGATTCTCATCCAACAAGACTATTGAGGTCGGATGGTCAGGCCGACGTCTCCCGAGTAAAAAACCCGATGTCCAATTGATAGGGGGCTGGATGAACCTTATGACTTCTCTGGAGGAGAAATAACAGTGGAGAAATACCCGAATTGAATCCTCCAGTCCTAAACCACTGGGCTACAGGACCCATACGCTAATTGCTATAGATGTTTTAAATTGCTTGAGACCGTTGTAAGCTGGCTAACAATACCATTAATATTATGATGTGTCTCTCTTAGATCTTACCATAACAATGAAATAGTAATAATATTCATATACAAAATGCATTACTACTAGTTTTACTAATATTACTAATATTAATTTTAATAAAAATTAATGTAGACAAAGGGTAATATTTGATACTTGAGGAGTTTGCAGAGAGATATGGAACAGGGGTGCCTTGAACCTTGGCGAGATCAGACCGTATCTTTATTTTTAATTTTTCAGAAAAATTACGTAATACAAACTCAAAGCTATTTAAACTGTTTATTTTTTCCTCAAACATAACTGAAAATTGAATAAGAAAAAAAAATATTATCATAAACTGTTCTTCAAGGCTTTTTTTTATGGTTCTGTTGGTGGCATTTCCAATGTCACAATGGGAAGTAGTGCTTTCCTGCATTGCTTTCCTTAAACCAGACTAACAAGGGAATGGTTAGGTTTGTCAGATCGAAACATCCCTTGAAATTTTTATAATTTATTCAGGATCTTAAGGAGTTGACGTATACCAAATTTTAGCTCCTTTTTTGCACTGAAGGGGGGGCTAAAAAAAATTGTAAGAGCTGAGAGATTGTTGCACTGCGGGGAAGCATCGGGCAGCTAATGGGACATTGGAAACGCCACCGACAGTAGTTATAAAATTCTATTTACTCTATATTGCTTTTTTAGCACCGCAATCTTTATATCTCAAAATTTACTCAAAGTGAAACTTAATGATAGTACAGTGGTAATAGTTAACTGTCTATTAATTCTGGTGGAAAAAGACTCGAATTAACCATTACAAACATTAATTTCCGTGAACCATGAACAAAAGTCGTGTATTGTTTACTTCCTTAATCTAACTTTACTGACTTAAACTCAGGGCCGTCGCGTGGGCGGGGCGATTGCCCTGGGCGCCGCGGCAACGGCAACAGGAGATTCCGTTTTTTTTTTGGTTGTTGAATTGGAGATTCAGAGGGCGCCTGACGAAATCTTGCCCCGGGCGCCAACAAACCACGCGACGGCCCTGCTTAAACTACTTACTGGGTCTTATCTGAAGAATTCCCGAAAATTGGCTCACTCTCTGTAATTTTCTTATCATTTAATAACAACCAAATGAAGGCGATGTTGCTTTACGTTAATTGGTGTAAAATTTTCTGGAGTCTTTCTGGACGTTGCGTTTATTAAAACTTCAATCTTTATCAAATTCCTGATCCTGTGTAAGAAATTTTGAAATGAGACACACAAATAGTCATATTTTTAAAATACTTATAAAAAAAATATACTTAACAATGATGGAGCCTTTCGGGTTCCTACGCCCCTTTTCAGATGTAGAAAAGGGGTTTTGTCTCATTATTTACTTGAATTAATTTAACACATGTTAAATTTTTTTTTAAATTTTGAAATGCACGTTTCTCTATTTACTGTAGTTCTCGTTTAGAGAAATACTACCTATTTTTCTATATCGAGTTGATGTTTTTTTAAAGTATTGTCAGGCAATTACAGCGAAATCTTTAAATATGTAGTTCAACGAATTGCATAGAAATAATGTCATAGAAAAAAATATATAAAATACACTTCAGATACCAATATTTTGAGCTTAGAAGTTTTGAATGTTCAGCATGAGATGGCATTTCACAGACGTTTATTATTCCTATTGATTGTTTGAAAGCTTACTTAACGAGTACATTAGTTTGATGAAATTCGATGAGTATGAAATATTTTTCTTTTGGTGCTTCACTATATAAGCCGTGCAACTAAGATCCATGGATGACATCTTTCATTATAATAAGCATAAATTTTTAAGGAAATTAAAATAAAATAAAAAATTAGTACGGTAAGGTTTTAAACCAGATGTGTTTTCAAACTTGCAAAATTATAGACTGATAAGTCTGTAAATGATCCTTATTAACATACCTTACTATATTCAAAATGTCAGTAAATGTCGTTGATAGCAATCCTATACAATGAAATATTCACAGTAGGAGGTGATCACCCTTACGATTCAGCGTGATGAATACACGGATGATTTCTTTAAAGTTTATTTTTACCTACATGAAGACAGCGTGTGCTGATTAGTCATTGCCATTTCAATGATGTTCTCCTAATTGTGCAAGTTAGATAAATAATGGAAGTTATCAAGAGTTCAAACTTGCTTATTGAAAGATCTCTGATAACTAGGTAATATTTCTGATCTTGAATCACTTAAGCTGCTATCATAGATTGTTACAATTAAATGATGACACCCAATTCCACTACCACTGTAAATTGGAGCTTGCTTACAAGTTATGGCTAGAATTAAATATATAAAACAGAATATGTTAATAATACACAAAAGTAAGATTTTACGTTGTCGTGTAAAGGAGATGCTGTCGTTGCGGAGAAATCAGTGATGCACTTAGTCTCACAAATGACCGATCATAGACTGCCCATTGGCATTTATTACGTGTGCAGATAGCAAATCCGTAAATTTGTTAAATACACCACTAATTATTATTTCTATTAGGAAATAATTGAATGATTTGAAAAACTAAAGATTCTTAGTTAAGTTTACTTTTGTTTTATCTTCCTTAAAACTGCTTAATTTGAAATAATTAAAAGAACTTTATAAAATCAAAGTTTTTAATCTTAAGAGTATAGTAACATTTAGAATCACCACAAATTGGTAAATAAGATAAAATACCAAATGAAGATCCTACGGAAAGTTACCTTATTCTTGACCAGATTAGGCAGTGAATAATTCAGAAATGTACGTTTTGACTTGAATGCAAAAGGACTGATTTAAGCATTGGGCCACTGTGGTCACATCAAGTTCATTAATGCCTCGACATGGCAAGAACCAAAGGTAGCACAGAAACTTAAGTGTGTTTTTTTCTCAAGTAATTTATAGGAAGGTATCATTTCTTTTTAAATTTAAAATTCGAGAAGGACTGTCAATGGAAAATTTAACTGACCTATTCCCCTCTCATCCCCAAGTTCTCAAACCCTAATTCGAATGAAATTGATTATTTGTATTCAGTGGTGTTATTTGATTATTTGTATTATTAAGTGGTTTCTACTTCAGTGGAATCTTCCTTGTAATCCGTAATCTCTACGAAATTCTACGAAATAGAAATGTTAAAATCAGAACAAGTATATATTGAGAAAGCATACAACGAAATTCGAAATAAAAACAATCATTTCGAACAATAATGAAGTTGAGTATTTTTTTTTATAAGGAAGATTAAAGAAAAGAACAGAACCATGAAGAAACATTTAAGAACCTTTTGCAGATTAAAATTAAGACAAATAAAAAGTAGGAAAAATACTTTAAAAGTCAGACCCAGTGTTTACAAGTGACATCGCAAAACAGCTGTTTCAGGTGAATTGCCGATCATCAGTTGAGAGTTTTTCATAAACTAATGCGCATAGAAAATTCATTGAGGCCAATGCACATCAATTTCTTTATTTTATTTTTATTGTGTATTTTTTGTTTTTTAGTTTAGACTTTCCTACCTGCTCTTTCCTACCTTAGGAAAAATACTGATTTCAAATTTGTGGGAACATACTGCAGACATTGTGCCAAAGGGGGTCTTCCTCAAGTTCCAAGTTACGTAATCTTGATAATACTATCAGATTGCAAAAGAAAAAAAAACTCGCTTACATTTAACAGCGACTCGCTATTAGATTCTACAATATTTCTGATTTAATCTTATTATTTCTGTAATTTAATTAATTGAATCCAGCAATGCTATCGAAAATTAATTAATTATGACTTTAGTTGCCTCGAGCTTTCAATCCTTTTAGTTTTAAGTTATATAATAATTAATCCAATAGTATTGACTATATAATCGAATACATTAAACTGTATCTGTTAATCGAATCGCCTGTGGACGGACCAACGTAACGATAGAATAAGTCTTATTAAATGCGATTGCTACAATACGGCTTTACGTAAATTTCCTTGTCTTCATAATGCTTGTGCATAGTCTACATTTGCAGGTTTATACTGTCCTTTGGAAAATTTATGAATATCTTCTTGCACATCCTATGGAATGAGAATCGAACATTCCCTCCTCCATCATCTCAGAGCAGGATATTATAAGCTTTCGGTCGTGTCCAAGCACTTCAGTGTGGTTATGATCAAAACCGAGAATCGTGATTTCTTTATGAATGAAAACTAGATAGTAGGCGAACAAAAGTACCTTATAGCACTTGTTCGCAAAGTTTGAGGACAAATATGAATGACTGAAAACCAGATTCACCGTAGATCATACTGTCAGTCATCGAACCCAGATAGCAAATATATTCCACGTCTCCTCTACCATCTTTTCTCGCCACTTCCACTTTCCCAAATGAGCGTTATATTAGTCCTGGTACCAACAGAAAGTCAGTGCTTCGTGAACCACGGCTAGTATTTTCCTCCAGCCATATCAGAAAGAAATGATTTCCCTGTGCCTTTTGGGCTTCTTAAATATAGAAAAATGATTAAGAGTCTCAACATTTGAATGTAGTTAAAAGGTCAGACATGCTGCTGTTCTGCGACAATGCTCTCATGTTCAAGAAGCTTGGAAATGGCATTCTTGAACGTATTCCTACTCTCTGTACTTCAATGACTACGATTTTGTCATTTAGATTAGTACTTAGAGAATAAGACCTTCCACAGTAAGATCAGTAGAATAAGCCTTCGGCAAGTTCATGAGATCTCAGTGTCTTTAGAAAAAATAAATATGTACATGCCTCCTGCTTTTAATCAATACTGTAATGGTTCTTATTTTAACTGATTGGGTTGAGTTGGAATTGTCTTCTTATCTGCTGAAATTATTCTTATCTGTTTCTTAATTTCAAATATAACAACCTAATATCTGGAAAAAAAAAGACTTGAGTTGATTTTTAGATCGTAACATCTTGGAACAGATGTGTGACGATGTTTATTGAATCTGAATGGTTGAGGAAGTGGTAAAAGTCAATTTGTGAGAAGTTAGTGAACTACAGGCATTATGGACCTTTGATATGCCTAAATGTCTGATTCAATCTCAAATACAATAATATATTTTATATATTTTTTAATTGTAAATGCAGGAATACTAAATAATTTTTATCTCTCCTCAATTTTCTACCACATGAAATCTACAAAAAAACAAAACAAAAATAAAACATTGAAATTGAGTAAAGCAAATTTAATAGGAAATATATTATTATCGGAACATCGGAATTTTCTTTTATTGAATAGGGAAAACAATTTTGTAACACTTTGGAAACTTTAAATTTTGATGTTCGAAGAAGTGTATTTTTTCTTTGGATAACCTTCTCTTAATATATGTTGAATGTATTTCATTAGTATCCAGCATTAGGTTACTTTTTTTTAAAAAAACCAACAATGATTTAATCTGGAACAGTTCTTTGAATTTTTCTATTGCTATTTCGAATAAAAACACTAAGTTTCTACGAAAATGCAAGCACTCTTCAGTCTGCAGCCAAGCCAATCATTTGTAGGTTGGTAGTAGCCTACATTTAAACTAAACAGGAAACAGTCTCAAATTGCTGTTTTAGATCAAAGAAAAACAAAATTCATGCGTACTTTTAAATATCATTTAACTTGAAGACTTCTTGATGGTTATAAAATTTTAATCGAATCTGAATATTACAAAATTTTTCAAATCGTAAACCAAACACTGATCTCAGATTTACCAGTTGCTTTTTAACATACCGTAAAAAAATCATTAGAGTTAAGAAGGGAACCAAGGGAAGCCTTCAACTTACATGGCCTTCATTATGTTGAGATAATATCAATTAATTTATCACGATAACTTAAAAAAAATCCCATGAAATTCATTAAAAGACGAATTAATAAGTTATTATATCCAATATCCTTATATATTCTTGTAATTTAAGTTAATCGTTTTTATAAAATCTTCCCAAGCAGCTATTCGAAAGTTGGCCTGACAACTACGACTTCTTGTTTGTTTTTGAAAGTGTCTTTGCTTTCGGATGTATGATGAGTAAAAGGTTTTAACATTGCTCTGCTACAACAAAGAATAAGTTAATAGGTTTAATATTTTGCAAGAATTACTTTTGAAAGTAGATTCTACAAAGACAAATGGAGGAGGTGTTATTCAAATTATTTTAAACACAAAGGAAAATGATAGCAGTGAGCGCAAACATGATTCATACAATCCATTAACACAATTCACAACAAATATCTTTATAAAAGAGCTTTATAAAAAGAGACCATTTATTTTCGAAACAGTTTGCTTTTGGACATTATTAAAAAAAATAACTATACACAGAAATTACCTGATAAAAAGGAAAAATCTACGAGTGCCTCAGCGGTACTTGAACATTCGATAAAGCAGATTTATAAAAGGGATATAATAGTTAAGTCATTGATACAGTTCAGCGTTTTAAACAACTACTGGTACAGAATTTTGTTTGAATTCAATTTCTATTAGATAATGGATAATGTCTGTCTTTTACTTGGTCTTTCAACATTTAATTTTCCTAGGTTTGTATTTCATTATCTCTTTTGGCATTTTATTGATTTCTCCTTTTATCTTCGCATTCTGTTACGTTTTCATTTATCACTTTTGTCTTTTATTCTTTTGTAATATCTTGGTTTCTTACTCAGTTCTATCTGGTTTATTTTCATTGATGTGGTAAATTTAGTTTCATTAATTAGCATTCAGTTTTTCTATCCAACATCAAACTTGAGTTCGGTTAAAACACCCGACTACAGATCAATGTGGCCCTGGGAGATTGGGTGGCCGATCAACGGCACTGAGATGAGGTCTAGTTATCAACACGATGCGACCCGCCTTAAACACCCGGAAAGAAACTCGGTACCTCTCTTTAGAAGTTCGGGTGGATCCTAGAATCAGTCTGGAGAAGAATTCAATGCGAAAAAATCCCCGATCTCCGCAGGGATTTGAACCCTGCTCCTTCAGATCATCATCAAGCCCGTTACGACTTATCTACCGGGCCCCTAACCTTCAAACATAATGGAAATGACTATGTCATTATTTACCAAAGGTTATCTTAACCTTTGGTAAATAATGGTTACCAAAGGTTACCAAATGTTATCTTAGTTTTTCATTACATTAATCTAATTAGGAAAGGCTAAGGTAAATATCCTATGCTTTTCACCCATTAGATCTGCAAAATAGGAACTTTGAGAAAAAAATATTATTATAACACTAGTTCAAATACTCAGTTATCGTTGGATAACAGTATTTTTTTAATGGATTCAGGCCCTTTTACTAAGTGAGACAAACTCTTACTAAGTGAGACAAAAAAACAAAAAAGTATTCATTATCAAGCAAAATTTTTGGAAACAAAGAACAAGCAAATGCAAGCAAATAATTTAGAACTTCAAAATCGAGGACACAACTTAATGTAAGATTAATAGAGAATAAACATTTGTTAAGAGTAATCTACAGCGAAATCTCTGTTCAGATCTGTTTTTGATCGACTTAAAAATGTATTCGTTCGGGAGAATAATAGAATGAAGCATTACTTGTAATTCCTTCCTTCAGATTCAGGAAAGTTGCTTATTTCATTAAATGGCCAAAATAATCGTCCAAAGAGTTTCATTGAAATACACAAAACATTCTTGACTCTACTACATTTAAAATACTATTAATACTGGAAAAAAAAATGATACTATTAAAAGAGGTTATTTATTCATTATTACAGTAGTAGATTAATTTAGGATAATTGTTATGATAATTTTTACAGTTATTTTATTTCTTAAGTTATTCGTTATTCTAAAGAATAAAACTTGAAGATTCCTTCTGTATACACGTATAATTTAGTAAAATAAAAAAGACAAGCGGATAAGTCACTAAACCGATGCAATACTATGATAAATAAAAAGAAGAACCAAGTCTTAGCATAGGGTTCTTTTACATTTGCATGTTTTTCTATTTTTTTTCTCTTTTAACTGACTTTAAAGCAACACATTGAAGCACTTAGCTGCGCAAAAATTTTTTTCCCTGTCTTTTGCAAAGACCCATTAATTTACCGAAATTAAAGTCAGCAAATCCGATAAGAGAAAGCAAAAAGAAAGAAAGAAGAGAAAAACGCTGAAATCGTAATAAAAAATTAACCACAAAATTTTTAATTAAAAAAAAAAAATCATTTCTTCAATTTTTTTATTTTTATTTTCTTTCATTCTTCAGTTTATCGCCGCTTTTGTATGAAATTAAGAGCTATGTGCAGGTTCATTTAGCTTATTATTAATGTTCTTGTGCTGAAAGGCATTTCTTAAATAATAAACACCAGCTTCCTGTCCAAATAAATCTCAGATGGGACGACAAGAGAAAGTCAACACTGCGTCGTCGTCTCGATCGCTCGCAAGCACAGCAGTTTGTTGACTCGGAAGAATCTTCCGGAAACAAGCTACATTTTTACCAAATACTTCGATTACACAACCCCGAGGGTGAGACAAAACATTTTGATTTTTTTTTTTTTTCTTTTTTTGTTCAAGTTGCTTATATTTAAGTTCGGAATCCTTCTGGCGATTGAGATATGCTTTGTTTGTCACTCGAACAACAATATCTGAAGTAATAACAGCAAGAGATATGAGAGTAACTCCGTCATTCAGTTGCAAGATGAAATAAAAACGAGACATAGGCAAAGAGTCAAACACAAGGATTTTGTTTTTGAGAATAAATGATTGGAGAAAACTTCGTTGCGGATTTGTTTTGCCAAAGTTAAGAGAGAAAGATTCCAATATTCAATATCTATACAAAACAAAAACCAACTCTGTTCTTGAAAACCGTCGTAATAGATTAGTCTGCAGACGTTACGGAATCATCAAAAATAGTAGAATGAAAAAATACTAAGTAAAGAAAACGAATGTTTTAATTCACTTTTAAAATTCCTGGAATTCAAATCCAGTAATGATTATATATCAGAATAAGAGGGGCAGAATTACTCCTTTGAGTTAGAAAATTAACAACACAACGGCATTGTCAAACGGAACAACAGCTAAAAACCTAATACTTTGTTCCGTCCAAAAAATTGTCGATAAGAAATTATTTTTTTTTTTGGACAGAAAGTCTGTCAAATAAATTATTCTTCCATAATTATTTCTTACTTTGTTCTTAACAGTATGTTGCTAAAAGGATTGTATTGAAACTGATTACAAAATTCTAAATAGTTTAAAATGAACGTCAGCACGTACAATTAAAGAATCCAGTCTTCTCCAGCAAAGCTCATAAAAAAGTAAACGGAAAAAATTTATGAACATCTCAAGATCCTAAGCGGATCCAAACAGTTGATTTGCTGACATATGTTAAGAACGAGTAAGAGACAATTCTTTTCTCCTCAAAACAAAACCTAGGGCGCTCAACCAGAATAACTGGTTTTATTTCTGTATGTCGACCTTCTTTTTAGATTAACAAAGGAAAGGTTGTTGAGTCTTTCCTTTATTGCTGCTAAAGATATAAAATAATCAGTAAGAGTTCTTCTCGACAGCCTCTTGTCAATGTATTCGTAGAATTTAGTCTGAGGGGAAGACTTTAAAGACATTTCTAGAAAATCATTACTGATAATGTTGGCTTTCGAATTTGCTATCTTGATATTAAACTTTGGATTCTTAGTTTTAATGAATGGTTGAGACGATGGCCGCAATATTTCATTTGGGAGTGGTTGAAAGCTCCAATCAGAATAGGGTTTGTCTCCAAGGCAAAGTATTCATTCAGCAATCCGAAATTTCTTTAAATTCCAACAATGCTCTTAATATAACCGACGACTGGGAACAGATGGTGGCAAATGAGTGAGAACAGATACTTAATAGCATCTTCAGTTCTATCAGAACCATCCAGAAATATTTACCACAGTGGCGAAAGTAGCCAAGTGATAGTGCTCTCGACTGGCTGATTTCAATCGCCCAAGTGTTGATTTTTCGACGCGATTCACTCCTATAGTTGATACAGGTCTCTATAAAAATGAGTATCGGGTTTGAAAGTGTTATAGACACCAGACTAAACTTAGTCCCGTTGATCGCAAAAACGCCGGGAGCCTTACCTTTTGCGACCCCGAGAGGCTACATAGGTCTATAGAGTGATACTTTAACTTTTAACTTAACAGTAGATTATAAAGTGCAAACGGACAGTTTTAATGTACTCCCATATTTTCTTTCTGCAAAATATATAAAATTCTTTCTTTGGTAAACTTGAATAGATTGGACTGTTTATCATGAAGTCTTTACGCCGGAGTTATTCTTTTGGAGGTCCGCGAACGGCATCTGGCTCAGAAGTTATCAAAATCTAGCCAAACATATTTACATGATATCTGTATTAGATTTTTAAAAGTAACTTAACGTTTATTTTTAAAACTCTTCAGCACTTACTAAAAATAGTTGTTTCAGATTAAAATTGGAAAAAAAAACCCAAAAATTTTCTTAAGCTTTATTTAACAACTATGAAAACTATTATTTCGCAACTATTTCTCTCATCATTTACGATTATTCTTTAACTAACGTAGACATTTTAATTTAGTATTGTTAATGTTAAATATGTATAATGTTTAGTTTTAAAGAAGTCTAATTATATTAACTCCGATCGTATATTTTCAGTATATTGTAATGACCTTTACCAAATATCACTTGAATAATTCTTCAGGCATTCTGGCTTTTTGCAGAATTGCACTAAAAAAGAAATGTAGGGATTTACTAATTTTTTCCATTTATTTAGAGAAATTTTTTCTAGCTAAAGTGCAGAATACGGCAGCGCGCCTGGATACATCGCCGACTGCCTTATTGCCACTTCCCCGCAAGGAGGAAAAATATTATAGTCCCCATGCTGAAAGATGAAACTCCCAGAATGCAAAACAGGTCGCTTCTCTTCTATTTCAATGTTAGCGAACGGCCAGGAAAGGACAATCTTTAATCTGCTTTGCATTCTGGGAGTTTCATCTTTCAGCGTGAGGACTGTAACTTTCTATGAACTCAAGATGTTGGTGTGAAGCATCATCTTGGAATTAGTTCAATATGGGTTGGTACCATAATCTGCACTTTCACCAATTTTCCCAAGTTTTAGTTGGTTTTCTTTGATGGTATGGTAATTTTCTTTGCAAATGTGACATCTTGAAAATGGGCTGAAAGTGAGTGGTCTCATCTCAGTCAATCATTCATCGCGTAATTCTCAATACTGCTTTCTTTCAGACTTTGTAGGGCATGAGTTCAATACATTTCTTTTTTCTATAGACTGCATTTGTGATTATTTTTTATTTCTTTTTTTTTCAAATAAAAATTTATTTTCCTCTGAAATTATAATTTACTTTTATTCTATTCATTCAAATGGCACTTTCAAATTACACTCTTCCTTCGTGGTGCTTCAATTTTTTTAATCAAGGAGTGTTTATTAAATAGTATTAAATTAAACAGTCTAAACAATTTATTTAAAAAAGTTAATGTGTCACTCTACAGGCATGGACAGGCCTTTGGGGCGCGGGAGGTCAGGCTCCCAGCGTTTCGTGACCAACGGGACGAAGTTGAGGTCGGGTGGTCAGCCCGACGCCCGTCCGCCTTTAACTCCCGGGAAAGAAACGCGGCAGCCATTCCACAGAGGGCTGGGTAGACCCTAGGACCCGTTTGGAAGTGAAAGAAGCGTGGAAAAATTCCCGCCCTCCGCCGAGGCCGGGAATCGAACTTGCTATCTCCAACCCGCAGCCAAGCACCCTGACCACTCGGCTACCGGGCCCACAAATAGTTTATTTAGACTATTTAATTTAATACCATATAGTATTAAGTGTCTAGCGGTGTTGAGATTTGTTGCGCTTCCATTACAATTGTACTTTTGACAGTTTTTGATTTCTAGTTCATTATGTACTAGTCCGACATCTGCAGAAAAAATATGTATATATAGAGAGTTAGCGAGAGTTCTTCCTTTTAAACAATCTAGAAGTTTCAGCTTCTTAGTTTTCTTCGTGATAAAGTTATAACAACGGATGAAAATGACATATTTTGATAGTTCAAATCAATCCATTACAGCAAAATTCTTCAAAATTTAGATTAAGCTTTAAATTCATTTATAGATTATCACTGACAGGCATTAATGAAGACTGGACTTTTCTGCAGATATTAAAATGAACCCGAAACAGGCGAAATGAAGTCGCTTCTGATTCATTAAGTAGACAAACCTATTGTGATAATCGAATCAAGTGAAAGGGGGGAAAGACCACCGAGCGCGCGCACTTTCCACCGACTGATGTTTCCGTACCTTCGGTTTGTCGTGTTCGTAATCGAATAATAAGCGTTCTTATTGTCTTCCGTTGTTATCAGAATGTTAGCCCTATCATCATTCACAATAATATTTTTTTTTATTTATTAAACAATAGCAGCATTGTTGTTTGCATTATTAGAACTGTTTTGAGCTGTCTCTGACTGCTATGTATGCTGATCTGCGGCGTGGCATGAAATGAAACAAAGTCCTGTGACAGATCTCGTCGTGCTTGTTGCAATTTGCTGCTCCAAATGTCGGATGTAAGATAATGAAGGCAGTTAACGTTCTGGCGTGTCCCAGATATCTTCGATTGGGGATAAGTCTGGGGACTTAGATGACCAAGGTGTTTGAATTGCTTGGAGGCATTGCTGGGAATCGTGTGCAGTGCATTATCCTATTAGAAAATTGCTAGGAGATGCGAAGGATAAAACACCGGATTGTAGGATCTCTTGCACATATCGCTGTGCATTTTAAGTTCCTCCAATCACTATAAGAGAATATCTGTTCTCTTAAGAAATGACTCCCTACACTATTCATCAGCTCTAAATCATGGGTGTGTGCCTTTCGACAACATTTCCAGGATTTGAGCGCTGCCTAATCCTCATCCATATGCGGATACATCTGGCTGCAAAGCAGAATATGGGCTCATCAGTAAATATAATACGGAACCATTCGAGAGCAAACCATGTGTCTGGAGCACGGCAACACTCTAGACAGAGCCTCTGGTGCTGAGTTGTTAAAGGAAAGTTGCTAAGAGGCAACGGGAATGCAGCGACTGCAGATTGTCTAGCAATGGTGTGGGATGCCACCTCTCTCTGGATAGTGGAGAGTGAAGATGTCGGAGCAGTTATGGCTTGCCTGACAACAAACCGATTGTCTGTAGCAGTGGTAACAGACCAGTGACTCTCCCGCAACCATCGATTCCAGCATCTTCTCACTGATCCCAGATCACTAAGTCCCAGATGGCGAGCGATTCAGTTCCACGATGCTCCCTCTCTCGAAGTCCTGCAATTGCAGGAGTATGGTCTTCGAGAGTGTCGTCGAGGCATTACTCTTTGTAAACTGTTGTGAATGTAAGTGTTCCCCGAACCAGAACATGTCAAATAAGATTCGAAGGGCCTTATAAGGACCAGAAGATGAGGACTTCCATTGAGTCATGAGGGTGATGTGACGTTTCTTGACAACTAAACTTGACCATGGAAAGATAATTGCACAAGGGGTTTCATGCAGATTGGATGCTTCTTTGATGGTGCTTCGATTCCCACAGAGTGTATTTTTATCGCTTATATCGTTAATGAGTGATAACTGCTATTAAATGTTGATTTGGTCTGTACTGAGATCAAAATTCATCCAACACATTAAACTCCTTCACTTAGAAGTTTTATTGATCTGTTCAGAATCAATCTTAAGAATTATTCATCATCAGGGGTTGATCAATGTCATGCAGTCTTAAGAATAAATGTTCATACCTACTAACGTTTATCCTGAAATATCATTGCTTAGACCTCGAAAGCTCGGATTTTTTCTGGTTAACGACCCGAAAAAATTTACAGTATTCGCCCTCAGAAAAGCTTCAAATGCGATTTCAGTAGAGTTTTTGATAATTTCAGTAAGAGTAGTACTTCGTAGTATTTCACATTCAGAACAGATCAATATACAAGTTTCAGTCCAATTAAGTAAAATTAAAATAAAAAAGTTTAAAGATTTTCTGTTGATTTTTTCCTTGAAATTATTCAGCGCTTCATTGCAACTGTAGTTCCAATTACAGACTGTCTAGTATAGGAGAATTATGAGACAGTCCTCATAAATGTTAGAGAACCAAGCGAATGTGTTATTTAGATTTTATAAATAGCCTTAATTTAATCAGTTTGTAGATTATTCTTGACTTTCTCATTCAGCGAAAACAAAATGAAAAATTAGTGTAGTACACATGATGTTAAATTTAGCTCTTTTAAAAGATGTTTTAAAATACACAATATCTGACCTTCATTTCTTTAATTCCTAGATATATTATTAGAAAAATAACCCACCTTGCTTTGAGAAAAATTAAAATAGTAAATAAGAGACTTGTTCAACCCATTTGTCCTTCAGGAAGTTTGCAAAGTTTTATAGTAAACATTATGTTTTTTTTTTTCCAACTAACATTGTTCCAGAGGGCAGTGTACAAGTTGTCAGCACTAAAAGTCCTTTTTTTGTTAGAGGTCTAACGTGCTATAAATTATTTTCATATTCCCAAATATATAATCAATGGCCACCCTTTTTCTAGATCATATGGTTAATGAGTTAAGAACAGATGAGAAGAAAATTGCTTGTTAAGAAGATATCTGCTCAGTATACAAAAGTACTGAGCGCTATTCGATATGTTTGGATTTCGTCCACTAAAAGATTACATTAGAAAATTTGACAAATCACATCACGACCAAATACATGGATACACTCATATCCAAACGTAACAATGTCATCAAATTGATAGCTAGAAGGTACAATATCTCGTAGGTTATCTAATCACAACGGTATATGAAACTTTGTCAGTGTACTTTCTACAAAGCTGGTATGCGTCATCCAATTCCATTCCATTCATCTCTTCAACCAAACTCACGATTGGATTTGACGATACAATTTGCGATATCCAACTGTCATAACCTAGACCAGCGGTTTCCAACCCATCGGCCGCGGGAAGGGCCGTGGACTGGGCCGTGGACGCTGGTCGAGAGTCTAAGCCAAGATAAATATTATCGGAGCTTCAGGGATTAACATGGAAACAATCGTGTGAAAACAATCGAGTCACTCGATTGTCAGCAACAATCGAATTATTCGATTGTATTCTTCCATGGTTCAACCTTAACACTTTCGGGTCGTACCCTTTGCTCTCCTGGTTTACCCCATGTGCTATTTTCGCACATTTTCAAAGTGTATGCATCACGGACACAAGCATACTTGTATAATTACTTTGGATCAGTGTTAAAGAACTAATGATAAAAAGATGATATATTAGATTTAATTGTAAGTATCATAACAAACAACATTATACTTCGTCATACGTATATAGGTGTCTATTTATATTTGTGTGTTTATATTTTTTACTTGTATACTTAGTTAATGGGCCTCAAAGTTTTTTTTTACAAAATTGGTAGTCCGCACAACGAGAAAGGTTGGGAACCACTGACCTAGACTATGTACATTGCTACTGATGCATCCAACCCTTTTTCTTCAATCACTTCTTTGTGTTCAACGCTGATTACGAACTGGGATATCCTTATTGTATAAATTATGTCCACAATTAAACTTGTTTCGTGTTTTTGAAGGCGAATTTTTTTTGTGCTCTTGTGACTGTTATCCTTGAGAAAATGAGAATAATCATTATCGAAGTGCATATAATACTTTTAACTATTACTTTTGACAATTCGTATGCTTCCCTAAATCTGAGTTGTCAAGTTTTTGGCAACACTATACGGTAACAGCTTTGGTAGATCTGAAATATGTAGTGAAAACTATCAAATAAACAAGCATTACGAGCATACTTATCTTACGAGTTAGATTATCTTTATTCCCTCAATACTTCAAAATGTTTTACCAAATTATTACTGGTTTTTGACTTGCGTCTTTACAATATATGTTACCGTCATAACATTTAGCTTTACATTTGAAATGTTACAATCAATTTATTTCAAGTCACTGTCAAGATCTATCGTAGCATGTTCCTAATATGGCTGTTTAAAGTAAATTCTGTTTTAAAAATTAAAGAAAAACTGAAAAAATAAATAAATTTGCAACTGATAATGATGAGTCTTTATGAACGAATGCATTTTGCTCAATTTACAAATGAAATCTTAAAACGACGGACAGTGGCAAGAAGAGAAAAAGATTTGTTGTAATCGTTCTTTGCTGCAGATGATAATAATCACTCCGAAAGTGATAAGGGTACCGCTATAATGATATAAACATCTATTTCTATGTTCTATTCAGTGTATCAGTGCTAAAAGGTATGAATAGGTTGAGTAAATGCTCTTACAATTTGAAATAAATAGAACAAACGATTAAATCATTAAAATCATCATTAATTTAGGCTCTTCAAAGTAAGCATTACTAAAATCAGAAAGATTTTTCTTTTTAATTTTTTTTTAGTTCTAAGCTATCTTAAATTTAATTTAATAGATTTCTAATTAATATTTTGTGAATTTAAGCTATCGAAAGTTTTCACAAAATGTTAAACTTTTGCTGTTTTGTCGATCGAATTAATTATTATAATGGTTATACTTAAAAGGAAAGGCTTCCTAGCAGTTTTAGCCCTAATTTCAAAAAGATGTTAGCACCTAATTTATTATTAAGTAGTTAATATTTTCTGAAGCTTCTGTATACATATAAAGGGATACTTCTGTTTAGTGTAAATACTATCGGGGTAATTCCAGATACTTTCTCTTTTATATTTTCATCAGAAAAGAAATTTGCACAATTTTTATATTCTACATAGAAATTACACTCAATCTTCTTTATATTTTTCATGATGTTTCATGTTGTTTTCTTTTTCGAAAGTTAAAAGAGAGTTTTAAAATAATAGTAAATCACTTAGATAACCATTTCAGTAATGCTGATATATCGAAATTAAAGTTAATTTTGTTTGTTTGTTGGAATAGATTTCCATTAGGTAAATTAAATGAGTTATAGCTATATTTCCTTAGTTTATAAGTTAATTTATTCTCGTTCATTTTTCGAATCAATTCATTGCTACAGGATGATTCGAAAATACATGCAGGCAACAATTAGCCTATAACTGAATTCAAATGTAATTGACTTGACTATACAAAAATAATGAAATGTAAGCTCAATAAATATAGTAGCTCACTATCACAAGTACACAGACAGCTCAGCTTCGCATACGATCTAGATCTATCAATATCCTGAAGATCTCTATCAATATTTGCCTTCGCTGCTGTAATTGGCGGTCAAGAGCTTGGATAATAGCCAGAGGAGGGCTTTCCCAAGAGTCGAAAGGGTTGAGATCGTAAGCAAACCTGGATTGTTCATCTATTTTTCTATTGTTTGATTTCTTTGTTCCTATCACATTTTTAGCTTCACTGATCCTTTTCTTCTTCTTTTTAAGCTTATTAAAGAAAATCGGCAAAAAGTAAAATATTATTAATAAAAGAAAGACACTGATTTTTGTTTCGTAACTAACGATACATTTTTGTATTCTTTGTTTTTCACTGTTGTTGCAACGAAAATCGATTGAAAAAAATTGCCCGTAATATCTTCATTTAGCAACTGAAGTAAACTATTGCTTTGCATCGAGATTACGTCATTTTTAAAAAAAAAAAAAAAATTAAAATTTTGGAGGTTAATTTTGTGATTATTTTATTTATCCTGAAAAACTTTTTTTTTTCATTATTTTCCGAAAATCTTCATCAACATCTGTAAGTATTTAGAGTATTTAGTGAATTCAATGTGACAGTACCACTCTAGTTACATCCCAAATAGACTAACTATAGCATTTGGAAGATTATTTTAGTGTTTAAAATTGTATTGGTTTTATCCCTTTTTTTAAAGCATTTGTATCTTTTTTATTTGGGTGAGATGAATGTTTTTATTCAAAATCTTAAACGTATTCATCCAAAATTTTTACGAGAGTTTCATTAAACATTTATTTAAGAGGTTTTTCAATACAATGACATTTTCTTTGGAGATAAAATTGATAGAGTATGATGATACATATATAATTCTTTGGCAATTTCTGTAAATCCTGTTGATCAATCTGTTTTGATTTTGAATGTGTACTCGTGCATTTTCCGCAAGGATGATCCTTCTTTCTTATATTTCACCATCACTTATCTCAATAGCCTTGTTCGCAAAGAATTCATTGGCTACCATTTTTTATATTTTCTTTTTATATTGCCCCTTTGCAGTCTGTAATTTAAATAGCAGCTATAACAAATTTAATAATTTAAGTTAGAAAATGGTAAATTCGTGTGCAAATGACGATCGTTGTTATTGCCAACCAAGAGAACGGGAAGAGAACTCTAAATTCTTTACTTTCTAACATATTGAAGACAAATATAACTTAAGAATTTTAGACAAACATGATATTCCAAATTAAGATATTTCGTCTCAGTAGTTGAAAAGATTTGATGAAGCTAATATTTTCATTTAATAAGCTAGCTCAAAAAAAACATTGATTTCCTAAATAACAAAGGAATGTGAAACATTGTAGTGATAATAAAATCTACTTTATGATGAACTGTTATTGTAAAAACATATTGATGTTTTTTCATCCTTATTATCCTTACCATCCTATTATCCTTATCATCTATTGTAAAATTGTAGTTCGTTTTAAAATGATTGATGAAATGAATCAACTCAAGACTTCAGTTACCGATAAAAGTTTGAGCTTTTTAGTATTATTTTATAGAAAAAAAAATGCAATTTTAAATCAAAATAATATTCATCCATCTATGTTCAAAATAAAAACTATCCTCGGATCCTATACTATCCTAATACTAAACTTGGCTATTTTCTCTTCCTTTAGATTTTATACCATAGATTAGGACCAAAACACATCGTTACATAGTCTATTTGCTGTTAATTCACAATAAATCACCTATTGATCTTAGGAAGTTGATTTTAAGTTTCAATTAACGCTTATGCTTTCAATTCAGTTCAGCAACAAATTGGAGACTGAACTCTGTATGGTCTGTTGGGTATCCGAAAGTTTATACAGTAGCACCTCGATTATCCGACACTCTTTTAACCGGACCCTTGTTTAACCGACGTCGGTTTCCTTAATTTTTTTTTTGCTAAAGGAACAATTGCTTCCCCTCCATCCCCCTTGTGTTCTCTTTTATGCGGAATTTTCGAGTTACCGACGGAGGTCCGGTCCCGACAACGTCGGTTAATCGAGGTTCTACCGTAATTCTCTCGTTTTCATTTAAGATCATTGATATGCTAGTTCGATTATTCAATGCACAAGTACCTCACACCTACTTTTGGAGTGTGATAAACAATTTTTGTTAGGTCTTCTAAACAATTAGTTGTTAAGTCGTAAATAATTGACTTTGGGTGAAGTAAAATGACACCGATACGCAAGATGTTTGTCAGCCTTGGCTCAAGACAGTACATTTATATGGTATTTAGAAATGCATTATTAAAATTCTGGAGCTCCAAAATGTTGCTCAAATTTTTAATTTGAAACTTTTCTCACAGCATTAGCCCGAGTCTTAACATAAAAGTGCTTCCTAATGTAATATAAATAGATCATTTGTAGTTTTCGGCTTTGAAAGGAGTTCGTTAGACTGTACCTGTTCATTTCCTTCTGTTATAGTTTTTATCGTTTCTTCTTTATCTAGAATGTAGCTACCAAGTTTCAAGACAAAAGACTTCTTCCTTTTTCTTGAAATAAAAAAGTTAAGAAATACCTCACAACGCTCATTAACTTAAGTGCTTTTGCAGTGAAAAAGCAGTGTTTTATAATTTTCCTGCGTTTCACGTGAAGTTTTGCGGATTTACCGGAATAAATGAAATAGATTTGACGAACATGGAATGAGAATGGCTTGGAGTAAAATTAATCGGATTCATTTTCCCGGGAAGGAAACGCTGCCAAATAAGAAGCGTTTGCTTGTGTGGGTGTCTCGGCGGAGGAGCGCAAATGGTCAAATAAAGAAGATTCATCTAACCACTAAAACTGACGAAACTTAAAGGTAAGAAGAAGACGTGCACGAATTACCGCTCGTAACAAGAAGGAAATTTATGACCCAATTAGTATATTGCCGCGATGTGACATGTATGACAACCTCGTCTTTTCCTCTTGTTCTTCTCTTGGCGGCCCCCCCACCCACACCCCCTCTCCGAGTAATGGGCTGCACCGAACTCGTGGCTATAATTTCATTGCTGGTCTCCGATGGTTTCGCCTAATCATGTTCATCAAATGTGCCGAGTAACTCACCTGAACAACCACTGCACTGCTTTTAGAGCGTCAACCACTCCAGCCTTCGTTCCATCCGATTTGTAAATCTTTTGTTGAGCATTTGATATTGAAAACTAGATTTCTCTTGGTTACAAGACAGCCCCAGTACCACCGAAGTCTGTTTCATCTGCCAATCAGTAATTGATCATCCAATAAAGAGGAGCTCAATCCAGTTCAACCAAAGCACAAATACCATGTTCAATACTTCTTAAATAAGGAACAAACCAAGTTCAAAAGATGACCAAAAATTATTATGTCATCTTACCTTAGAACAAGAAAAAAAAAATCCAAAGAATTTAAATTACAAATAAAAATATATACTATATTATCGAAATAAAATGTCACTTTTATGTAAAGAAAAGTTTAAAAATCCCAATACTATACAATAACTGTAATTTTCTTACTGATACGGCACATACTCTTGTAAATAATGGTAATTTTTTTCTGTCCTATCAGGTCATCAATAACTTATCATTTTATTTGAAAATGATTCTTTACTATTAACTACCAACTTCGAAGAGTCCGGTACTGAAATGTGATTTATTGGCGCTTTAAGGTAATTATCAAGCTCTACCCTTTTAGGAAATAGCAAAAGTCATTGGAATGATAAGATTCAATATTCAACCTCACCATCTAGTTCAGGCTTCTAAGATAACTGCTTTTTAGAGTTACCATGAACTTCTTTTACGACCTTCATCTTTATGAGTTCAAAATATCGGACTCACAGCGATCTAGCATTGAAAATTAAGCCTATCAGTGTATGTTTAGTTTCCTTGGATTAACAGCTGTTGAGTTACTTTGATAAGAAACAAGGAGTAAAGTTCATCTCGATTGAAAAATGCATTGGAAATTTTTTCTGCCTTCTATATTGAATGGTGCGTCTTAATAAAGCACGTTGCAAATCTTAGATTAAACTTACAGTAGCTTTGTATCTCTTTGATAGCTTTGTATCTCATTGTTTAAGACAAAGGTGATTTTCTTTTTGGTAAGTTTCAGATACTTAGCCCGAGACATAGTCAGTGATATCTTAGGTGACCTTTAGGAGTAGAGATAAAGAACATTATGGAGTTTCAGAAAGACATGTTTATCATATCTCATCCTCACGATAATATTATAATCTTCTGAAAAATATAAGGTACAGAAATAAAACCACTCCTTCATCTTAGAAAACATCATATCTATATTTCAGCCCAATGACGGGTCTTCTTCAGGATAAAACTTAATACAGGAAAATAAAGAGAAAAGAGAAACATCTCCCTTTCTCTTTCAAAACATGATCGAATAATTACAAAAACAAATAATCATGATGGTACAAAGCAAATTGTAACAATTACAAAAAAACAAATGTATCAACCGACTTCTTGCATCTATTATTCACCATGATTGTAATAATTACAGAAAATGATTTAAATAAACTATCAATCGACATCTAGTGTCTATTATATACAATAACATCCTAATTAATCACAACAATAACACCCTATTGTTAATTAAAACAATTAGTAATCTGACGAGGATTACTTTAAAATTAAAAATTCTTTGATTCTCTTGTTGTGTGCTATCGATTTTTTAAATATACTTAGAGAGACCGCATTTACTGTGAGAGATTTATTTCTGTTAATGCATTCACAACTATTTATAAGACTAGATTCTAATTTGAATCTTTTAATCTTGTCTTTAACATGGAAGACTATGTGTACAAGGGGGTCAGGACAATGATTGTTCCTGATACAGTGTCCTGCCCACTCTGAAATTTTCTCGTCTCTGTTGTCATAAGCAGTGGTGTGTTCTCGAACTCTTTCTTTCAAGGTCCTACCTGTGTTACCAATATATATGGCTCTACAATCTCTACACTGTAGAGCATATACCACCCCCATACAATTTAGTTGAGAGTTATTTTTTCGAATTCTTTTTTTCTTGAACAATATGTTTTCTTTGTGAAAAATAATACTGGTGTCGTTATTCTTGCACACTTCTTTAACCTGTTTATTTACTATCAAACCTATTGGTAAATTAATACATTTGCCAAAACTTTTTTTAATTTTCACTGGATTATCTGAATTCCTAATAGACCTGTTCCTAAAAAATTCTCTGAACGTTTTATCGATGAAACTTAGTGGATATTCATTGATTAACAGAGTCTGTTTGAAATCCTTTACTTTCCTACTCCAAATCTTCTTGTCATGGGTATAATTAACTATTCTTCTTAATTGTCCTTTTATTATTTCTTTTTTGGTGGATATGAGATGGTTGGAATTGTAATTCAATAGATGTTTATTTTGAAAGGGTTTAGTATAATGTTCACATTGGATAAAGTCAGTTTCATTTTTTGTAATTTTCAAATCTAGGAAATGGATACTGCCGTTAACCTCTTCTTCTACTTTAAATTTGATGTTCTTGTGTATACTGTTAAGATGGTTCAAAAATCTTGTAAATTGTCTCTTTGTTCCTTCCCAGAATATTATGACGTCATCCACGTACCGTTTATATAAAAATTTGGCCTCCTTCCAATTTATAACGTGATTCTTCTCCATTCTGTTTAGATAAAAATTACATATCGTGCCCGAAATGGGACTACCCATTGGGAAACCTGTTGTTTGAATGTACATTTTGTTGTGAAACATGAAATAACTATTTTTACAAATTAAATTAATCAAATCTAATAACCAATCATTACTAATTCTGTATCTTTTTTGTAAGTTATTATCAAATTAAAAGATTCAAATTAGAATCTAGTCTTATAAATAGTTGTGAATACATTAACAGAAATAAATCTCTCACAGTAAATGCGGTCTCTCTAAGTATATTTAAAAAATCGATAGCACACAACAAGAGAATCAAAGAATTTTTAAATTTAAAGTAATCCTCGTCAGGTTACTAATTGTTTTAATTAACAATAGGGTGTTATTGTTGTGATTAATTAGGATGTTATTGTATATAATAGACACTAGATGTCGATTGATAGTTTATTTAAATCATTTTCTGTAATTTTTACAATCATGGTGAATAATAGATCCAAGAAGTCGGTTGATACATTTGTTTTTTTGTAATTGTTACAATTTGCTTTGTACCATCATGATTATTTGTTTTTGTAATTATTCGATCATGTTTTGAAAGAGAAAGGGAGATGTTTCTCTTTTCTCTTTATTTTCCTGTATTAAGTTTTATCCTGAAGAAGACCCGTCATTGGGCTGAAATATAGATATGATGTTTTCTAAGATGAAGGAGTGGTTTTATTTCTGTACTTTATATTTTTCACATGTTTATCATTATAGTTATATTTGGGGAAAAACGATAGAAATAAGGGAAGTGAAAAGACGGTCAGGGATGGTCACAAAAATTCATAGAGACTAATCACAGTACTTGAGGTGGATACTTAAATTACATAATCAGAAGACGGAAGATCTTGGTTCCAGTGTTGGAGGTAAGGTTGCTTCACATGACTTAAATTGGAACCGATTTATTGAAACATTACGAAAACATCAATGTGTGTCTCATACATTAAGTCTGATTATGAAAACACTTTTTAAGCGTAACAGCACTCTCTTCCATTAAACAAACTTTGTTCAGCAACATTTCCGAAAGAAAAAGAATTCTAGAATTGATTTGGAATTCCTCTTGTCCTGATTTGAATCTTATTAAGCTCCTTTTAGACGATCTGAGGTAGGGCCGGATCAGGGCCGGACTGCTTTTCCCTCTTCCGTTATTGATCAGATGAGTGGCACTGAAGGAAGCAACAGTTTCAGGTTCGTTCTGTTGTGATTCGATGTGAGATCACGGATATTATTGAATGATTTAATTATACTTCTAAGGCGGGATAAATTAGAGAAAAAAATTCTTGCTTTCTTGAAATCTCTGTAGATGAGTTAATCAAGTATATTTGTAAATAAAATAGTCTTTTGAATTTCACAAAAAATTAAAGGATATTCATGAGTATTCATCCCATAGAAACTGGGATCTTGGTTGAGTAATATGTAAAATCTAGGTGTGTTACGGTCAGATTTATAACTAACCACAAATCTTAGATAATGGAATAATACTTATAAATTACATTGACAGATCAGCAACACAATTTGTTGGAGTATTTCTTATAATTCTATGAAATTGATGACTTTTTATCCTTCGTATTGGGCCAAGAAAGTAACCTCATTCATGCCCGTGATAAATTGTTATATAAGTATTTAGTAATGTTGCCTTGACGACAACCTTTTGCATTCTATGAAAATTTTGCACGATTATTCCTAATGGTTTTAATGAATAGTTTCTCATCATATGTTTTTTTTTTTTTTTTTTTTTTTTTTTTAAGGACGGGGGAAATGCATTTACGCATACCAAGGAATTGGTAACGGGGGAAATGCATTTACGCATACCAAGGAATTGGTAATGTGAGACTCAGTCATAAAAGACTACTACTCACTAAAACCCTACGTCCGACTTCCAAAACACCCTACACGGAACCACCGTCAGATACTACATCGCGTAGGGCAGAATGACTAAAAGTCCAACTCAGATATCATTTCGCAACTGATCAAGTCTGATTTTCTCAGCCATACGAAGTTTCCGTATAATAGTGGCAGCATAGTCAGCCTGGGAGATAGTCATCAAGCCAACGATGTTCTCTGGAGTCACACGCTGTCGAAGGGATTTCTTCAGCTCATTTCTATCTTCATGGAAGCGTGGGTAGACAAAGAAGACATGCTCCACATCCTCGTCCAAGAACTGGCAAGTCGGACATGACGCACTGTCGACAATTCCGAAGCGCCTCTGGTACGCTAGAAAACAACCATGGCCACTTAATAGCTGAGTCAGGTAGTGATCCACTTCACCATGCTTTCTTTCCATTCATGTTGCAATATTAGGTATAAGATTATGAGTCCATCTTCCACTGGTCGATGAATCCCATCGTCTCTGCCATCTGACCGTTGTCTTGCTTTTCACGGCCTTCCTGATCTTGGGTCGGTGAGCGTCATGACGTTCCCGAATACATTGGTATGCATATCGCGCTTCTCTCACTTGCTAAGAGATCGATAGGCGGCATCCCTGCTATGACGCACACGGCATCATATGAAACTGTTCGAAATACACAAGCGACCCGTAGAGCGCATTTCCGGTGAACCGAAGTCATTTGACATACATATGATTTAGTCTTCGTGGCATGGAACCAGATCGGAGCCGCATAGAGCATGGTAGAGATAGCCACACTGGACAGCAGTCTTCGTCGGCGCTGCCGAGGTCCCCCGATGTTCGGCATGATCCTAGCCAAGGCGTTGACCACTCGTGCAGACTTTTCACTCACGATTCGAAGATGTTCATCGAACCGAAGCCTTGCATCAATCTGAACACCCAGATACCTGAGAGAAGGATGCGACAGAATGTTATGATCACCCACAGTGAGGGTAACGATCTCCCTCGCTTTCCTGCTGGTCACAAGAACCGCCTCTGTCTTGTGATCTGCTAGTTGTAATCCAACCGTTGAGAGCCACAGACGGATCCTGGCAACAGCCACATTCGATGTTAGGGTGACAACTTCCAGGTGTTTCTCGATTACAACCAATGCAACATCGTCAGCGAACCCCACTACATTCACTCCCTCGGGCATTGGCAGCCTGAGTACTGCGTCATACATGATATTCCAAAGCGAAGGACCAAGTACTGATCCCTGTGGAACACCGCCAGTGATGTTGTAGGTCTTCAGTCCGACTTCGGTATTATACATCAGGATACGATCAGTGAAGTAACTAGCAATTATTTTCCTGATGTACGCTGGAGCCTTCATTGAACTGAAAGTGTTCAAGATGCAATTCCAGTTTTAATTCCTACTCGTATTACAAATAATGTTATTATCAGCCAAGACCTCATTTTAGTCCTTGGTCAAGGAAATGGTGGAAGCTTACCTCCAGCACCCTCTAAGATATTATCTAATACCAACATCTATATTAACATTGGTTGTCGAAGATAACTTGTTAGGATAATTGGAAAAATCCTAAACATTAAAAAATATTAAGAGTTATTAATATTAAAAATATCAAATACTAAATATTATTCGGAACAAACATGTACTGTGAGAATTAAGGCATCTACAATGACAACATAAAGAACACAATTCTAAAGTGTGAAGAATTGCTGAAGCACTTCATAAGCAGTAAATTATAATTCCACTTTGGAAAACTCATTCGTTTCATTTTATTTAATGTTTTATTTGTTGTATTAATGAATAAACTTCAAATAGGCTATTTATAGATATTGAATAAAATGGATGATAAGGAAAACAAAAAAATATATTAAATCAAATCAAATCAAATCATCAAATACTATAAAGCGACCAATTCTTGTAAATTTTACCTTGAAAGCGGACCTCAGGATTTTGATGGAATGGGTTTAATCTATCGTTTTCGGGCGCGAGAAAGAGATTTAGCTAGGTCTCGACTTCGGCAAAACTCATTTAGGGGGTAAACGATTGACCTTGAACTTGGGTGCTAGGTTATTGTCCACAAGGTTCTTATTTTATTTTATTTTTCTTTTATTTTTAATAAATTCGTGTTCTAAATTCGTTCTACCGTTTTTACGTGTAATAGAATAATAATTTTATTTTTACCTATAATAGATAAAAACTTAATATTTTAAGAAATGAGTAAACAAACGAAGGCACAACGCTACAAGGAAGGATTCGCACCCTGAGTTGTCACCGAGAAGAGACTAGGACGGACCGTTTCGTCCTTTTTAGGACTCATCAGCCAGCCAAACTCCACCGATGACTGACTCAGAAGGTGCGAGAGGATAGTATCCAGGGTCTCGCTCCAGAGATGGGACCTCCCCCCGAAGAATTCCTAACCAAAAATACAAAAAAAACAAATATTCCTTGTCCTGTAATCTGCTAGGCACAAAAGGAATCTAATAAAGGCATTTAAGGAAGCCCAAACGTCATGTATTTAAAATGAAGAGAAATTTAACGTGCCTGATGATTCAAAGAAATGAGTAAACAAACGAAGGCACAACGGTACAAGATAGGATTCGCACCATGTGTTGGTTAGGAATTCTATGGGGTGAGGTCCCATTCTCGGGAGCGAGACCCGCGATATTAACCTCTCGCACCATCTGAGTCTGTCGTCGGTGGAGTTTGGCTGGCTGATGAGTCCTAAAAAGGACGAAACGGTCCGTCCCAGTCTCTTCCCGGTGACAACTCAGGGTGCGAATCATTTCTTGTAGCGTCGTGCCTTCGTTTGTTTACTCATTTTTTTGAATCATCAGGCACGTTAAATTTCTCTTCACTTAATATTTTTACTTAATAATAATAATTTTTAAAACTTTTTTCTTTCAACGACGCGTATATTCACTGCGGAGCTGTCCATTTCCTCTGCTTCTGATATTATTAAAGTAAGAATATGAAACAATAAAATGTAAAAAAAAAATAAGCAAAAACATCTTGAGCTTAAATTATTTCGCAATATTAAAAACAAATTATTCTGAGAATAATGAGAATGTAAAAATATATCAAATCTCCGGTAAAAGCTTTAGACATACACATTGCATACATTATATCACAGATTATCCAAGCAAATGTGTGCGTTGAAATTAATTATTCTAAAATTCAAAATCACTTTAAAAGCGTCACTTTTATAGGTAGATAATAATTTTAAATATAGTAGAATTTTATGAATGAAAAAAGAAAAGGGTAATACTTTTGATTTGAAGTTTTTCGAACGTATATACACCTATAGAATATATCTATTTTTTTAAAATTTATTTAGTTATTATATCAATTGTGTTGTTAATTATTAAATACTATAATGATCACGGTTCAATTTTGCTTTGTTAAATAATAATATGATACTTAGATATAATTTTTAAAAATTATCATCTTTCCCCGAAGTACTCATAAAGAGATACAATTGAAAAAAATGCCATCGTATTGAATAGATCAGAAAAATTGATTTATTAATATGTTCTTTATATGTACACACATGTATATATCTTTACACACTTCTTCCTTTTCTTTCTTTTTTATATTAATAGCTTTTCTTCTTGCAGTGATAAGAGGTAAATCGGAATAAGTGGCTATTCTAAGCTTTTTTTTTATTTTTTTTTTTTTATTTCCGTGGCTTAAATTCCGCACGCATTCAGAAATTGAGGCAAAATGGAAAACTCGAAACGGAGAAATAAAGGCCAAAAAAAAAAAAAAAAAGAAGGGGGTGGGGAAGATTAAAAAAAAAATGGCTTCAAATCTTTTGCTGCGCATTATAACGATGAACGTATCTCTCCCTATTGTGCGATGCCATCCCCGTGATCCCATCATTTTCTCCTTTCGTCTTCATATTCGTTCCATCCCCTCCTTTTCTACACCATTACTCGAAGCGAGTTGCTTTTCCGTCTCTCTCCCTTTTCTTTCCGCTTTTCCAAATCTCGGTATAGCTGCCATTTCGCATCGGCCAATACAATTGTAAGGCGTTTATTTCAGCCGCTAAATTTATATTTTCCATCTCAAATAAATCGAGCGCATATTTCACTCTGTCCCGGCATCTCCCGGGTGAGTGAAGATGATGCGGGACCGAAGCGACCAATCAGCTTCGAGCCGGGGATTGCCGAGGAAAAAAGAATCATCCCGGCTCCCGAATCAAACGGTAAATAGGCTTATTTTCTGGCGGTAATTCTGCGAGAGGGAGACGGAGAAAGACTCAATCTATCTGCCAACATCGGCTGCTCGTTTCGCCTTCAGTTTGCCTTCATATTATTCAAATTAGCAAAGGCGCGAAAAGCAAATAAATAAACAAATAAAAGTGGGAACTTTATAATAATATTTTCTACAACTCACCAGAAAATTATTCAAATTTGAATTCTGACAATTGGAACAAGCATTTTATATGAATGAAGTCACATAAACACAAAGGTAGCTTTATATGTTTCTAAAATCATTATTTAAAAATATCAATTCAATTCACTTTCTGAACGAAAAACCAATTCAGCAAGTTTTACTCAATATATTATATGAAGTATACATATTTCATATATTTATACGAATATATGTATTTCATAGAATGTATTCATAGGAAAAAAAATCGTTTTCAGTTCCATTACATATATGGAACTGAAAAGGATTTTTTTCTATATACATATAAACAGATTTATATATGTACAACAGATATGGCTCTCGCAATAGTCAAATTCATGTGAAAAGAAATGTTCGTTTCCAAACTTAAAATGTTTATTAAAATTTATCGTTAGTTGAGACTAAAAATTTTATATTAAAGACAACGAAACGTTTTACAATACAATAATAAATAAATCAAGCAAGTAATAATAGCTTTAAATAGTGTGATGATAATTTAGATTGCGAAAAAAAATCTAAAATGAATTAAATACAAAAGAAAAAGGATAATTTCTTATTTTAAAAACCTGAAATAAAACTGTAAGAAGGAAAAAAAAATGCCGTGTGGGTTATCGAGCAGCTAACTTTAGAATTTCTATGGATGTCTTAAATGAAGAAGATTAATCTGCTTATTAATCCTCTGCACGAGCTTTAATGCAATTAAAATTAAATGGATTCAGGCCTAATGCGGATTTAATTGAATTTTTTTTTCAGGAAATGAGAAAGTCATTACTGTTTGTGTTCAGTAAATTATAATTATAAAAAAAAACCCGAGCTTTTCATTTTATATTATTTTGACGACTTCAAAAAGAAAAAAGATCACGGACGATAAGGAAAGATTTTAAGGAATTGTCAGTTTCAAATCCTTTCAGGGGCTTCTTGTTTTCTTGTTCATTTTCTTGCACACCTACTAGCCTTAAAAGTAACTCAAGTTTCATGTAAGTTGTATTATGATTTCCATTTCATTAAATACGTTAAATACAATAGATGATTATAATTGTTATTGCTTATTGTTGATTCTAATAAAGTTGTTTTAGAGGATAGTATGTTTGTATTTATTCTTAATATGATGCCTACATTAAATCAAACCGGCGTTGCAAAAGTACTTTGAGTAAATTTAACTTTAGGAGAATAACAAAACAGCCTAATTTGTTCCTTGTATTAGTTTTCACATTGCTTATATTTATTCACTCAGTTAATTTGTAATGTTTTGTGTATTTTAGTTTCTTTAACCAGAGAATGTTGGTTCTGCAACATTTTGGTAATTCAAAAATATTGTCCTTTCGGCGAGTTTTTATTGTTTGTTTTAACTTTTGCGGGCTCCACATTAGTTCCGACGTTTTCTCCTATAGGCCCGTGTACCGAGATCTGGTTGTGTACTGATGACTGCTCGTAGCTGATGATCGCCGTAGTAGCGTGAAACAGCTAAACTAGGATGTCATTCTGTATACAACTTGATCTCCCCCGTTATTAACAGGTATTATTTTAGAAGCAAACTTTTTGGAACAGCCTGCAAATAACGTATTTCGTGAAAAGTGTAATTTTTAATATACAGAATTACTTTACACTCTTTCGCAGATATAGGATCAACATGGTAAAGACGGTGCTTCGTTATCTACAATGTGGCGCAGTGGAAATGCCTACATTTAATAGAAGCATTGTCTCGGCTGTCAAACTTATATCTGTAAGGGATATTTCTGTTTTTGGGGTCCTGAGAATTATGTATTTATATGAGAGTATATTGGTAAAAGATATCTAGTGATTCTAGAGCATATTCCACAATTCTAAATTTGCGAAAGCCCTTCATGTCAAAGATCGTTCAAACGCCATCTTGGCAATAGTTCAAACTTATATATACAATAGCTCCGCTATCTGCTATCCTTCGAAAACTGCCAGGTAAATCTCTAAATTAAAGATGCAAAAAAGGAAAAGCTTTTTTCGAATCGGTTCGTTCTAAAATAATTCCTATCATTTGCCAAGGTTTGCTAAGGTGCTAAGATCTGCACAACATTACTTAGATAATTTTCACCAGATTAATTGAAATTCACATCAAATATAAATACTTCAAGCTTTCGACCGTTCATTGCCAACCATCTAAAATGAAAGAAAAGAAGACAGCAATATTACACAGCAAAAGCTTGAGTCTTTTTTTTTTTTTCAGCTCTGAAACAATCATTTAAATACACACCTTTGCGTTTTTGGATCGCGGTCGTTGATTTAATGATAAACATAATCTCACAAAATAGCTGTGAACACGATGAACCAAGAAAAGCTGTAGATTCGAGATTGAAGTAGATAAAAGCAGCAAAAAAATAAAAACGTCGCTAAAACATGAGAACCAATTTGCTCGGTGAAGATGTTGCTTCTCACAAGACAAACAAATATTGCTTTCGACGTTTTAAAAATCGCAATTTTAGTGACCAAACATCCATGCCGATAAGGTTCTTCTGTGCATCTGACAGGACATGAAGGATGTGTTTTTTACGAGCTCACCCAATTGGGCGAAAAGGTGACTGCCGAGCGCTGTATTAGTTGTCAATTGAATCATTTCGCCGACGAAACCAAACATAAAAACTGTTTACTGAATAAAGAAGCCGATAGGTCATTTTGCTTAAAACAATAAAAGGCCACGTAGGCTCTTAACACTCAATGAATCATCTTTAACTTGAGCTGGAAAATCCTCCTGCACGCGGCATATTCATCTGCCTTTGAATTGTTCCGATTGATGCAGAACTATTTAGCTGAACAGCACTCTGAGGTCAGCCACATCGCAGATAAGATGATGTCTTATTTTCGCCAAGGAATGTGAAACTTTCCTTGGAGATGGCAGAAGTCTTAGAAAGGGAGGGCAAGTATTTTAATAACTAGCATATTAAATGACGGGAGAACGATGTGATCGTATTTAGTTGAGATAGAGTATTTTAAGTAGAAGTTTTTTCTGTGTTTAAATATTATTTTTAATTTTTTCATTCATGTCGAGAAATGTCTCTAAAGACTCTTCAGTTCGTCGCTCAGCATCTGCATTTAATGCTGGTCTGGTCTGCGCTTGTAGTAGGCTAAAAAAATGAACGTTGAAATTTCAATCTAGTAGGTTAAAATTAATGAGTTATTTTTTTTTCTCTCATTGCGTCACACATACACATAGGTAGTCATAAGAGATATTTAACAATAATAATTTGAAATATAGTCCCGGTGGCCTGATGGATTATTACTTTACTTTAATTTTTTCAACGAGATTCCTTCAATGTTGGATTCGAAAAAAGGAATAAAGCTCCTCTTTGTCTACACCACTGAAAAACTTTTCAGAGTTTATCGTTGAATAGCGAAATTTCCAAAAAAATCAAATCCCTCATTCTCGCTTTAGTTACCATAGAATTAAAAGTTTTTTAAATGACAGTATTTGCATCTTTTAAAACATTGTAGAAAACTTCAATAAAAGAAGTGTCCCACTTAGAAAAACTTGAAAAATCCGCAAAAATACTTTTAACTTTCAGATTGGTTTAACTAAAAATTTGTATCTTCAAAAAAAGAATATCCTAAAAATTTGTGCAGAACCTGAAGTATTTTATATTCCGTAAAGAAATTAATTTTTTTATTACTATTTTTCACTTTCTAGTTCTTTGCAATCATAAAATGAAGATTAGATTACATAGATTATATTTTTCTCTTCTTCTTTCTTCGAATTTGGCCATCTGAGGACCACGTGAAATAGCCCATGAAGCTCAACGTTTCTTATTTCTCTCACTCCAGTATCTTTTCATTCTTTCACTGTGTTCTTTCCTTCTCTCATCAGTCCATAAAGATTATATTTTTATAATATATTGTTATAGTTTTGAAAGGATTAATTTAATAAATATATAAAATGAGATCTAATGATAATATTAACATATAGAAATATGTAGATTTAAGTTAATACGATTCTTAATTGTTATTATACTGCTTTGTAATGTTATCGTTATTATCAGATATTAGGATAAAAGCTTTTTATGTTAATGGTACCTCAAAATAGGTTGTACATATGTATGACAAAAACCTTTATACGGCACTGTAGCTTTTTAGTTGGTTTACCATAAAAAAAGTATCTTGTTAATCATTAAGGGGGTTTCTACGCTACTTGTCAGATTGGGAGGATGAAATTGAACATCAGTGACACGCACCCTTGTGTTTTGTTGCCTGCGATCATTTACATTGTACCATAAACAATGTATCATACACAAAAAGTTCCCCAAAAATATGAAAGAGACAATTTGAAAACCGTATTGATCATAAAACCTTAACGAGGAGTTGACTCTATTATCAAATCGATTTATTTTACGAGATAAAAACTATTCGAGATAAATAAAAACAACATGTTTTTCAGAAGGATGGATGTTATATTTGAATAAATAACAAAAAATTCGAAAGAACTTAAAGTACAGTAGAACTTTTCATTTTCTGGAAAATGTGAAATAAATCCACATTCAAAGTTACTCCGAAACTACTAAATATAATAAACTCTTCAGATGTAAATACCAAAACACCAAATTCCACCAATATTTCGTTCTTTTAATCAAAGAACTTTTTCAAGGTTTATATACATAATGAAAAGAAATATCTTTTTTATTTGGAAAAGGAAGATATTTCTTTTTATTATGTATATAAACCTTGAAAAAGTTCTTTGATTAAAAGTACGAAATATTGGTGGAATTTGGTGTTTTAATATCTATATCTGAAGAGTTTGTTAAATCCATATTATTTACCTAGAAATCGGATTCATTTTAATCGTCATCAAACCATACGCAATGAAAGATTTGTTGATCATTGCTTAAGAAAAGCAATTAAGAAAAAAAAATAGGATAGAACATATTTTCGTAATATTAAGATTAATATATATTCGTAACAGTTTCGAACATTGACTGTTCTTCATCAGACTAGTTACAATTTTTAATTCTATTTGTAAATATAAGTAATTTGAAAGAATCAGAGTAAGTAGAGGGATCAAGACAAATTGGGTTTCTTTCAAAATTACTTATATTTCCAATAGATGTAAAATTTACCAGTCTAATGAAGAACAATTCGGAACTGTACAAATATATATTAATCTTAATATTACAAAACTGCACTACCTTGTTTTATAGTGTAGATATGAATCGCATGTTAAATGAAGCTCTTAAGGTCCTGACTGAAGCAACTGCAGGCGACTGCAAACCTTTTTATTTCTTTCATATAATATCTTTTTCCAATGCACCTAAAATTCTCAAAATTTAAATATGAACTTATAAAGCATCTGGGATTTCAATTTACTAGTTTTTAATTTTCAAAATATTCTGCAATTAATTAAATTAAAGTTCAAAAACAGTCAATTTTTTGAGCGTTTTAGAGGTAGCAATCCGCATTTTCAACTCAAAAAAACTTTACAAAACCTAGAATGACAAAAAATTTGTAAAAATATTAATTTGTATTTAAAATATTTATTATTAGTACAATAGTTAATTTTTAAAAAAATAATATAATCTCACATAACTTTAAGAAAACAATTTTTATTTTTTTAAAAATTAACTTTTCCACTAATAATAAATATTTTAAATACAAATCATTATTTTACAAATTTTTTATCACTTCAGGCTTATGTCAGATTTTTTAAGTTGAAAATACCGAGTAATACCTCGAAAACACCCAAAAAATTGACTATTTTGAATTTTAATTTAATTAATTGTAGAATATCTTGAAAATTAAAAACAAGAAAATAGAAATCCCAGATGCTTCACAAGTTCATATTTAAATTTTCAGAATTTTAGGTGCATTGGTAAAAGAAATATATAAAAGAAATAAAAGGTTAGCAGTCGCCTGCAGTTGCTTGAGTCAGGACCTTAAAATAGAAACACTCTGCTTACATTCCAATGCTTTTTTTTTGTATGGATATTTTTGTTGCCTACTTGCGCTAACTGCTTGACAATAGCCCAGTTGCTATCATTGAAATAGAAACTCATCGAATGTATTCACCAAGTTTCAAGGAGATCCCTCCAGCCGGTTCAAAAGTGATTAGGGTACTGACTTACTGTTTTGATGAACCTCTCTTTCCAATTGGAAAGAAAATAACGATCTATTCTTTATATTTGAAAGATTCTCTTGTGTCAGACAGATCATTCTGGTTTGTGCGTGAAGATGGAATATATCTCCGTTCACTTTTATTAAGATTTGAACAAATAATCGTTAATATGATAATAAGGCATTAAGCTCAACACACAAATATAATTAAACATCTATACATATTAAAAATTACAAACGTTTCGAAATCGTTTGTAATTTTTAATATTGTATAATGTTTTAATTATATTTGTGTGTTAGGCTTAATGATTTATTATGATCTTTTTACGCACGTTAAATTTTAATTTAATCGTTAATGTGCTAATACACTTTCTATAATTAGAATAAAACTAAGGATTGTTGGTTCCTTTAGTATTTAAATTGCGGATCTAATCAATTTTCAAGAAATCTGAAAGTAGAGTGCTTCTTTTCAATTGATTTAATAATTTTGCCATACATGGTTTTTTTTTTATGATCTGTAGAGAATAAAGGGTAAAGAATTCGCCACTTTTTAAGGAAAATAGCTTCTGAGTTCTTCCAGAAAGCTTTTTTTTTTTCTTTCTTTTGATTCTGATTTGTGATTCTAAGATATTTTCTAATAAATATATAAACAAATGAAGTATCTTAAAGCCTGCAACATAAGATTTTATTGAGGCTTTTGATTCAATTGTCGTTCAGAAACGATGATATAATGGCGAGTCTGACAAAGATTTGTGGGTCTTGCCTCGTCGAAATCTCGGTTTTGTTTTTATATTTTGCTCCAAATGGAAAGGGTCGTCTTACGTTTCTAGAATGAAAATCAAACAGTTAACAATATTTTAGTGTATGTAAAAAAAAGAGAGGCAATAAAAGTTATTAAACTTTGTGGTAATTCAAGCCTGATAGACTAGACGAGCTAGTTGGAACATGGCAGAAGTTTTAGATTCTTTTTGTTTTTCAGGTTGTTTCTCCTTCACACTGATCCAGGCAGTCAACCAACTGCCAAATGGGGAATCGGAATTGTTCCCAGAGATTAAACATCTACATAAACTTCGTCCATTTGATGGTGAATATGTGGAAGCCTGTAGTGTCCGACCACGGATAAGAGACACCTCGACACTTCTGCGCATGTCAGAAGAAGGTGAATCCATTTCCTAAATAGGGTAGTCAATTCGTCTTCCGGGAAGTTTGATTCGTCTTGTTGTTTATTATTAAACATCGGAAAATTAGCTTTTATTTTGTGAACATTATAGTTTTTAAAATTTAGCTATTTTGCTTAACAGTTGAAAATTCTACTTATAATAATAAAAAAAAAACATTGTGGTCCCTTTCAATATCGCTATTCCCTTTAAACACAAATCGACAGTTCTTGGCACTCTGCCAAGTGGAGGTCTTATATCCGTGATCGGACAGTACCTGCTACATCTTCTTGGGACTCATCATGTTCTGACAACACAAAATTCCATCGAATTACCTCGTGACCTTGAGCATTCAGAAAATACCCTTCCTCTTCATATTTCAAGATTCCTTTAAACTAAGGTCGCAAAGTAGGTTCTACAATCGGAGAGATCACACACATCAAATATAAAAGGTCCTGCTATTTTTTTAAATTGAAATGAAACATCAGAAAAGACCGATGTCATTATCCAATTAGTCTATGCATTATTTCCCCCCCCCCCCCAAGGTTCATCTGCATCCCAAATCCATCGCTAACAGATTTTGAGATCTCTCTATAAAGGTCAAAAAATATTAATCTAATTAAATTCCTTATTTGGCAGAAATACATAAGTTCACAGCTTCCGGAAAAAATACGGTTCTTTTTCTCTTTTAATGCCACTTTCAGTTATCATTTTTTTTTTATTTTGTTGACAAAAAAAAAAACAAATGCTTTTAAGTAGTTTAATTTCAAGCAAAAGAAAAAAAGAAAAAACTGAAAAAGAAAAAAATGCTTAGCCCTTCATTTTTCTTGAAGTAATTTCGTACTTAAGTTTTGTGTAATTAGTTAATTGGATAAAAATAAAAGCATTTGTGTAAAAAAAAAAAAAATGTTTATTACATTTCACTGATTATCTAAAAATGAATTACCATTTATTTTTACTAAAAAGAACAAAATAACATAAAAAAATCAGAAGAAAAACCCGAGCTAAAAACCTTTAGTAATACTAACCAAAAAAAATAAAGTTAAATTAAGAAAGAAGTTCCTGAAAAAAACCTAATGTCTACTTCCCTTAAAATATTATTTAATATTTCTTTTTTTGGTCCTGCTTCCAAGAGGAAAAAGAGGCTTATGAAATCCATCAGTCTGTTCCTCCCTTTTAACTATGGTTCGCTAAATGGATCTTCTTGAAACGTTGTATGCCTATTCGAGGATTAGCGACGATGTAACTTTGTCATTTGAAATCTTTTCCAGGTGAGTCTTCGGACAAAACAACTCAAATTCCCAAAAGAAAATCATTAAAAACATTCTACTTGTGTTCTGTTTCTGTAAATGCCTCATTGTTTTAAACAGTGAATATTAAATCCTTAATCCATTCCGCGTGTTTTGATACGATTAAAATTAAATCCTATTTAGACAAGTTAAATAGAAGGATTTCATTTATTTAATGCAGGAAATGGATAATTTGTACTGTTTGTATCAGTGGATGTTAAAATTTGAAAATAAATGCTTGTTTTGGTATCGTTTTCACGATTAAAAAAAAATATATATTTGAAATAAATAAAAAAGCCTATTTTCCTCAGTATGTTACTTTTTTTATTTTTTTAAGTCAAACCACGGAATCAAACCGCGCATAGTTTAGCTAAAAGATTTAGTATTTATTAAAAAAGCATTTAATATTCGTGTTTAAGACAATAAGATGTTAACAGAAGTAGGATTAACAGAAGTGTGTGTGTGTGTATTTCTCTTTAATAACGTTTGAACTGCTTGGTGAATCTTCTTGAAATTTAGTATGCCTATTTACGCACTACAGACTATCTAACATTTCCACGGAAATCAAGTGGGTTCTTGTTAAGAAATCAGCGACAGGAAGGCGATAAGAATTTCCATAGAAACTTCTCAACAAAATAGCATGAATTTTATATTTTCCGAAAAAATTAATTAAATCCATATTATTTACTTACATTATCTAAAGCGGATCACATTAAACCATCAATGGATTAGCTTAAAGGATTAATATTCGTTGCAGAAGGTTTACGACAATCAGAAGGACAAATTCACCTAAAATGGACTTAACGAAAAGATCTGTAGAACTATATGACTTCAGAAGTGCATTTCCTCGTGGAAGAAACGATTGAGGACATTTTGCCAACAGGAAGGTAGTCACATTGACCGTTTATTGAAGTAAAATATGTCTGGGACGGCAGTTTCGTCCTTTTTGTGGACATCAGCCAGAGCCACTCCCCTATGAAACAGACTCTCGCCGATGAAACCTCGGATATTCTTAAGTTATGTATCATTTCTTTATTCTTTATATTACTTTTGTGGCACTTTAAACCTTTTATATAAAATATGTTAAGTTTATTTTCCCTGGATGCTATTACTAGATATATGTTTTTAATTTTTTAGCTATAACAAAAACCATAGCTTGAAACTTGCAGCTGAATTATAGCTGAAATCAATCGGTTAATCTGTGCCAAATCTCAATAGTACTAGATTTGAATTGTTGAAGTTGTTTAAACTTTGAATTAAGTTAAAGTATTTTTCTGAGCACCAGATAATATTGGATGACTGAGAAACAGCCTCCGATAGCAAACAGTCTGCATATAACAACATTCATGTGATCGTAATAAAATGTCTATGAAAGAACAAAAATATCTGAATATGGATCACCTTCTGAGGGTAAATTTTTTAGCAGCAAGACAATAATGTAAATAGTCAGTAATTTTATATATAACATCAGAAACTACAAGAAAATTAAGTTTGATGATAAAAAAAGTGAATTAAATATATTGAATCTAGGAAAAAAATGATAGAAAGAACCATCTAATAAAATGTTAAAGTAGAACTCTTTTTTTATTTTCAAAACTCAAATGAAGATTTTAAGGAAGCAAATTTGTTGCTTATAAACAAAACTACAAGAGATAAATAAAAAGAAAAATATTTACTGTTACATGTTAAAAGTACAGAATATTAAATTAGCGTTGTTTCCGGTAATTAAACAAAGAAGAGACAATTTTAACTGCATGATGTTTCACTTGGTAGCAAAGACAACAGATGAAAAATAGTCAATGACACGCCTCGAGTTCAATTCCTAATAAAAATTGGATTCTAGAATGAGAAATGAGAAAACGCTGCAATAAAATGTTGGCGTGGGTGAAAATTCAATGAGCACTCAAAAATTCAATTATCTTGAACATACCCAAGAATATAAATATGAAAGCCAAAGAAGACAAATACAAGCAATTGTGAAATGCGTGTTTTGACTGTGCATTGTTGGCAAAGAAGAAATTAATATTCAGAACATGATATAAAGGAAAGTTTTTTGTATGAGAAATAATTACTTCTTAAAATTGAAAAGCTGTATGGAAGACAGACACATCCCACAAACTGTAAGAAATTGAGTTAAACTAAAAAAATGAAACATTAGTTCATTAAATCGCAGCAGCTTTTTTGGCTTAAAAATAGAAAACAAAGATCAGCAGTTTCTAATTTGTTCAGAAGCAGGAGAGAGATTGGAATATGTATAAAGTAATTCATTCAACGAAAATGTAATAATGACTACCAGGATTTTTGGAGAGACAATTCTAGGAATAAATGTCGGAACAATTGGCAGGGATATTTGAATAGAAAAGATAATAGGATTCCCGCCATGCAGCAAATTGAGATTGACTGCTGTGGAACAGATTGGTGCTTTTACAAAAAATAATATTTTTATATTATTTATTTCCCCTGTAAGTCATTCTTTATTAAAATATTGCTGATAAAAATGTTCATATGAACAAAGTTATAAGTTTCAGAGGTTGTAATAAAAAAGTTGTGTTATACTGCAATAAAATTTAAAACAATTTATTTAAGTTATTTTTTTTAAATATTAAAATTTTAAATTGACTTTTTTATTAATTTAAACCTGAATTTGTATTGTAAAATTGCTTTTTAAAACGTTGATAATTATTGATGTAATAAATTGTTTGTAATTTCTCTGCTATTCTAAGTTTTATACATCAGATTTCAAAGACAATTCTTGAATCGTAATTCATTGCCGAGAACGTTTTACAGTGGTTTTTAGTTATTTTTTTTTTTAAGATTTTTCTGGAAAAAACTTATTCATCCAATACCCAAGAGTTAGCCCAAATTATCTTTAAAACAAAAATCGAAAAAATACTGTTATTTTCATGTTTTTTATAATGTAATTATCTGAAAAAAGTGCTTATGTGGGATTTCCATTCAACTATGCAATTAAATATTGTGTGAAATATTTAAGTTTTCCATTTTAAATTTGAAAATGATTATCATTATATTGTTCCATCTATATGCTTTTAAATGTAATATAAAGTTATAAAAAATACTTTTACAAATAAATATATTATATATAATTTTGAGTTACTGATAAGTAAAAAAAAGGAGGTAGATAGGCTTGTCTTCAGATCAAGACAATGAAAAGTAAATTGCCTTGTCTACTGTATATAACTTAAAGATGTGCAAAAAAGAATTATTGTTGGTAATTTTCTTTTGTTTCTTTGGTTTTTAAGAATTATTTTTGTCTTTTCGTTCCCGAAGCTTAACTTTTACAATCTATAAGTTTTCTGCCTGGCAGGGGTTTATCTATAGAAATCGAACGTTTAAGGATTCAAGTTTTTCGTTATCCCGTCTTACTTTAAAATCCTTACTTCGGTGCTAAAATGTCTCTGCTTATTCTTTGCGTTATGTAGTGTAAGGAAGCCTATCTTTTGGCGGTCAATTGTTTTGTTAAGTTATATTATAAAATACAGACTAGAATAAAGGAATCAGAACTAGTTAAGCTGTTAAGTTATTGTTGTAATACCAAAAGTATTGTGGCTTAATAGTGTATAAATCCCAATATAGGTGAAATTTAAGATAGTTAAAGTTAAAGTGCCCCACGAGAAGCCTACACAGGCTTTTGGGGGTCGCAGGAGGTCAGGCTCTCAGCGTTTAGGACCAACGGGATGAAGTTGAGGTCGGGTGGTCAGCCCGACGCCCGCCCGCCTTTAACTCCGGGAAAGAAACCCGGTACCCATTTTACAGAGGGCTGGGTAGACCCTAGGACCCGTCTGGAGATGAAAGGAGCGTGGGAAATTTCAGATATCAGTAATTATTATTTATTCAGAATTCCATAAAGAAAATGAAAGTAAGTAAATGAAAGTATATGGAATCTACTGTAATTATAAACGGCAAAGTTATGATTAATGAACAATGCGGATAAAGAAATAGTGCTATATGTGGAACTAGATCTAAGTTATTAATAGTTAATTAGTGTTTTTTAAAAAAAAAAAAACAATTAAAACACTTTTGATTATAAAACAAAATGCTGAATGAAAAAAAATCTTATTTTTTTTTTATTTGGCCTATGTTTATTGAAAGAAAGCTATTAACATTAGTGGCTATTATTTTTTATGGCCATGAAAATACAGAGTAATTTCCAAAAATTTATTCAAATTCTGCGAAGTGCAGGAATAGAAATTTGTTACAAGGATTGGTAACATTGTATTATCACTGAGAATTAACGAAAAGTAAGTTTTTGATAAAGGAAATAAGTTGGATCCCATTGTAATAGATAGGTGTGAAAGGTAAAAAAAAATTACTAGTTCTGCTCCCTCCTATCAACAGTCTATCTTCTTCTCTATCTGTGTCTATTCTTGCACTCTAGCTTTGTACGTACTTTTCATTTTATTCTACAGTTGATTATTTCAGCGAAGATTCTACTTCATCTCATCTTTTAACGTCTATAATCTATTTTCCACGTAATCTTGTGAACTTAATAAGAAGTCGAAGAAGTCCTCTTTCTGTTCTTTCTTCTTTATTTCACTCAATATCGAACTTTCGCTTCCATGTACTAAAGCGCTTTAGACTTTATACTACAGAATATATTTTATAGAAGTTGAATAGATACGATTGATAGCCCGTTTAACCTACAAATTGCTCTTGTTTTAATATTGTCAGTTCATTTGGTGTCTGTATTTTCAAAGATACATCATAAAAATCTAACGAAAATTTCCTAAAGCAAATGTAATTTATTATTATACAAGCGTCGAAAGCCCAATAGTTAACGGTTACAAACATAAACTCAGACAAAACAGCAATTTGCGTACCTGTGGACGATGTAGAAACGTGGCGCAATGTAAATCTGTGAATCTTGCGCACAGAGGTCACGTTGTTGCACTGAAACCGTTCAAAGGCATGATAGATGAATTGCGTTGGAAGATACTTTTTGACATGAAAGAAAGAAGTGACAAAATAAGATTTTCGGTATGTCACAAAAACACTAACTAGATGATTTCACGCGGGGAAGAAATGTAGGAAAGCTGGAAGAAGGCCGAAGATGTTTCGAGGAAGTTCGGAATCGCCCAGAATGTTGTATCCAGGCTGTGGGTAGCGTTTCAAAGCACTGGAATGTGTTGGAGACGCACGCGATGAAGTCGCCCTGCTTCTACGATGCATGGAGATAGATTTTTAGCTGTAACAGCGCAACGTAATCATCTTACCACGGATGGGCAACTCCATTCCAACAGAGGAACGCCGATATCCTGTCCGTACATTCGAGGACAGAAACATGTGGCGAGACATCTGCGACATTTCGGGCTAAGTACCGGAAGAGCTGTAGTCTGCGTCCCTCTATCCAGAGCTCATCGAGCGCACGTTTGCAATAGTGTCGATTCCAACGAAATTGGGCAAGTCATTAATGGGGTCACAAGTCAGATGAGAGTCGTTTCAGTTTTTCCTCGGATGATACGTCATGAAAGTGGTATTACGTAACATCGTGACAATGTGCAGGAAGGAAGCAGATATGGCGGTGGTGGGATCATGGTGTGGGGAGGCATAGTAACTGCTGGATGCACTAAGTTACAGGTACTGGCAAATGGGACTAAGACTGACGAACGATTTTGCAACAAAGTCTTCATCTTTGCAACAACGTTCTTTTTGCAACAAAGTTCTCTGTTTGATTGTTCCGTGTTTATGTAGGCGAGGACTTTATATTCATGGATGACAGCGTACGAAAGCAGTGAAGACCCTTCCGGAGATTGCGGCAATTCATCGCATGGACTGGCCAGCCTGCTCCCCAGACTGAACCCCATGCCTGAGACACATTGCTGCACGAAACTCCTCTCCAGAAATCAATCAGGGATTCATTCGTGCTCTAAAGGAAGAGTGGACCAAATTGGCTCAGGAACTCCTAGATACCTTAGTACTAAGCACGCCCCGACGTTGTGCGACCTTCTTCGAGGTGACAATATTCCATACTGACATGTCTCTCTGCCTGGTTATCTGTCAGCATTGTGCATCTATTCTCCACTTAGATGTCCTTCGGAAAGTTGTGACTTTTGCATACCTACAACCTACTTTGTAGAACTATGAAGTAAAAACTGTTACTTCATTTAAACTATTTTTTTATGTTATATCATGTGTTCATATTCTGGCAAGACAGCTATGTCCATATTTGGCTACAGTCGTGAACTGTATCATTGTAAACATACAGTTTATTTATTTATTTGTTTATGTACGAGTAGTAGAAATTCTAGTGTTGGAAATAGAGTTCTCCTAATCACAATGAAGTGATAATTTCAGATTAAAAAAGATGTTTTAGTCATATTTAAGTGGAAATTAAGTTAAAGTAAAAAGCAAAAAAAAATTAATTGTCTTTATCTTGTGAGCAGTTCCCTAATTATACTTCGATGCGAAGGGATTTAACCATTTAGTTGTAGGTAAAGTAGGTGTAGTTGTAGGAGGATGCAATAACAGGGATCCAGGAGGAATCAACTTTTTTATGAAATTTTTTATTAAAATAACTTAACCAAAATCAACATGCTCATGCACACCTTACCACATCAAGACCTTTAATTTGGTATCACATTTACCCCTATATCTCATATGGTTCCCGAGTAAAAAGGCTTACAGACTTTCCTTTTATATATATTTATGTATAGATTTATTTATTTATTTATTTTAACTTTGTATTTTGCTATTTTACTACACTATTGAATAGTAAACAATGCTTACATGCTTAACAAGAATTATGTTTACTGTATTCGATAAAAAAGAAACACTCTAAAGACAGATATTTTATTTAAAAAAATCAAAAATGTTATTAAATATAATTAAGAATTAAGTATTTTATTCAACTATACAGATCAAGCAGTTTCAGAATTACATCTCACTTTAATTTAATTCAGATAAAAATAGGAAAAAGAAAGTAAATATAATTAAGCGGGAAAAAAAATAATAACACATTCAGCATTCCCTCAATAAAGAAAAATCTAAATTAAAAACAAATTGGTCGGACAAAGGAGTCCGATCCCAGCCTGACTTTCATCTATTACATAACCATGTTAAATTCTGAATTTATTTATAATCTAGAAAGCAGAAATTTACTTGCAAGTTCTTGTTAATTGAGCGATTGAAAAAAAAAATAATAAGGGTTGGTACTTTATCTTATCTTAGTAATCACCTGTCGAGTTCTTGACTACAAAAATTGCTATCAGTGTGAATTGAAACGAAAGAAGTATGTTTAGTATTTCGTTTTTAATTTCATTAGTTTTGTTTTAAATAGAAAAGTTTCTTTTAAAAATTGAGTAAAAAAAAAAAAATCGGAATTTGATTTTTTCAAAATAGATTTTTTTTTTAGTAAAAAAATATAATATGACTTTGAATATATTTCAACATATTTTATTTGATTTCACTTGATTTTTTTTTTCTCCAAATTCCTCCCTTTCCCTTTAATTCGTTCTCTTCTCTTCTGGATTCTGCGGGGATTCTTCGCCACTCTGATTCGATTCCGCCCAACTAATTACCGGCTAATCAAATTCGGAAGAAAATATGCTGCATCTAATTGCATTTGGACGGAACTAATGAGGAATAAGCTCGGCCCGACCGGATGCCTTGGCGCCGATAATTAAGTAGTTGTATGCGCAGGGCATCTAACGTTTGGTGGAAAGGGGGGAAGGTAAGGGGAGGTGAGTAGAGGGGGGGGGCGGTATATGCGGAAGTTTGATTGACATCGGAGACGTGACGTCAGGCGTTGGGGAAACCCAATAAAAATATTGGCCTGGGCCCCTTTAATGAACTTGTTCTCTGGCAGGGAGGGTCCCTCCATTATTGATGACCCCCGTGCTCAAGTTTTGATTTCCAAATGCACAAATGGATTCATCTTTATTACATGAGGAGCAAGTAATTCGTACATTAGGTCCGTAACGTTATATTGCGAGCAGCTCTAAGTTAATTTCGGCCTCCAATGTGACTTTGCGCGGGGCCCGTAATCTCGGGTTGTCATTTGTCTGAAACATTACGCTCCCTCCATCAGAGCATAATGGAAGAATTATTAGATTTTATCAGTGGCATTGTTCTAAGCTGACTCTGACATGGACGGGGGGAGGAGGATGAGGGCATTGATGTCGGAGGGAGGGAAACACACCATAAAACAGGACCTAAATAAAAAGCCGGGAATTCAACGCCGTACCTACCATACACTCGCATACAACAATTAATTTCCAAAAGCTCTGTTACAAAAAGATAAATAACAAATAAACACACAACCACTAAAAAAAAAAAGTTGTATCCTATATCAATTCTTCATATATAGCAAATGGACATGATTACTGCACGCAGAGGTTTGTCTAAAACAAACAACCTAATTTTCAGCAAGCTTTGTTTCAATTGTTGTGAATCAGTTTTCCAGATTTATTTGGAAAATTTCAAAATAGTTCCAACTTACATTTATTTTCAATTGTTTGTGAAAGGATTTTTTTTTTTAATGATTCATATAAAATTAAGTTGATTTTATTCATTTTAGTATTGTTTTAAGTTTTAATATAATTTAGGTGTTCATATAGAAACTAGTTCTTCTAAGATATAGATACGATGAAGTGACTCTGATTTATTCCGTTTAATCTTTAATCGAAAACAGAACAACTATCTTGCTTACAGTGCAAAGTAGAATATCAAAATCGACTAGAAAAAATATTAAGTGAAAGTAAAAAGGACATCTTCCGAGATCACTTTTGACCTTTAGAATGGTACTGTTCCGCTTGATTTGAGTTCTTACTTTTGATGGTAATTCGAATCTGAAGTTTATGTCATCTCTGTCTTTCGTGACAGAATGTGAAATACCGACAAGATGAAACATTAGTGAATGTAATCTTCATAATAATCTTATCTTCAAAAATAAGCCGTTACTCGGAAAAAAAAATAAACTGATATTCTCAAAGTTCTTAGAAGCACAAACTATGATTACTAATAAAATATTATGACTGTTTCATTTCT
>JAFIDM010006943.1:11147190-11191667 GCA_023159025.1 Thereuonema tuberculata | reverse complement strand
TTCAGTTCAAATGTTTAAAATGTTCATTAATTTTAGATCTATATGGAAATTAGAGATCGAAAAAACAAAAACCCAGTGATATTAACATCTGAACGATGATATAAGACTTTTTTATATATTTAGAAAAAAAATCCAGGTGTGATTTTTGAATTAATGAAAAGAGGTGTACATTTCGATTTTTTTTTCCTTTCAGCCGAACCAGTTTACATAATTAATATGCAATTAGTCAAGCAAATAAATTTTAAAATAACATGCATGTTCTAAGTTGTTTTTTTGCCTTAATATAATATTTATTCAACTCCCTGACTTTAAATTTGTTGTTGGTAATTCATTTTCGTTTTTTTTGTTTATCCGAATCAAAGAAAATAATGAGGTAGCTTTCGTTTGCCTAAGACGTCTTTGACTAAAAATTCTTTTAAGGGGAAAAAAACTGCTTATTTTTCTTTTTTTTTACGGATAATAAAGAAGAGAATCTATTTTAAAAGTGGTGGAGGTGTAATTTTCCCCTATTTTTCCTAATAAGCCGTAAAGTTGAATTTTGTTAAATACCTGGCTGCTGTACGCTTTTTCTCTCTGCACACCGTAACTCATCATCACAAAGGCAGTAATGGGTTTTCGGGGGTGGCACGAAGGAAACGACCTACGTTTTAATTTTGCTATTTAACATAGCAGGTGCTCCGAATTCCCATTAAAGGAAGACGTTCTATGGATCATTTGCAGTAAAAATGGGACGACCATCACTGCAAATTAGGGTTTAAGAATAAGAATTAAAAAAAATGTATATAAAAGATAATTTATTATTAAGGCCGGGCTTTTAAATAAAAGCTAAAAAGAAATCTTATCTATTAAAAAGTTTTCCATTTGAAGTCAACAGCGGGTTTAACGTTACGAGGGATTTTTTGGAATTAAAATCAAACTGTAAAACAAAACGTTTTTATGTGGATCTTTTCAATTCGCTTAGTGGTAACATTAAGTGCTTCGGATATCTCCAATTCAAAGCTTAGCGAAAGTGGGTTGTATGAGGCTTTTATCAAATGTAGACACTCTACCTTTATTAAAAATCCACCTCCTGAGAATATGCGTGAAAAGGTTTCGAAGTTAAATGCAGTCTTCGTTTTATGGCAGTGGATAAATCACGCCATATTTAAGTATCTCATCTTTTATAAACATTGTTGGGTTTTTTTTCCTTTTTTACGAACATTGCATTAGTTTTGAAATAAAACCGCAAGTAGGCTACTTAATCCCCCATCCCCAACTAACTTTGCTATTTTGATTACTTGTCGACTTTTGACTACATGATTTTCCAACATGAAAAATGTTGCCCGAATTTCTGTTTTGGTCAAATAAAGGCGAAATCCTGCAATTTGGTTGTTTTCAGTCCATACTTCTTTCTAATTTCCTTTTTACTCATTGTCATTTTAGTAAATAAACATCATCTTTACCATAAATATGTCATAAAATATATTTATTCAAGAAATTTTCGCAAAGTCTTATCTTCTTTCATTTTTCAAGTTTTTCTAAACAATGAAATAGTTAGAGATTTTGATTTTTGTTGATTTGATAATAGGATTTTATCATATATACCACTTTCAATGAACAAAAATCCTTTTAATCCTAGATATGCCAAAAAATACAGCATTAAAGATCGAAGCATATTTTATTATTATATCATACAGTTATTTTAAACCTATCTTTTATCAACTTAAAAATATATTTCCTTTAAAGACATAACAGAATTAACATAACAAAAACACAGCACTTTTAAAAATGGTTATTATTTTCCAGTATATTATACATTATATTTCTACTAACATTCAATTATTTGAGATTTAATAGTTTATAAAATTTAAAGCATTGATGTTTATAACCAACAAGTAAAAGAAATATCTGCATTTATCTGCTTGACGCAACACCTTTCTGTCTACCTCTGATTTTAGAACAACGTTTTCATCCTGAATATGTAGTTTATCGTAGATGTGTTGTGATGTTGCAAATGTAGTTAGACATATTGCTTGGCATCACTCTTCCTTGCGGACTGAAGTATTTTTTAATGTCCATCCATTTTTCCTCTCCAAAACACCTCTTTCCAATCCTCCCGAAATAATCACCTGAGACCAGAAGACAAACAACAGAAGTATTTCCTAGTTAATTTCCTTACTGGAAACCATCATTGGATTTTGTGAATTTTCAATGTAAATTTTAAATTGTGGTACCTGAGACAGTGATCTGTGCTGTATAGAAACATAAATATCTCGAAAACACTAGTGTCTATAATATGCTTGCTAATACAAATAGCTATCATCTTGTATGCTTGTTAAAGTTTTTTAAATTACTTATTCTCTACCGAAAATCCAAAGATGTATAGCACTGAACAAATGTCATTTACATCTCAAGTCAACAAATACTTAAATCTTTTGCGTTACAATTTTCCTTGGAAAGACGCTATCCCTGCCTGAAACCGTTCCACCTTCATATTTCGATATTTAAATACGAAGATAAAACGCTAGTGTTTAGGATTTGTTTTCTTAAGTCATTTTCCATGTGCAAAGCTTTCACAAAGAATTGTTTGTAATCTTTCAAAAATGATTAAAGTAGTGTAGTGGGAATTACCATTACAAAAGTGTTATTTCTGTTATGACCGGAGGATGGGCTTAGAAAACATTAGTTGTCTTATTGTTTTTATCTGCTTCTGAATCTTAGCAAAGCTCGTTCCATTCTGGAAATAAGCTTTGAGACTCTGGGTTCGAGTTCCATTTGCTGGTAAGATGTGACTGTTATTGGCTTTTCTCTGATAAGCTTATAATCATTTCTATCATCGCTCGTAGCCTTAGGAAGATGATCTTAAGAGTTCACGTGACAGTATTTTTTTTAACTATTTCTTTCATTGCAATTTGTTTTCATTCCTTTTGTGGTATCCTGTAAAACAAAGGCTTCTAATTTTTTTTTTTGTCTCTTGAACCTTTACAAAAGTTTGTCTCTTGAATCTTTACTCAAGAAATAAAATGCTTGTTTTGTAGCAGTTTACAACATTATTTTCTGCAAAACGTTATTACAGTTTTTCGTTTGTTTTATTTTTTTTTTACGGCGAAAGACTTGATGAGAAAAAATTCTTAAGCTGTTACAAAGATACCTTTTATAAAAGTAAGTTAGAATTTGGATGTTTCGAGATGTCAACTTTGATGGGTTCTCTATTCTGTGATTATCTATGAAAAAATCACAGGAGTAATTATAACTTACAGATAAAAGAATTTCCATATAACTAAACAACAAGTACGAAAATGCACAACGAAAATCATTATGATTTCTTCTGAAAAGTTGTTCTTAGTCTGAACAAAGACTAAGATTTTGCAGGATTGTATCAAATATGTCGGGTGTTACAATTTCGATAGAAGTTATTCCATGAACGCGACTAAATTAGTCCATGAATCGTATTGTGTAAATACACACAAATTAAACTTACATTTCAGAAGTTTCAAAGAAAAACTTCATTCATCTTTCTTCTTAACATTATGTTACTGCACAATGTTTGACCGTATTGCACACCAGTCTTCTTCAGGTGAAACCTACGTATTGATTGTTTGTGTGGTAAATAACTTTATATTAATAAGGCAGAAGTGATGTACGTTATATTTTATTTTGTTAATTTTAATTTTGAAAATTTTTTGATATGATTAAGCAATGTAAAAGGTCTTATTCTCCCAATACACATGAAGAAGACTGTAGGTAATACGGTTGAAATATTGTTTATTAGTGTACGACAATGAATGAAGTTTTTCTTTGAAAATTTCTGAAACATGAATCGTATTGCTGGAAAAAGCTACTGTTGTAATGCTACACTCATATGTAGATCTCTGTTAGAAAGAATTCTTTCTTTCTTAAGTACTTGTCGTAACCTACTAGAAGGTTTGGAGGAAATTAATATTTTATTTCTGATATTTCCCTAGTAAAACTAGTTACGTTTTGAAAATATGTGTTTTAATTAGTGTCGTTTATTGATGGAATTAACAGTGCACACGTTAAAGAAATAGGCTGGAAAAAAAACCGTGCAATTTCAAGAAGAGATTAATTTACATCTAGAAAAAAAAATAATCAAGAATTTAATTAGGTCCTGAAATTCCCGAAATCTGATAAATTTTCACGACAAATCCTAAAATGTCTACTAGTAGATAGGCTTTTTTGTCATTTAATACAGAAATGCTTAAACAAATTTAATCATACACTAAAGTTAAAAATAAAAAACTAACCTGAGACAATCATTTCCATTTGCAGTCATGTCATCGGCATTATATGGTATCTTCCGCAATTGAAACACATATAAAGGCGCTGATATCTCTGCAATCCGTTGTCAATGCGTTACAAATAAAAGGCATATGAAGACCAGTCATTATGAAACCTTCTATTTCTACAAAATTACTTATCAAAAGTTATTTTTTTTATGTAAAGATTGCTCCTGATTCACCTCAGACTGTATTTTAAGCTACAACTGATATCAGCTAGAAGTCTAAATCCTGTGAATTCGAAACCACTTAACGGAAGGATTTTAGATTTTTATTATCAATAAATCTCAGCTATATTTTCATATATTTCTGCGGATTTCCCCACGAAGTAATAATTTTATGTACAAGTATATAAAATGTTATCAATCTGGATTTTTTTATTTATTATCGGTTTAGTTCGTAATTGCCTCGATAACTTCAAGGCTATTTTGTAAAGTAAGGCCAGTTTTTAAAACAAATTGTAGACATAGGGTAGTTTCGTATTCATAGTATCTAAATATATCAAAACGGCAAATTTATATGAAAGAGCGATTAATAAGAATTTCTTTACAAGTAATTTAAAACCTAGTATCCTTAATTTAGCTGCAGGTTTTGTCTGTCTGTGCTTTTGTAAATCCATTGAAATTTTAAAGAAGAAGTTGGATCTCCATATTGTAATAGTTTGTAGGTAAATATTTTTAGAAATATTTTAGAATATTCGAATTTTTGTGGAGATTATTTACCTGTATTTATCTGTATTTTATACTTTTTTAATCGTTAACCGTTATTTATTTTAAATCATTCGTTTTCTATCTCCTAATTATTGCTATTATGTTTATTTTTAAATTCTTTTCCATTGCAGCCGTTGAATCAGTTAATTAATTTAAGTTTGTTATGTTTTTATCCAATCGTTACGTATAATTTTAATTAATATTCCAATTAAATTCTTCTATGTAAAATCTATAAAAATCAATGTTTCTCATGTAATAAATTAATTCATTTCAGTTCCAGAACTTGATTCGTTGTTTCTCCATCTCAACAACTCCCACAAAAATCACATTTTCTCTTTATTGGAAATCAGTTGAATTCCGAAAATTCTTTATTATTAAATCTCCTAAATCTCATTCTTTTAATCAAATAGAACCTACACAAACTTAAAATGGATTACAGAAGGATTAATGTCCACTGTTAGATGTGAAGAATATTATTGCCGTTACTGTCCTCCCAATGAGAGATGGCTGTCCTGTTTTTGTGAGATCTGCGCATGTATCATCGATTAGTCTGGTCAGGCACTTCCGTCTGATGTTATGACAGTACGCCGCCATTACGGTAAGGGCTTGTTACTTTGCAAAAGAGCATTGTATTTATAAATAATATATATTTATTTATTTATATAAATACTTATTGTTAGCAACTGGTATTGAAATAACGCTAAATAGTCGAGAGAAGTTTTAATTTGGCGTTATCAACATGTCTTTCTCAGTGGAAACAGACTCTGTCGTCCATTGTGACAGGAAAACATAATTGATCAGCTACCGGAAGGGCTGCGCAGTTCAAACTTCCGCCGGTCAACTTTCATTTTGAAGACAATAGTAAATTTCTCATCTAATGTTTTCTATGATTTTTTTTTCTATTTACTTTCACGCGCAAGTTTCTTCACACGTCTCCACGTGAAAAATATTTTCGAAGATAAAGGAAGGTAAACATATGCTCCAAGTTTCAAGAAGATAGTTTGAATTATTATGAGCTTAGAAAATACGCAGCAATAATTTCCTATGGTGATGCTATGTTAATTAATTACCATTTGAACTTTGATTAGCATCCTCTACTGTTAGCATTGAGTGTCAGTCGAAAAGACCCGCATCTGCGGTCTTCAGTCATTTTGTTGAAGTAACCACACCGTTAAGAAGAAGAAGAAGGAAGGGGGGAAAATGGCCTCAACCATTGGAAGGAAAAGAAGAAAAAAAAAAGAAATCCCGAAGCCGATTACAGAGCGAATGGCAATATCATTAGGTGTGGACGAAAGAAATGGGTGCTGACGTACACATCAACCGGAAGAAGTTATCAGTCGACGAGAAGGAAAGGAAAGAGAAGGGAGAGAAAGGAAAAAAAGGACACTTGGCACCAGACAAAGACGTCTACTCACAAGATGGATAATAGTCAATTGAGATAATTAGACTCAACAAAGTTAAAGTCACTTTATCTTTCAATTTTTTTTTTAATACTGAAATATCTGAGAGACTTCTATTTTTTTTACGGGAGCAGTTTATTGTTAAATCTATAACTAACTGAAAGGAATAGTTGGTATTTCACCAAAATAAAATATAGAAACGTTCAATATACTATAAGTCAAAGAAATATTTCTTGCGAAAAAGCTTTTATTTTTATTTTGACAACACACGAATTACTAATTTCTAACTTCCTAACGATGTATATGTATGAATTTTTATTAATTTTGAAAATATCAAAAAATTACAATTTCATTAAGAAGTATGGTACTTCGGCCAAAGATATTTCTTTAATTCATAAATGAATTTAAAGTTTGATTCTTTTCACTGGACCTACGAAACCCATTTCTGATTATCTCTTTAATCCATTAATATTTAAATCCACTAATTCTTTGATTACTTTATTTCCTAAAGATTAATTCAAATCCTTCCATCTTTTTACCGCTGGATTCTTGTTTTTCTTTGGTAAGATTACTGTATTGTTGTAATTTGAAACGCTTTTTCTTTGTCCCATTGCTTTCTCTTCTCAATATTTTCAGACAAGAGATTGTGATTTGAAATTAAGTACTTCTATTTAGACTATCTCTTCTTGTTTCTATTACTTTTATCTACAAATGTCCTTGGTCTTCAGGTTTCACTTAGATCAATCTTTTTCTGTATCCATTATATTCTATTCACGGTTATGAAATCTGTAACTAAAACGTCTTTAATATTCGAACGTCTTCTGCCACAGGTGTCCAAATTTCGGCTTAACATTTGACACCTTATTTGTGTTTTGTGTCATCTGGTTTCAGAGGAGTAGCGGGCAGAAAAAGAATCCCAGTGTTTTCTTCTATAAATATAAATAGTTAAAATGCATCATTTGTCTTTGTGAGATTTGTGAATTTTGCTGATTTTTACAGAAATATTTGTATTAAAGACTGAAGACTTATCTTCGGGAATAGTTCTCATAACAATTTATTATTAGTGATTCTTTATTCTTTTCATTTTTTTTTAAGCGTGAAATATTTTTAGGCAAATGTGCATCAGCTAACCAAGCACGAAATGCATTCCTATTTGATTCGTTCTGGTCTCATCAATATTAAATTAGCTGGTATTCAGTTTGATGTTTACTGAAGCAGAAATGAATAAATTCATCCATTATCGCTTTAGTAAATTACTGACATCTGTAATCAAACGATGGATATTTACCGTATTTCTCCAACGTTTACTATAGATCATTTCACTTTAGTCAATTGGCATTTTAATTTGTTTTTGTTTTTTTTCCCGAATGTTTCGAATAAGAATTCCCTTTTGCTAATTTGAATTTGTCCTGTTTCAAGTTGAGTGATCTATTTTAAACCCAAATCACCATCTAATGAAATTACACAGTTATGGAATCTTCCTATGGTAAAATAAAGCTCAAAAATGCAGTTTTCATTTGAATACAAAACCAATGATCAACCGGAAGGTTGTGATCACAATTCAAAATTACTTTTCTTATGATGTTTCAGTGTTGATTGTTGTTGTAGGCTATTTAAAATCAAATTCCTCTTGTTCTTCGTTCAGATTGGAACCCAAAGGATCAGATATGAATCGTTGAATAAAAAAATTAAAAAAATCTTTAGTATGTTTAGTATATAAATTTCGTCGAGGCAATAAATAACTTAAAAATAATATAATATATAATATATTCATTTCTATTCGTCAGTGCAACAAACAATAAAGCAGTAAAAGATCAAATTTAAGTTAAGAAATGTTGAAGAAAACGCACTGTGGTTGGCATTCCCAATGTCACATTGCGAAGTAATGCTTTCCTTAAACGAGTCTAAAAGCGGACAGCTTGTTGCACTGCGGGGAAGCATCGGGCAGCTAACGTGACATTGGGAATGACACCCACAGTACCTATTATTTACTTCAAAATGCTCCTCTCTATTACGCTATTATCCAAGGATTTAAATTTCAATTCATTGATTTAGCACCATTTTACCAAAATCGCGACTTTATCTAATTTCCCCATATACCATTTCAATAAAGATTTCTTCAAAATAAACAATGTAATATGTAAAATAATACTATCGCTATTATTAAAAGTGGTCACTACCAAAAAAGTTAATTGAGAAGTTTGAACGATACGTACTTTTTCAATTTGCTCAGAGTTTGGAGAGACTTTGTCGAAGTCTCTTAGTTAAAATGCAAGCGGATAAAATAATGCTGAGGAACATAAGGGAGATGATCATGTGAGGGAAGGAGCGTTACGTGGATGAGAGGGGAAGGGGATAACATAGGTAAACATTGGTGTTGTAGAAGGGTGGAAAGCTCTGCTGTCTTTAGGCTAAAGATCAGGGATGGACTGCTGGAGAACGACCATTTAAAAGGCACCCATTTATGACGCCCTATTAGTGTCTATTTATTGCAATAGGAATCTGAATATCGGAAATTCTTTCCAGTGACTATTCTGGTGTCTCTGAGATGAAACTTGTGTATGTTTATAATGTACATCAACAGAATTCAGAGATACAGTGACTAAAAAAGCCTTCCTTTCGTATCTGGACGTCTTTTATGTTTTGTATGTTGAATTCTTTACAATAAAGAAATTATTCTTTATTATTGCTTTTTATTGATAGATAATTCTCAAAGAAATTCTTACAGCAATTCTCTAAGAAATAGATTTCAATGCAATAAACAATCTTACCAAAACTGAGCATCGAGGGTAATAAAGAATGCCAAACATTTGATGCCTAGTCCATAAGACAAGCCAGTCCCGCCAAGCTAAGAAAAAAATGTTTCAAGTGATTCAAACCTACTTAAAAAAGATTTAAAAAGTAACTAAAATCCTTGAAAATTTATTTATTCATCCGTATTGTTATGATCCATTGCTTTTAAAGGAGATTTCATTTAAAAATCTTTAAGTATTTGCAGAAATTTCATTCTGATGTTTTTAGTTGAATTATTTATATTTGATCCATTATGTGCAAAAATAAAAATACCGGTGATTTTTTGTTTTTGTTTTTTCCTTTTATTTTCGGTGGATTTATTACTGTTATAAATTTCTTGCAAATAAAAAAGAAAAAAGAAAGAAAGTCGAAATCATTCGCCCAAATAATGCTTGAATAATGTTTCCCTTGGTCGGCTGAGAAAAGGAAGTTATCTCTCAAACCGTGTGATTTATTTACTAACACCCCCTCGTCCAAAGGGTCCCGCAGAGGATCTGAAGACATCTTGGAACTAATTGACTCGATGTTGCTTCGACTGGTCCTTCCGGCTTCGAATGACGCATGCCCACGAGAGGAGAGGGCCATTTCCGGTCACTCCGCACTCTCCTTTTCCATGAATCATATCATAACAACTGACTTCACCCTTGACTTACGAGGGAGAGGAAGTCCAATCCATAATTCACGCTCTTCGAAATGACCTATAAGTGTTTATTGCAGGGTAGCCAAACGCAATACGAGGCCTATTTGCGCCTTCGTAATCGCATTACTTCTTGAATATGCTTTTTTTGTGGCATCTCAAATGAAACTCTTATAGCAGGGGACACACGTCGAACAAACTAGAGGGTCGAATTCAAATGCGACAATAAAACCCAACTATTAACCTAGCTTGGATATTTTTGCATTGGTCTCAGTCAAAAGAAATAGTACAAATCATTGTTTCATAATATGAAAATATAGGTATGTCCAAACTCCAAAAAAATAAGTAATCAACAGAAATTCAATACAAAAATAATGTATTCTCGGCTTTAGGCTAAATTATAATTTAGTTTTACGGGAATTACTTCGTTATTTCTTTGAATTATTGACCAGTCTTCTGAAAATTGTGCATCAAATAAACAGTGGATGACGATCATTTATAAAAGGACAAAATATAAATTCTTAATCTCATTAAGGATTAAATACCGTTTTTTAATTGATTGTTCTTTTGAAGACTCATGATTTCTGAGCAGGAAGTTTTTTTTTTAATTTAAAACGGCCGCCATTTTGTTTAAGGTGATAAAAATAGGTTTACAATATATATAGCATTTGTGAAGTCTTTTCAGTTCATTTTAAAATTCGGGGATGATTAGTATATACATATTTTAAGGGTACTTTGAAGTAGCAAAACAAAATAACGCTTTCTTCATTTCTTTAACACATTGTGATGATCCCTTATGCTTTGCGTAAAAGTGCTGCAGTTTTCTATTTCTTTCCTCTTCTATTCGTTTTACAAGTGCTCATTTTAATTGCATTTATCTATTTTAATTCTTTTCAATTATTTTGAACAGAATAATTCTTTTATTTCTGGTAAGATTTTTCCATTCGTTTTGGGAAGAATAAATGTTATTCTTGAAGTCTTAATTTTATTTGAAAGATTTCTCTACTGTTATCTAGAACATTCGGAAAGTAACTGAATGGCGTATAGGAGTTAATGATGACGCCACCTTGTGATCAACTTTCTGTGCATCCAAGAACACGAGCTGATTCTTAAAAGTGATCAACATGGTTATCATTCCTTTTAGAAATAAATCGATTTCTGAACTGAGTTTTTATTATTGAAATAAACACGAGACATAATTGCTGTATCTCTGAAATGTTAAGACATGTTCGAGTTGCTGCGCCCAGCCCCGAAGCATGCCCCGAGCTTTAAAAACGGGAATTCAACAATAGAATCTCGGGGATTATTCATGTTCATGAAACGACGTGGCTTTCAAATGGCGCCACTTCGAAGTCGTTTCGGCATTTCTTGATTTATTCTCATAGATTTTTTTTTTTTTTTGTAATAAAGGACTTTCATTGAATGCCTTTTGTATTTGTTTTCTTTAAATGTTCAGTTTTCGTTTACTTGGACAAACTCTTAAGCAGCTATACTTGTATTTAGTGATCTCATATTTCCGAGTATCTTTTGCTGTCTCACCTCAACAACATGTATAAAAATATTATCATAATTTCATTTAATTTATTTACTTCAATTATTGTAGTTAATTTAATATGCAGAGGTTTTTTTTTAATTAAAAGATAAATATGAAAATTGTGAAATTGTAAACTGCTTTTTTTTTTTGTAAAGCATGTTTTGCGGACGATATCTTTTTTCCAAAGAAGACAAACTCTATTCCTGTTGTAATTCAATGATATATTGCTGGTTTTCGTAAATGATCGAAATTATTTTATTTAGAAGAGGCTCCCTTTACACATGATTTCGCGGCTATGATTTTCCTGCAGTAATATTTAAGATTATCTGAATAAATAAATGTACTAATGCAACTCTTACAAACAAAAGTCAGTTTTGAGAATTGAAGAGTTTCATTTCCGATTGTGGTTCTGACTGTTCGTGTAGGAATCTATTATTTTAGCTTTTTAGTGATTCAGTTTCAAAGACTAGATTCTTAGGAAATAAAGCCTAATTGTTTTGTTTTGTTTTTTTAAAATAGGATAGTGAAAAATGTCCGCATTTAAATATCAGGTATTATTTAAATTAGGTAATAATTGCGAATAATGTCAGATGTTTATTACAGGAGCATACATAGGTTTTTTTATTTCGGTTTTTTATTTTTTGGTTATAGGCAACCAAAGAAAAAACAACAACAAGTCTTTAAAATTTCAAGGAAAGGCTCCAAGGTTCCCTCAATCAGCAGTCCAATCAAAAAAAAAAATGGCTCTACTCTATACATTTCGAAATTTCGATGGAGGGATGGGATGGCCCCTTGGCCCTCCCCCTATACGCCTGTGGGTTTGTTGTTTTTTTTTTAATTTTATATTTTAGATTTTGAATAAGCCTAGCTTTAGCTCTTAACAGAATTTTTAACAAATTAATTTAATGTAGCACAAGACGTGATTTTTATAGCACGATTCCACTAGTTTTCCAAAAATGATGAATAAAATGATTATGGATATTACTTGGAATCTATTCAATAAAAAAAAAAAAACATAAATGTGAAAATACAGTGGAGAGAAGAGGGTACATCAGCTCCTCCCCATACCCTCACAACGCCAACCCAACTTCTATTCATTTAGATTTTGTGCGTAGTTAAATAAAGCTCTTCGATTTCTTTATTGTAGCCTTTACAAAAAAGTTAGGCTCACCGAAATTTCCGTTTCTGAAATTGTAAAGAAATATAATTAAACTTATTTCAATAAAGATCTCAGACAAATGAAAAAACGCTTAAGAATTGAATGTATGTTAACTTCAGGGTCGTAAATAGGAGGGGGGCCCAAGTTAGGGAATTGAAGTCAAGTGAAGAGTCCTCCTAAATACCCCCTCGAAATCAGAAAGAAGTTGAAAACGTCATCATACTACTATTAAACTGTTACCTGTAAATTTTAAAAGCTAATTGTGACAATAACATTTGTCCCCTTCTCGCTTATTTTTAATAGTCATTGTCAAAATAGTTTTACCCATTGTCAATTTCCTTTGAAATGCATCGAAAAACTCGGATCTGCATTTTGCCTTTGTCTTCTGTGCAGAGGAAATCCCTTTTGTTTTCAACTTGCTCTGACAGAAGAAGAAGATAACAAATTCAAATCAAAAACTCATCCAACCAACTTGGGTTTCCGATGGCTTAATTGAGACATGAGGTTTGGTTTCCCGTTTCTCTGTTTGTGTGTGCTCTTTTTCAAGTCTTTAAATGTTTCAAACGTATTTTAAGCAGCAAGATTGCTTTAGGTCATAAAGACACAAACTCCATTTCAATTAATTTATTAAAATAAATGAGTAGAATCCGTTAGAGCAAAAATTGTAAAACTTAATGATTTTATTATGAAATTTAATTCTTAGGAAGCAAAATTAACACGTGAAGGATTCTCATACATTTTATATTTTTAACAGAGTAAAATATTCATTTCATTGATGTATTCTATTTGGAATGTGGGCCCGGTGAAGTGGAAAAACACTGCCGGCTGCAGGAAACGGGTGAATTCCCGGCAGAGATCGGGAATTTTTTCCATTGTGTTTCTCCTCCAGTTGGATCACCCAGCCATCTGTAGAATGGATACCTGGGAGTTAAAGGCGGACGAGAGTCCTGTTGACCAACCGATCTAACTTGCTCCTTTGATCTAGAACGCCGGGAGCCTTATCGCCCGCAACCTAAGGGCCACATTGCCCTTGAGTGGGATAATTTAACTTAATTCTTTTTTAGAATATCTTGAAATAGTTTCAAAATTCTACTCCTGGATATTTTTCAGCTCATCATCTATTTATTAAGTTCAGTGCAGTAAATCCAGCTTATCCAGTTTTCTTATTTATTCACTCATAACTGTGTGAGATGCTGTGTACAACGAAAACTTAAATTTGTTGTAAAGAAACTATTGGTGCCATTATTATCCAGTAAGAAAATTACAACTGAATGTGCCAAGTGAATGTACTGTCGGTGGCGTTTCCAAAGTCACATTAGCTGCCCGATGCTTCCCCGCAGTGCAACAATCTCTCAGCTCTTACAATTTTTTTAACCCCCTTTAAGTCCAAAAAAGGAGCTAAAATTTGGTATACGTCAACTCCTTAAGATCCTGAATAAATGATAAAAATTTCAAGGGATGTTTAGATCTGACAAAACTAACCATTCCCTTGTTAGACTGGTTTAAGGAAAGCAATGCAGGAAAGCACTACTTTGCAATGTGACATTGGAAATGCCACCCACAGTACATAAGGAAAGAGTGCTTTGAAAATTATACTTTCTTTTATCGTCAGCTTTACATCTATAGCTTCAATTGTGCCACATGAATTTGCATGAGACAATCTCAACATAAAATTAAATATTTGTCGTCATAGGATAAAACAATGAAACAGTCGAACAAACAAAATTGTCAAAACTTTGTGATTCTTATGTTTCGAATGCGATATCTACAGATAAGAGGTCTTTGTTTTTTCCTATTCCATTCATTAAATAATTCATTCATTAAATGAGTGAATTTATTTTAACCACTGGGGTGCAAGGGATGGTATTTTGTGACTTCTAATACTTGCAATGCAATTTATTTTTTTTTAACTTCAATCCAAGTTGAACTTGTAGTATAACTTGAAGTATTGACGGTATAGTTGCTAAGAAAATTTAATTGCAGAGAATGCTTCACAAAAATCTTAAGAATTTAGCCACTGTTATAATTATTTATTTTATTATTTTATTTATTTATTTATTTTTTATTTTTGTTTTATAAAATTAACCGAAAAGATTTTAATTTTATTTAAGATCACCTTATTGTTGTTTAGAATTTGAGGAGACAGCAAGACAAGTTTAGCGTTTCGCTAAAGAATGTGAATTTGCATATTACGTAGATAAACAAATAAAGACATTTGGAAATTGATGAACATTTGATCTTGTCTTCCGATTCATCTTGATGTTACGAAAGTGATCTGTCTGCCTTTAGGAATTCCTAAGACTTTAACTTTTTATGTGCTTCCATGAATTTCAACCAATCAGAAGAATTTCTGGTCGTTGATGGGAGTTTCATTTACCTTTCAATTCAATTCTGCTAATTGTCATTGCGTCTATAATAGATTTCCTTCTCAAATGTAAAATGAAGTTTCCGTCGTATATTAATTCCTTTTCATAAAATTTCTTGGACGAATCAAAGACATTATCTTAACTTTGTCAGTTAAATTTTATAAAGTTTGTTACGACGACGGCTGAGAGCAATTATTGCAACTAAATGCAATTCGATAGAACATATAGAAGCACTTGTATAACTTTTAACAAGTAAGAAGTAGTTATATGTAAAGATATAAAAAAATAATAAAAATTTCATGGAGCAATTAGCAGCATGTTGCAGTCATATTATATCCTATGATTTTTTTTTTCTTTAAGGTGATTTTCTCAGGGACTTAAAACTTAATTTCTTCTGCTTAGGAACCTATTTTACAGTACTGTTCTTGTTGTTCTCAGTGTATTTAACTTACGGAAAATATTTTATACATTATTCTATTTATTAAATTTAATAATTGCAGAAAGAATAATTGCTGTTTAATTTCGGAAACTTTTTAAAACATTATTAAGAATTTTTAATGAAGTGTTTTAAGAGAAAAATAACAGTAGCCAAAAATTGTAATATTAAACTAAAAGCAACATTACAAAGAATTTGATTAAAATTCAACGGAATAATAGCTTCACTGAATCTAAGAAACGAGAAGCATTTTTGAAGAAGTCTAAGTAGAAGATTAAGGATAATAACCTAACAATGTTCTTGCAGCAGTTGTTATTTTCAACACTACGTTATTTCCCTGATTTTCTGTGCTCTTCACTCTTGTTATATCTTCAAGCTTTATTGTTCCCTGTAATTAATATCAGTATTTCACATTTCACCATAATAAATTTAACGTGTGAGGGGTGAAATGCTTACACAATATAAAATCACACAAACTTGAGAATTTGTAAATTCCTTATACCTTACTATAAAGTTTTTCTAAGTGTTATTGTAACTCATTTTATACAATTTTTCTGACTCATGTTTCCTTTACCGTCCCCTCAATAACACACTCGACCTCTTTTGAATCTCAGGTTGTTCAGTTACTTTCGTTCTGTCTATTATTATATCACTTGAAAATGGCAGTTGCTACTATAACTGCCGAAAGGTTGTGTGTAATTTTTCAGTATATTTATTTCTAAATTCTCAAGTTTGTGTGAATTTATATTGTCGGTAAACATTTCACCAAAGTAATTATGTGAATGAAACCTTAACAATATGCCTCAAATTTCTTTTCAACGTCATTCTTATTCCCCGAAATAAATGTGAAAGAGGAAAAAAAAAAGAAAGTGATAAAAAACTTAAAAGGGAAAGAATTCTTCGACTTTATTGCAATCAATTAAAACATACGAGAAAATAAACAAATCAACAAGAAAGCATATTGGAAAATGTCAGAAATCAGAAAACGAAAAAAATAAAGAGAATGAAACGCAAAAGACTACTTAAGAAAATGTTTTACAAGTTGATTTAATGTTGCAGTAATTCCGGAGGATAATCGGATTATCTGCCAGATCATTTAGGGTAATCTACGAGGTAATCACCAACCACAATCATCTTAATTTCCTGAATATTTAAAAAGAAAGATTAAAAAAAGCTTAATTATAAAATTTCCGAATAGTTTGTTGACAAAATGAAATTAGCATTTCTCTTCTGATTCTCCGAACGGAAATTGTTTTTCATTTATTAATTTATATCCATTTCTAATTTGTTTACTGAGAATCAAATTACTCCATTAAAGAAAAAAAATCCTAAAGGAAATAAACGCTAAGTTATGTAAACACATTAATAATGTAATGAAGTTTGAAGGATTTTTAAATGAAAATTAACAAACCTACTGTTGTTTTCGTAATAATGGCATCGAAATGTTGTTTTTTTCTTGAAAAAAAAAAAGCAATAATATTCAAATTTGAGTCTTGAGCTGTTTAATTAAATAATGGCCTAATTGTGTAATTGAAAATAACTTTAGTTTTCTAGTAAGTTTGATTTATTTTTATTTTATTTTTTTTAGTTTTTTTTTTTTAATTCAACTTTAATCAACTTTAATTTTCAAGTATTTTTTTTTAATTGAATGTTGCAAGATATTGGAGAAATCCCTAATTACATAGTTGTTGGGTTTTTTTTAAATAGACAAAAATTATTAGAAGTGATTATTTTTTCTTCTATTTTGTTCAATTATCTAAAAATTGAAGTTTTATGGCTCAAAGAAATTTTTTATTTATGTTAAAAGAAACCTGCACTTCCTTGGGGTCGTGGGAGACAAAGCTTCCTAGTTTTCCTGACATACGGAACTACATTGAGATCGATTGGTCAGCCCAACGCCCACCCGCCTTTTCCCCTCGGGAAAGAAACCTGGTACCCATTTAACAGAGGACTGAGTGAGCCCTAGGACCCATCTGGAGAAGAATTCAGCGAATAAAAACTCCTGACCTCCGCCGGAAATTGAATCCGGCTCCTCCAGGCAGGCAGTGAAGCGCCTTACCACACAACTGATATATATAATACATTTAAGTTTGCTCATATCCCAAAAAATTCTGGTATTAAGTATTTAAAATATTAAATTAAAGTATTTGGGTGGTGAAATAAAGTAGGAATTATTCTTAAGAAATGTAGTGAAATACTATTAGGCTATAAAATTATTAAAAAGTTTCTGTTAATTTCATTGTTGTCTGAATGCAAAACAAGACGATTTTTAGTACAATAATAAATAATAAATAGAAAGTCTGAAAGTTTTTTTATTAAAATAGATTAAATATTGTTTCTTCAGGAAAGTCTGGATATAATACTGTTCTCTGTCAAAGATTAAGGTATTTATCCTACGAAATGCGGATATTAGGTTTTCTGTGAATGGAACAGTATCTATTAAGAAATCTCCTGTAAGAGGAAATTATTTACCTTGCTCAAATATTTATCACAATATTTATTGAATATATTGCAGTTGACTCGGTGAAAAAAACAAAAAGGATTATCGTGTATATCCTTAAATCTAACCTTTGAATTAAGAAATCATAAAACCTCTTTCCTTTCATTGATTTCAAGAACTATTGATGCAATTCAAGATATTTAATAAATGTCGATAAACTACGCTTAATTACTTAATTTAAAAGAAACTTCACAAGTTTATCACGGTTTCGTTAACATGTAACGCATCACTAAAATTTCATTTCTTGAATATTTTAGTAAATTCAGATGTAGGATTTCTAAAAACATATTTGTTCTATTTTGTTTTTCCGCCTAAATCTTCATATTGCTCGAGGAATCTGTTACTTTATGAGTATTTACTTTTAATGAGTATTTTAACGTGCGGAATTGTTTTCATCTTGAAAAAAGGAAACTCTCACACAAAATGAAACTGTAATAACATTTACTTAAATACACAATGGATTTCGGCGATTAGCTCGAATGCCTTTATCAAGAGAATGTTTTTATAGTTTCATGATGTGTGCGAGTTTCCTTCTTTCAAGATTTAGGACTAGTTTCAGTCCTTAGTTCTTAGCGGCCCTGTATACAAAGTGTGAAAGGGTGATCTCTTAAGAAGGTACTGTCCGTCTACCATCACCTCTAGACCCCAAACTAAAAGTCGGACAGATATGAGTGATACGTTATTGAAAAGCTTAGGACTTGCAGAGGAAAAGGAAACGTACGTATACGGGATCGGCTTTGGTTCCGTGAGTAATATGAAACCAGTTTTTTGCCTTGCTCTTTTTTTTTTTATCTGTGTCATAATTGAGAACAAACGTTTTTCTGAGCAGCTGTAGTTATTGAATCCGTTTATTAACATTATTTTTAAATTGCATCACACTGCTGCAGTTGGACTCTAAAAGTTAATTCTTGGACCGTCCGCTGTATTTTTAGTCTGAATTACTTTCTATGAATTGTATTCAAGATGACTTGTTTCAATCGACTAACGTGGTAGGTCAAACTAACTGGGGTGTTAAAAGTGAACACACATCGCATTTTATTCTTATTGGTTGATGAATATAATGGTTTATTTATGTACAAACAGTGGCACACCCATGGGAGGGGGGGTGCTAAGGGGGCTAAAGTCCCCCTTCCAAAATTCAAAATGAAGAAAGAAAGAACGAGAAGAAAACTTTTGACATTTTTTTATCTTAATATTTTGGAAACTGATCTTTCAAACAATTTATTTTTAAATAGGACTACTATATCTGAATGGACTTTTTACAATGCATTTAGTCCCCCCCCTCCCCCAAGTCTTAATTCTGGGTGCGCCACTGTATATATATATGCAGAGAGAGAGAGAGAGAGAGAGAGAGAGGCTTCTTTTTCTTTTGTAATGAGCCACTTTAATTTATTTGAGGCAATAGAAAAGCCAGTAATTTTTAATTCCTGGAGAATCCACTGCATTTTCTTGAGTGCAATTTCTTCATCCCAGTTTTCTTTGATAAGTCGTTACAAATATTAATGCAAAATTGATCAGCTCTACTTACTTTGCAAAAAGGACTCTTTTGTTATAAATGATATAAATAAAAATTGGTGTTAATGAAACTGTAATAGAAAATTCTCCTAGCAATTAGGAACAGCGTCTGTTAGGAAAGGATTTTTGTATTAGAATATTCGAGAATCCAATCACAGTAAGTGCGTGACTTTTACATTTGATTTCCAATCGTCTTAATCTCGTAGAACTTCTTTAACGCGTGTTCGTGATTTATCTTTTATACTTTGAAATTAATGTCGCACCAAGTTTTGGGTAATTAGTTCTTAGCGGAGTGTTCGAATAAAATCTTCAGTGATTTTGGCAAGGAAGGCTGGCGGCGGACAGCGTTGTTTATGGCGAACGAAAGAGTGAGGGCGCCTCTGGTAATCATATGGCCAGTGCCAGTTCTTAGCCCTAATCCGAGCTGGCCGTGATTCGATTATTAGCATGCTAATTGTGCTTAATTAATCCTCTGGCGGAAACCGAGCTAATTAGCGGGTTTGGTGCACGGGCTTTGGCACCCCCAGTACCACCGCCGGCCTCGCAACGCCCTCGGCTGGGCTGCTGCTGTACCGGAAGAGATTCGGCACGAAAGAAACTCCCAATCTTCCTCCATTTCCGACTTAATTTTGCCGTTTCAGTTGGTGAACTCGAAAATAAGAACAAAACAATTACATTTTAATATGATTCTCGTGTTTCTAAAAGTACGCCTGGGTTTTTTCAGTTTTCCGGAAGTCCCAGAATATTTTTAAAGATAGTATCTTTATTTTCTTCAGAGTTTGTCTTTTTTCCTCTTTTACAATTTGATGATGAAAAATTTAAAATATATTTTTTTACAATTAAAGATATATTTAAATTTTCCCTTTGTTTTCAACTCTATTTCTGCTCTTATTAATTATTAAAAAATGAAATTTTTAAAGCATTACAGAAACTGGATTGTGAATGTCCGTTTCAGAATAAATCCCTTTATTAGAAATAAATTTATTAGAAATAAATTTATTAGAAATAAATTATTAAGCTAAATTTTTTTTTTATTACAGATATGAAAAAAATCGTAAGAAAAAGGCTTAGAATGAAATTTAAATCCGAAATAAGCTGTGAACTATCGTTATTCCCATAATCTAGTTGAAACTTTAGGTTATAAGTTCTGATTATTGTATTGATTTGGAACCAAAAGTTTTATAAACAATGTTTTTATACTTTTTACATTGTCTACATTATGGAACCTACCCACATGCCAAATTTCAAGTTTGTAGCAGATTGGGAAGTATCAATCATAAGTGTGTCATAACAGACACACACAAACATATATAAGCTATCAACAAATTTTCCTTTTATGTTTTATACATATATAGTTGAAAAGTTAGTTATCGAAAGGAAGTTAAAGACCGACAGGCTAAAAATGGGCACCAACGAATTGGATGGCATCTAAATCTTTAGATTGATGATCGCAAAAGGGATAAAAGATTTTACAGAAATTATTAAAAGTAAAACTGTGTCTATTGTTGTTGAAGTTTAACTATTTTTACATTCATTAAAACCTTCTGCGTACTCTCTATTAAAAACAAAAAGAAATTGATAAAAATGAAAAAGGTAGTTATTACATCATCTAATCGAATCTGAAAATTCGTTCTAGAGAAAACTTTAACATCGTCCAATCAAAAATAAAAACATAGTCAGAACAATGTGTCAGCAAGACTCTATAATTTTTTCAAGTAGATTTCATTTAATTTTTGTAATAAAATAAGGTAGTAAAATAGGAATTTGTAAGTGTTAGAAGAACACTAAACTGAAATTAATTCTTTCTTTTTTTTTTTCTATCCTCTTCTTTTTTAGTACAGATGATGTCTTTAGCTCTGTTGTCAAAACTGACAGTAATCTTTGTCCACCATTAATATGTAACTACATTCCAGAAAAATCTTTACTTGGAATTTTTTCTGGAATTTTATTTTTCCCGAACGAAATTGAATAACGATTTCTTTTTTTCACTGGAAGTCGTCAGACTCGAGACAGTTCGTTGGCGAATGTAGAACGAGCGCCGCCCCCTGCCGCGTTGGAACGGGAGCGCCATAATTAAGTCGATTGCGTCTATTAAAGGTCCTAGTAACTGCTTTGTTGGGCTCTGGCTGCTTTCCCGCTTATTTGCTTCGCTCCGGGACGCCCTCGCTTGCCGAACTTGGGAGCATGCTCAATGCCTTCCGGGCTGCAGTGCGCATGCCCGTATCTTCGCCACCCCTGGGGTGAATCTGCTTCTTTCGGAAGTGTGATTGATGTCGGCCGTGTCTTGTCATTGGCTGTCAACGTGCCAAAAAAGTCTATCAACCGTATCATCCAGCGCCACCAAACATCCCCCCCCCAATGCTGAAATGGCGGCCAAAGGAAATTCAAACCATATCATCATGTTGATGATTGGAATAAAGGCATTGAATTTCATATTTATTTTTATTTGTACTTAGTCAATTAAACAACGAAAAGAAAATTAACAGACCTTATTATCATTATCGTTATTTTGTTTATTTAGCAAAAATTGCTTATAAGAACTTAACCTATTTTCCAGAAAATGTTGTGCATTATTTCTTCCTTTCTTGTCTTTTTTTTTAAACTCACTATAAAAAATAAGTCTTCTTATTTGCAAAATGCATAAAACCACTGAATACAACCAACATTTCCTGAAAATATGTAACTTTCTCTTATTAAGACTTGATTAAATCCGCAAATTTAAAATGGATTCATTGAAACATTGTTAGATTTCATGGCTGGAATTGATTGTTTTGCGTTTAATAATTTCCAATGCGAATTTATGAAAAGACATCAACATTCATTTTGAACGCCAAATTTCTCCACGGAGATCCTACAAGAAGAAATTTTAATATCAAAAAAGTTAGATCTTTTATCTCTTCTCCGTAAATGTAGTGGCGCACCCAGAATTAAGGTTTGGGGGGGGGGGGGGGCTAAGGAAGTTGTAAAAAGTCCATTCAGATGTAGGCCTGTTGTTTCAAAGATCACTTTCCAAAATAATAAGATAACAGACACGTCAGTGATTTAATAAAAGGTTTCTTTTAGTTTTTAATTAATCAATTAATTTATTTTTTTTCTTGACTTTTTCTTTATTTTTAATTTTGGTTTCTGAAAGGGGAGGGGGGGGGGCCATCCCCCCTTCCCCCCCCCCCCCCCCGTGGGGGCGCCACTGCATAAATGTACTGCCAAGTTACCAGAAGATGGATTCACTGATTCAAACATTATTAGCAGGAAGATGATACATACACACAGACATATGGATTTTATGAGTCTAAATTTAAATTAGCAAAAATAGTTTTTTCTCTTCAGTATGAGTAATTTTTTTTTTTTTTTTTTAACAAAAGAATGAAATAAAGAAAAGATTGAAAAAGTTAAGACTTAAAAGACTTAAAAGTTTGTGTTTTTTAATTTCTAGTCAGTTAATAAATCGAATTTTATTTTTTGATACAATCTCATTGCGTATAAAAGAGTCCTTAACAATTGCAAGATATACATCGCAGAATGAATTATGTATAATATTATACTGTATATTGCTGAAAAAAAAAAAATAGAAAATATCAAATTAAGGAGTTACCATACAAATAATGACTATGATATCGTTGGAATTTATTTTTTTGCTTTTTATTGGCGTTTGTCACTGTTTAGTTACTTACCAAAAATTAGATTTATTCATTGCATTAATATGGAGAGTTGTCTCCATATTGCCGCTATTGTCAATAATGTGAAGGAATGCTTTCCAGTATTTTGGTGATAAATCACGTGCTGCCATAATTATTGTGTGGACTTTTTTTTTTTTTAATTAAAACAAAAGTTTTGACAATATAGCAAAATCAGTTTCATTGGTTTCTTGACAGGTCTTATTTTCTTATAATAAGATTTTACTCAAATTGCAAAAAATTAAAAATACTAATTTTGATGGAAATGTTAATATTTTAATGTTGTAAACATTGCGTGAGAAATTCTAATTTTAATATTATATTTGTTAAAAAATACTAATATGAGTTAGATTTTACTTTAATATTATTTTAAACAAAATTTGCTTGTAAGAACAACTTTTTGTTGGGAAATTATTGTACATTTCATTAAAAAAAAAACCTTTTAATGTTTTATAATGATTAATTAATGTTGCGTATCATTCGTGTTTTCTGTTTGTCTAATTGCAACCGATGAGCAATTGGTAACTGAGCGGTTTTAGGAAAAATAAGCTTTTCACTTTAGTCTCGTGTGAAAAAATTCCATTTTCTTTTTGGTTGGATGATTTGAGATCGAGGCAGATTCAGATAGATAGGACTTTGAGCTAATAAAATAAACTTATTTAAAAGAGCAAAATGGTAACTACGGAAGGCACAAAGGAACCAAAAACATTTCGCACCTCGAGCTGTCACCAGGAAGATGATGGAATGGCCGTTTCGTCCTCTTTAGGACTCATCAGCCAGACAAACTGTACCGTTCCCGGTGACAGCTCGAAGTGCGAAATCTTCTTAGGTTCCTTTATATCTTCTATAGTTAACGTTTTGTTGTATTATTTGGTTTCGCTAATCCAAATCTGTGTAGAATCTCGAATAATCTAACATTCTTTCTAATATATTTCGTCTTCACTGATAAGAACTTTCCATAAATTGATATACGATCGGATAGTTTGTTTTATGAATTAAAATAAAATTAGCTATTCTTTAAACAGCCTCTATTAAATTCTTAATTGCGTCATAATTCTGACCTCAATGACATTTCTGAAGCAACACGATTGGAATAGGAAGGCGCGCGCCTGTCTCAAGTCTTCCCAATCAAATATTGCGGTGAGAGTTGTTAACCTACAGCGTTCCAATACTAAACTATTCATATTTGTGAAATATTAGTCATGTGTGAGCGCGTTGGCAAACACTGCTGTGCTGCGCTGCAGCGGATGTGAAAGGTGATAAATCGGTGCTCGGGGATTCAATTGCCCGGACGATGGTAATGATAGCTGCTGGTGCCGGATTCGCGCGCATGCGCTTGTATGTCCATCTCATTGGCTTCGACCCAGGCACAAGGTCTAATATCCACCCTCTCCCCATACATTCTCCCAGTCATAGGCGACTGCCTCCGATACATGGGCATGATTCACCCTCGACATGACGTGATTAAGAAGAGCCCAAACTTTGGCTAACAAAAAGAAAGAAAGAAAAAAAAATATTATATTTCCCCTATCTACAAAATAGTAATTCAACTTAAAGAAACACTTACAGCTAAATCTCTGTTGAAGCTTTGTCTGGTAAGTGTGGGTTGAACTGAAGTTTCCAATATGTCTTAAATCAATAGGGCTCGATTTTTTAATCAGTAATAACAAAAAAAATATGTATTATTTTGTTATTGTTATAACTTTCTCAAGAATTGACCAAATTGAAATGTTATAAATAAGCATTATGATATTTAATAACATATTAAAAATATTTTACTATACATCTTTTAAAATAAAAACTTCATTTTTAGGACGGAGATACGTCCTATATTAAATCCTATATAAAAAATATTACATAAATAATAAAATGATAAATAAATAACTATAAATAAAATATTAAAAAAAAATAGAGTAAATAAAAATAAATAAATAACCTAAAAATAAAAATAGAAGCTTTTTTATAGTTTTTATGTGTAATGTTTTATTTTTTTCAGAGGTAGTTACACATATTTTAGTAACTGAAAAACAAAAATCAAATCAAATTTAAAAGTATTCTCCTAAATATTAAACACTGAAATTTTAATTATTATAAGATTTTAAATAAAAAGAAAAATGTAAAACTATACATGTTTTATTGTCTATGAATACAAAACAAATTTATATTAGCCATTCATTCGTCATTTATATAATGAAAGAAATGTCTATTGTCAATGGAAATTGATAAGAGTATCTCTTGACTTGGAAATGATTATGAATTCAGTTTATTTTGTCTGAAATGATGATATTTTTGTTATTTTTTTTGATAACGTAACAAAGCATTTCAGTCATTTTGAACTTTGAACTATTCAAATGTTTGTCTAAAACATCTGAGCTCAATGGATGACTAACAATACGATCTACTAGATTTTCAATTGGACCAGCCAAGATAGTGATGGGTTGTCTATTGCATTGCTTCGCGGCACAGCACACTTTCACGGCATGCCTTTTTCGCTTTACGGCACACTTCATCCCGCGGCACGCCAAACTTTTTGACAGCTTTTTTTGCTATAACAGAATCCTTTGAAAAAAAAACATCTAAGATTAAATAACAGTCTGTTTTTAAATAGCAGATTCCCTGAAATAAGAAAATCCCGATTTGAATGAGAATGAATATTTTTATTAATCTTAACTGTAAGAATAAAACAGAATGTAGTTCTTATTTCTGTTATTTGATATTTAGATTTTAATTCTAGATACGAAGATATAACGAGAGTTTAGCTAATAGTTGATTACAGGTGCATTCTCAGAATTTTCTCGCGACACACTGGTTGAGAAACACTGCCCTATTGTAAATTTATAATTATAGCGAGTCAATTAAAATAATAAAAAAATATGTCTACGCCGTCCTGTTTGTCATTTGACATTGTTGTCAAGGTATTTAAACTAGTGTCTTTAAAACACGATCTCCAGAAGTACTTCCTACGACTGTTGGTATTTTTTATACTTGCGGACCATCATTTTCAATCTATTTTGCTAAGAAAGTAGTGAGTCCATGTGTTCATGTTTCCCTCTTAACTTTTTGGACCTCTGCAGGGACCTTGAAACGTGGTATGCGGATGTAAGGACTACAGATGACTTAACTTTTAAATTTAAAAATTTCTCTTTGTCGAGAAATAAGCACGAGAAGGCGACAGAAAACCATAGAGCCGAAACAATGGATCTCAATCGATCTCTTAAACAATCGCTTATTAATCCTCTTACTTGATGCACGAGCTATAATACACCTAAAGTTAATTGGATTCATGCTAATTTTTTTTTCCCAGAAAATGAAAAAAAAAAACTAATTTTTATGTTCAGTAGAAATTATAATTAAAAGAAAATAATAAAATTGGAGACTTACTTTTTGAATATATTTTTTACAACTTAGAAAAAATAAAATAAACCCAAGATTTTAAGCCATAAACATCAGAAAAATTGATTAAGATTTTGTCAGACCCTTTTCGTAAATACTTTTTTTTCTGATGTTTTGTTTTTAGACATCCTAGTTCCTAATATTTTTGTTTTTTAGTTTGTGTAGAATATTTTAAGATTGAGAAAGAAAGGAGAATTCTGACTTTTTTGTTTGTTGATTATAATCTTGCTTTTCAACATTTTTCTTCATTGTCTGTTTTTACGTTAAAACGGCTGGAAGGATTTTCATAAAATTTCCTACTTTGCTTCTGTATGGTCCAACTTAAAATAAAGCCACATATATTTTGATCTCCAACCCATCCGCCCTCAAAAATGACGCCAAAACTACTAGACTGACTTCTTTGAAATTTGGTTCGTTGATTATTACAGGAGAGTGATTGTTGTGATTGGAGGGGAGAGGAGATTTATCAAATTAATCCGCCTCCACCGATGTGTGATGTCCTCGGATGTCTTAGAGTAATTATCTTAACTAATATTTGATTTCTTACAAAATTAAGGAAGAACATATTGGAAGAAAATTTTCGAGTTTATTTTAAGAATAGTGAACTAAATGTATGTTCTTTCTTCTCTTTCCAGCAATACAGTGTCACCTGCGAGTTCGCTTTTTTTTTCGTTTCGTTTTCTAACTCATTTTAGGATCATTAGAATAGATATGTAAAAAAATTGAAATAAGACTTTCTTATTAAATTTGAAAATTTTATTAGATACCAAATTTTAGAGAGAAGGACTCCGAAAATAAGAAGATCAATTTTTTTTTTTTTATTTTGCAAATTTACACATTACAGTCCTACTAGGTATAGACTACTCACGTACCTGTGGTGTAGATGGTGAGAGTAGTTAAGTATGGTTGTTACTTAATAAAGAGTACATTAATTAGAGTGTTAAAAATATTACAAAAAAATTAGAACAGTACAGTGAATTAAAAATATTACATAAAAACTAAAAAGAGCAACGTGAACAAGATATAAAATAAAACAAGATATAAATATATAGTTTCTTTAGCTTTTTCTTCTATATGTTCCAAATTATTTTTTCGTTGATAATTTTTTGTATTAGAAGATTTTTTAATTTTCTAATATTTTTTTTTTTTACATTATACATCTCAGGATCTAACTGACTGAACAGTTTCGTTAAAATCCTGTTATTGTTTCTAAGGCCATAATTATTTTTTGGATTTTCATACTTTAATATATTTTGTAGCTCGCTGCGAGTATTTGTTACATTAGCAACTGTCGTTTATTTTATTATTTACAATATAAAAGTTTTTAATTGTTAATATATAGCTAATTTTTGTTTTGGTAATAGAATTTTGTGTTTGATTCTTAATTGACGTTTTTGTTGTTCGTTCAGAGTATTACATTTTGAAAAAATTAAATTAAATATTTTCTTTAAAAGCCTTTCGATGTTTTTCATTTCGATGGTGATACGTATCCAACAGGATAATCCGTAGTTTAATAGAAACCCTTATAAATAATGATTTTTTTTTTTGTTTGAGTGGAAATAAGTTTTTAATGTGGTGAAACATGTAAGTGTTTAATTTTGAATATAGAATTCCAAATTTAATTTTACCTGTAATTGGAATAAGTAAATTTATTTCTCGTCAACAACAACATTTCTCGTCCTCTCCGTTAAAAAAAGGGCAAGCTTTGCTCTTAAAGATCTAATGTTTTGGCTTTAATCGCTGACACTGTATTTTTCAATAAAGATCTACTCATAAACATAATATTTTGCCCCTTTGTAATATTATGTTTTTTGGTGATGGAAAGTTTAATTACTGTGTTTTTCAAATCATATTAAAAACAGTAGCTAACGTTAAAGAAACTTATTTAAATAAATATTCGATAATTGTTGAGAATATAATATAAATTATTTCCCATTTTACATTGTGAAAAATTTGTGGAAAAACAAAACTTTCAAAAACCTTCCTAATCAAAAGTTGAACTGTAGAGCATTCGTGAACTTTCTTTCCGGCTTATTTTCAGAATTTTCTAGAACATGGAGCTAATTTTAAAACAAGTTTTTAAGTAAATTACTAGATTCAGACTGGTAAAAACTTGTCAGTAATTTGCTTAGTTTCAGTTGAATAAAATCTTGCATTGTTATCGAAACGTCAATTATGTCAATGGTTGTACTTTTAACATAACAACTTTGCATAATTCATAGTTTAATAAAAAGAGCACGATTAATGCAAAATAATAATAATAATGATAATAACGGTCTGTTCGATAGGTATGGTAATTCCGATAGTTACATCTCAGAAAGAGATTATGCATTTTTTTTTTAAATAAAGGATTTTTTAAAATTTGTTATAACGTAATTTGTACAACGAAGAAGAACTTAAATACAGATTACTATAACATACCGAGCAGTGGGAAAATAATATCTTTAACATATCGAACGAGGACTCATTTGATTAAATAAATTAATTTCAAATAATAGATTTATTTTTATATTATAATATTATATTTGGTTTTGTGAATGGATTTGGTATATCAAGAAATATTGTTGTACTATAATATTAGAATAAAAACAAGATTTTCAAATTGAATATTATAATATACATAAGGATAACATGTTAAACAGTTATCAAGAAGTCATTAAGAAACTAACAATACAAAATAGCTTTTGTATTAAATAAAACAAAATAAAAATTACAACCTATCAATGATATTATTTAATTCTTTACTTTTTATAAGGTCTCGTTAAAGGCTTTTTAACTTCATAAAACTTTTTTTTTTTCTTTTTTTGGCTTTCAACAAAAAGAAAAAAGAATATATTATAAATAAAAACTAAGCAACCACGACATTTGTAAATTCATTGTAGTTATAAATTCGTTAGATTTTTACCGGCTTTTAACAATTTCTATCCGATTTTACCTGAATTAATCATCTGCAGCTACAACCACCGACAATCGAAGTTGTACCGAAACAATTTATATTATTTTTTGAAACTTTGAAGTTCCTCTGATCAGTTGGTGGAGGTTTCAGTTATCGAAAATTTCATTTTTCATGGATTTCTGTTGCAATTTTCAATAAGCGGAGACATTTGTTTCGGGGATTTGCAAGTTTCTATCGTTAACACTCGGCTGCGACACCTCGGCCAAGTTTGTGCCGAAGGTCATTTGGCGAAGCGCGGGTGTGTTCTTTACGATGCATCGCGTTATCTGATCACAACTAATCAAACAATAGCACGAAGCAAATGCCACGAAAACTGACTTATTAATGAGGAGCTGTTGTTAATACAATCTGCGCATTGATCTCAAATGCCGCTGTCATAGTAAATTGTTTCTCTCAAAACTAATTTCAGTTGTATCTGTATTGAAGATATGTAATCGTTAGTAGTCATTTTCTAACAGATTCCATCTAAAGCGTAACATTTTATTCATTGAGATTTTTTTATTATTATTGTGTTTGTCATCTTCATATAACAATAAATGGAAGTAGAATAAAATACTTATGTATTTCAAATTATTTAAATTCTTCAGAACAACTATAGTAAAAAATACATTAATAATATAAAATTTCTATCTGAATTTAAAGGGAAATTCACGATGCCTGGCCCGTAGCAAATATCTTAAGGCACTCTTTCGGATGATTTGTGTGTTCGTCTAAAGAAATTCAGCATTGGGCAAAACAAACAGCAAACATTGCTGATAAACAACAGTAAAACAGTTGCACATCATCGCGCGATAACAGGGTGTGTCCGAACGTCACGGTCTATTTGAATATAAACTGGTATTAGGTTTTTAATTAGGATGGACAGGTAGTGTGCTGTGTCCTAAAGGGTGCACGGGACGGCCACGAACCATAACAACAAATGAGTAACAACACAGCCGTCTCTTGGAACGTAGCAGTGGCTTGCAGACAGTTTCTTCATGAAAACTTTCCTGGACATATCATCTCAAGATAGAAAATTTGCAAGAACAACAATAACTGTGTGTCCACTGTAACATTTAGATCATATTTCAAAATATATATAAATATATACGACCATAAAAAAAATATAAAAATATACATCTTTACACAAAAATGGAGCCTTTCGAACCTGCCCAGAGGTTCATCATCATGCATCTATATGTGATGATGATACGTGCATGATGATGAACCTCTGAGTAGGGTCGAAAGGCTTCATTTTTGTGTAAATATGTAAATTTTTATATTTTTTTTATGGTTGTGTGTATATTTATATATATTTTGAAATTCATGTTAAAACACACGTAAAAATTGTTTAGATATTTAGATCATATTGTGTACACCTTGGGTGGACAATGCTAAGTTAGGATAATATATTATGTAACTGTTATTTAATATACTATATTTACTGTTTCCACTCCTGGTTTCTCTCTTGCACTACTGTTTGTTTTGCCCAATACTGTAGTAGTCAACTGATCAATACTAAGCGTCATATTTTAAAAACTAGTCTTATTTTCTAAATCTGATTACATTCTGTTATATATAGAACCATCTTATTTGCCATTTTGCTTAATAACGAGAACACTGAAACAAGAATAATTCGGCTGTTCGTATAAAATGTAATAGTAGCATATATCTAACTGTAATCATCCAAATTATAGGTTGTTGTTAATTATGAACCAGAATATTTCACCTCGAAATCAAAGCATGACGCACTGATCAGCGTAAACTTAATATAAGGGGTTAGCCATAATGTCTATACATGACTAGCTTTTGATGTTTCAATGCCTTAGTTCAAGAATACTTTAATTAAGGGCCAATATTTACACTCGTTTCTTTAGCTTAATCAACATTGCCGTTCATTAAATTTGATACTAATTACAATTATGATACTCCTAATAGATTGTACTATTACTTGAATTAGATTTTTAATATTTTGACGTTAAATGTAACAGGTAGGTAGTTTAGAGCCGAACCTTTTTGACAGAACGATTAGAATATTTTGTTCTGTTTAAAATTGTATTAATATTCAGAAAGTCTTGCCATGGCTTCGCTGCAACTTATTTACTAAATTTTTAAATTTTGACTGTTGTTCCTTGTGATTAAACATAACCTCTTCTTAGACGCAATAAATTGTAAATTTGCAGTTGAACAGTCAATACTATTAATAGTTATCTACATTAATTCAAACCCTAAAAAATGAAAGGAAATATAGTAGTTGAACGCAGATAAATTGCATCTATAATATTTAATAATTTGAGAATATTTTTGCAATAATTGACTAATAGTGAAATACTTCTCCGGACAGGAAATCCGGAAACAGATACTGGTATATAATCGGTAGATGTAATTAATGAATGTAATTTTTACGAAAGTTTTTACGAAATTAGGCTGCTAAGGGCAATTGACATTTAATATTCTGAAAGAGACAAAATAATTAGACTAATGTAATTTTTTATTAAGAGGAATAAGACTTGTTTTAATAGAGAATTTGGAACGACAAAGTAATGTAGAACTTGCTCAATTTTGTACCATTCGATACACAGTCTTCTTTAATTAAATACTGCCTAAATAAATATATATATTATGCAATATAAACTATTATACAAAATATTTATATATTTAAAGTATTTTTTTTAAAACAGAACTATTCCTCCCACTCAAGAAACGTGGTCCGTTTTCTGCTGCCTCGTGCTGTTGCAGCTCCTCTCATTATAATTTTATGGGTCCCTATGTATACACAGTCATTGGCAAACATTGATATAAGTGGAGCATTAAATTATTTGCAATACTAAATAGCAGAGTTAAATATTTTATAAGAGCAATTAGAGTTGTTAATGTGTGATACAGTGTTCATAGGTTTAATTACAGGTTTAACGATGGCTTCGGTCTCTGGGGAAATTCATATCTACGTTTCATTATTGGCTAACGGTGATCGCTGCTGCACTGGGCAGGTGGGCGCTGCCTGCCAGTAGATCAGTATAATTATGCATGAATAAGATAATTGTCATTTATTGGAAGTCGCCAGTATAAATATTTCTCTTCCATTTTCTTGTTGTTTTCCAAATGGTCTATTAACGGTGTTTTGTTTGTCGATTCGATTGATTCACTGTCGATGAAGGGAGATTTGTGTTTACGCTTCTTACTGGATTTGTTTCAAAACCGAAAAGCAATTATTTTAACCCCCCCCCTCCTGCCCGAAGGTCCTTTTTTAAAATTAAAGCAAATGGAATTTCGCAGTTAAGTGGATATGGGAAGATGAAAAAAAATCAAATACGGCCTAAATAAAAATGAACATAAACTAATCATATGACCTTTTCCAATCAGGAGGACTACATATAATTTAAAACTGTTTAGTAAGAGCTTACAATTTTTTTATTGTAAATAGGCTGATTCTATTTTTTAGAGTTTAATTTCAATAGTAATGATATGCGTGCGAGCGATATATTTTTTTTCAATTCTTAATTATTTAGGAAGGACCCTTCGATTTTCGATTTTACTGAAATTAAAACCATCTACGACCCTTCCCTTGCTTAACTGTCAAAATTTAGCCCAATCGGTCGAATACTTTCAGAACATACATTAAAAACACCACCCTCTTGTTGTTTATTTTTTTGTTTTGTTTTTTATAATAATTCCTAAAGGGAATGGCTTTTTAAGAAATCTTTTCAAAGTCTTCAGTTTTGCTTGTCCTATAAATTATATGTCAAATATTATTAGAATTGGTTGTGTCGTTCTCAATCTGTAACACCATATTTCAATTGGCTGAGATCTCCGCTTCGCATCGTCCCAATTAAGATTTGTCAATTCTAATTCACTTTCTTAGCAATTTTCCTTTTCGTAGAGTTTAGTTAGAGATATTCATTTAATAATTTAATTAAAAGCTTAAATGTAACGAGTTCATATTATTATTAGCGTTACGATACAATCGTTTTTGTTTGTTACTGTTTAATCACATACACACATACATGGGTTGAAGAGCTTCGTTTTAAGAAAAAAACCTGTTTTATTTTATTTTATTTTAGTTTTTTTTTTTTAATTGAAATGATTTCAAATATTGGCATTAAAAATTCAGTATCCTGATTAGACTAATGTCTTTGAACTGAAAACAGAATTTCAATCAATTAGTGTTGATCCGATCGCACCTCTATTTACAATTTCCGATCAATGAATATTCTAAGCTTGCAATGTGAATGTTTCATCTTGTTAACTTCAGTTCACTTGTATCTTCAGTTCAATTTAAGTCAATGTATTCGACAATTTTACAATAATCTAATTAACTCATGTGGGAGGAAAAAAAGCTGAAGTAAAAAGATTATTTTCCATTGTCAAGCAACGGTCACTAAGAGGGAAGGAGGCGGTTTCTTTGGTTCATTTCCTTTATTTTTCATTGCCTTAGTTTTCATTCACATTCCACAATTTTTTTTTTTTTGCTCACATTTCACATTTTTTTCACTTTTCACATTTTCTTTTAAGAAAACCTTTTTTTATTAAAGTAATCTTCAATAAAAAAAAAAAAAATGAAAGAAACTATGCCTGGATCAGATGCTTAACTAGTCTTTAAGAAGCATCTGCGATATCCTAATCATCATGTGTTCACGAATTACTCTACATATTGAACTCGCATTTCTCTGGCGAAAAATTAAAACATAAAAAAAAAAAAAATCCGTAATTTCCCAACTTCATTTGCTTATTTGAGTTATCAAACGAAGATAATAATAACTCTCCCCTTACTATCCACGGAAGTTCTTTATGCTCTATAAATAAAATAAAAAAAGAAAAAGTTAACTTTTTTTTTAATACAAAACTTTTAACTTCAGTCTCCAACAACTTTTCGACCTAAAACATGACCCGTGACATTTTGTAAAAGTTTTTATGGTAACAACTTTCCTAATTTTAAATGTAAAAACAACAACAATGATAAAATAGATATATATATTCATTGCAATATATCTATTTTTTCCCTATAATGAAGCATGTCTTAAAGTAAGATTTAATTGCTTTATAAATGGAAGGAATTTTTTAAAATTAGTTTTCTAAATATTTCTTTTTGCTAATCAATAATAATGTAGCCAATATGTTTGTTCAAAAAATGAAACTGTTCAGTTATTGCAATAATTACTCGAACGCCAACACATATGAATAAAATGATGCATTTAAACATTGACTTTTAATGTTGAAATATATCATTTTATTCGTGTGTGTTGGCATTCCAGTGATTATTGAAAAAACTTTTAGCCATGTTAAATATTACAGCAATAATTGCTCCGTTATTGCTTTAACCTTTCTCCTGTGTTCGAAATATTAGGAAGCAATTAATTACAAAAGCTAATGTAATATACAAAAACTGAAGTACTTTTAGAACGCCTACTTAGTCAGAATATTTTCTCTCTAAACATTTTACAGCTAAGAACTGACACTTGAAATTTGGCAAAGTTTAGCCCTAATAAAAAGGATCTTAGTTATTTTTATTATTATTTGAGAGAAATTAACAACTTAGAATGTTATGGAAAAAATAAATAAAATATTCGTGCTTTATTTAAGAAGATCTGAAAATACTTAAGGTATCTGACGAAAAGAAATGAAATGCCAAAAAAAAAAGTTGTAAAAATAAACTAAAAAAATTGTTACATTAAAGAAGCGGTTGAACAGCAACATTACGTTGTTGAGAATCAACCAGAAATATAAATAGTAAAACCAAGCAATAAGAGATAAGTTTTAATTGAACTGTTTGATCCAGTGTTTTGATAGAAGAGAGAATGGAAATCGTAATAGAAATAATGCAGTAATTTATCTTTTTTTTATCAATAAAACGACATATTTTTGACATTACATTATTTTTCGTTTTGAAGTAATGAAAAAGGTAAGTGTTCTATAATTAGATTTATTGGAATTTTGTCCCGCAATAAATTATTAAGAAAGAGGATGGATATATGGGACTCTGGGAAAAGGAGATGCCATACATTTATAAAGGAAAAAAGAAATCTGATCACAAATTCTACTGGAGATTCTAATAGGCCCGAAGTCTACCCACCAACAAAGATGGCCCATTGAAGTACTTTCATTTAATAGTAATACATGTCTTACAGCTTTTCACTATTCAGTACAATAAAAAAAATCTTCAGGAGGCATTTAAATTAACTGAATAAATATTGAACTTATTATTATTTTATTTTATTGGTTAACTAATCAGTTTTTTAATCTTTTTTTTTTCCAGGTAGGTGTCTTACATATCATTATGTTTTACATTTAAGATTTTATGCTAAAGGTAAGTGGAATTCTTTTGTTTTGTTTATTTGTTTGTGTTTGATGGAATTTATTTCCTTTATCTTTTTGAATTCTGTATTTGATATTGGCTTGAATCTCAAAAGCAAAACAAAAAAAAACTCAACAACTGAAGAATTATCATTAGTTTTGGTTTTATAGAAGATAATCAAGTTACAAGAAAAACTAGCAAAACTACAGTACGCTACTAATCATTTTAATCGTATTTTTTTTTTTTTTTAATTTTGTCTTAAATAACATTCTATGTGAAGTCAATATTTGAGAATGATTTAACAGTTCACTCTGAGAACAGCATCGGTTTCAAAACTCTGTTTCAGTTCAGTAACTCCAATTAAATAAAAAATGACGGTTTCATTACATAACTATTCAAACATTCTTACTATTTTTCACTCTTATAAAATATCTTTCTAATCGTTTGTTAAATAACTTACTTTTTACGCTGAAAAGATTTGCCATTACTAACTAAACAATTTATTTTCAGATTATCTGTCATATTTAAAAGCCATGACTTCCATAACAGGCCATAACGTATAATGATGACTAAGCAATAAAACAAAATATGTATTTTGATCATGTTAACTCTTGCAAGCATGTAATTATCCATATTTAGAGGTTAGTTTCGAAATATGCTTGAAGAGTCAATAAGGTGTAAGATCACGTGTAATTAATAAAACAATACGTGTGTAGTAGTTCAAGACTTAAAATAATATAACCGTACAATTTTTGCCTATTAATAGATGATTATTATTTTCATAAGAATAATAAAAATATAATAAGAATCGAAAGAAAAATCAAGATTTCAGTTATAATAATGCTAGCAATAATTGCGGCTTAGGAACAAACATATAGTTAAATCAAGCACTAGTTATCATGAAATTGCTACTCTTTCAAAAAATAGCTTTGTAGCATTGATAATTAGTAGTTTCTGGAATTTATGATAAAAATAAGCAGTATTTTATTCTTGAAATCTTATCATTCGCCATGAACTCATATTTAATGACTTTCATATTATTTTCCTTTATAAATTCTCATCATCTAAGTATCTTGTGCAGCTTTCAATTGTAAGTCTTAATTTCTATTAGTTAAATAAGAAAATCTGAACTTCTATTATCGATAATATTTTTTTTCCCCAAGGACTTATAAAAAAATTTGAATCATGTTTATAGAAAGTAAGAAGTTTTGTTTAAGTTTCTTCCGATGTTTTAAACGATTGTCTGGATTTTCAATGTTTTGCGACGAAGAATTCTCAAACAATATTGAATTCTTTTAGATAAGTTGACAAAAGGGACAGCAGGGTTATCTCAAAGGAACGTTTGTAAACAAAGATTTAAAACATCTCCAGAAAAGTGATTGGATACAACGTTAAAGGCGATCGCTCATAAGAACCAATGGGATTGGAAGATATTTGTAGCCTACGAAGTGAAATATCTTGACGAGTGCTAGAATCACTTCAGATTAAGAATGCAGTAATAGTTTTCAGCCGGACTTTTGTATTGCTTTCGATGAACTCTCCAGTACAACTTCAGCAAAAAAGAAATAGTCGATGACGTTGCTCGTTAAAATCTTGAGCTTTGTTTAGCAGTGGAATGTATATATTTAATACGAGGAAGGAACAATACTGTATGTAAGAGTCGCTTCAAAACAAAGAGTTTTAGCCAAAAAAAATAAAATAAAAAATAAATAAAAATGGCTTGAATGACTCTGTTCATCCTTAATTCATTAATAATATTAATAAGTATATATATATATATTCTGAAGATTTTTTAGTTCGTAAAGAAAAAGAAAAACTTTCAAAAGGAATTTAGCAGAACTACCTTAGTAAGAAAACATTAATTATTCTCTTTAATTATTATAAGAAGGAAACATCTATTTTTATTCGGCTAGCAGAATCTTAATATTAAATCTTGACAAAAATAGTAAGATGTATTTTTTTAATTAGTCAAAATTTCCAGTCTAATTCAAAAGTTTAGACCAAAGATTTGAAGTAACTTTGAACGAAAAAAAGTTTTGAATTTTTTTTTTTTTATTCTTTGGTTTAAACAACTTAGGGAATTTACAATACTTTGTTTAAACAAAGAATGTGTACTTACATAAGATATTCTTATTGACTTAAAACTTTCCTTTTTTAACTTTTAAAATTTTATAAACATTTTTATTTTATTTTGTTGACTGCGTTTCTAAAAACATGCCTTTATAAGAGGATGGACATGATTTTCTTTTAGAAATCTGTTTTGTTTCCTACAAAGAAACAGATGTACATATTTAATGAGACCCACTATCTTGGTAAACGTCTGTTGTTATCCCAAGACGAGAATTAGAACTGTACTAATTGTACAGTTAGTTTGTCCGTTTAAAAAGTTCTTTTATCCTTATTAATTTCGAAAAGTCTCTCGTATTAACGTTAAAGTTTGGCTTTTCTGTAATGAGCTTTATTTTAAAGTTCATTAAAGAAATAGTAGAACAATAAAAAAATCACAATAATCCCTTAATTTGCAAGGGTGACTGCGGACATTTTATGCTAACAGCATCATTTTGTCTCCTCCAAAGGCAATTAAATTTATGCTAATCCCATCTGGTCTCTGGAGACATCGCCTCAGCGAAGCCTCATCTTTCGTGGTGACATTAAGAACATAGAATATGATGGCTTGGCAACAGCGTCTAACAGACACAGGATTCCCCATGCGCCCAGACAGCGCATGCAGGGAAAGTTTGAGGCTGTAGGGTTTTTTTTTTTTGTCTTTCTCTCTGAACATCGGACATCTCTGTTATAAAGAATAGAAATGACTGGAAAGGATCAATAATGGTTTTAGTTAAAACAAAGGGGGGGGGGGGTTATACTTCGCTTGCCAATTCTTGCAGCACTTTTTAGATAGTAAAATTAATTTTTTAAGTTTTTATTTATCCTTAGTGAAATATTAAACAGTTTGTGTTGGACTTCGTAATTTAAGTGACTTCAGATTTGGAATATTGTAATGGTGTTTGTGGGAGAGTCTTTGGAATTTAAAGACAACGAATCAAGTTCTGGAACTGAACTGAATTAATTTATTAAAAGGAAAACATTGGTGTTTACATGGAAGAATTTGATTGGAAGATTAATTAAAATTACGCATAATGATTGGATAAAAACATAACGAATTTAAATTAAGTGATTCAACGGCTGCAACGGAAAAGAATTTAAAAATAAACAGAACATTAATAATTAGGAAATAGAAAGGAATGTTTAAAATAAATAATGGTTAACGATTAAAATAAATAAAATACAGATAAATAATTTCTACGTCAATACAAATAAATGATTTCTAAAAATATTTACATATAAACTGTTACAATATTGAGAAATAAAGTTAATGGAAAAAACTAATTATCCAAATACACAATAAGAAAGAAAAAAAATTGAATATGGCATTTATAGAAGATTTTCTGTACCTATTACAAAGTTACAATAAAATGTTCTCGCCTTATCACATTAAAGAGAATAACTTACTTCACAAATAATATCAGTAGATTTATTTTTGTTTATACGTTTATGACTTCGTTTTATTTACCCTTACCCAGATTTATCACAAACTTTAAGATCTTGTGGCCGAAGGAATATTTTTCCCTTCTTTTGTCATAGAGATCTTTAGAGATCAAAAACAGATTTTGGAGAAGATAATCATATATGGAATGATAAAAGGATGCAGGAGTAAACGGAAATAGATGGAGTTATATCCGGGTTTGTTTGTTTTTTAGACTTTCCAAAAAATGGACCAAAATTTTCTGAAAACAGTCTAAACTGTTATTTTTTAATAATTACGAATGATGTGAAGATAGTTGAAGAGTTTATGATTGCTATGTATTACACATATACTTTAAAATATAAAAACTATATTTGTATTGATATTTCTATTACCGTTCATTCCTTGTTTAACTTTTTGTATCGTAAATTAAGTTATTATGGCCTACGCTTCACTCTGTAATTCCCTGGAGTTTTTTAAACTAAATAGATTACGATTTCACGATTCAGTTAAACTTGTTATCTGTTTGGGCTTTTTTTTTCTTTTTACTTAAATTTAAAACTCATTTAATTTTATTGTACGTAGAACTACATGATTAATAACAACTTTAAAGTTTAAATAATTGAAACAACTTTAACATTTTAATTTACGTTGGTAGGTAGTTAGAGTTCGATTTAAGTTTTTAAATTAGTTTAAGTTTAAACGACAATTAAATTCCATGACTTTTACTGCACTCTGTGATTCCCTTGAGTTTTTAGACAACTATTATTTTACGATTCAATTAAATTTTGAATTGGTTGATCATCTGTTTTCTCTTCATTTTATATAAAATACTTTATAACTCGAATTAACGATTTTTTTTTTTTGTAAACTTTTATTGTCTTTTTTTCTCTTTTAACATTAGAAAACAACTGAATATAATTTTGTTTTAAAGCATAAATTAAAGGAGCTACCCATAATAATAATAATAAAAGGAAGTACCCGGTACATTAAAAAAAAAAGTTAGAAAAAAAAAATGGAGATATACGGATTCGAACCGACAACCTACAGTATACGAGTCGGAGGCCTTAAGACTCAAGCTATAACTGACAGCAGAAATGGGATGTTGCATTTCTAACATTTAAGCTAATAGAGGAAATCCAATGAAAACAATGCCAAATACCCTGAACTTGGGCGGGGGGGGGGACGCCAGCCCCTATTCCTATGTTGTTTGGACATCTGAACACGATGGTGAAGTCCGTTTGTGGATCCGACCTTCCGTTCGGGAGTGGACAGACACGGACGTAGGGACAAGCTACCAAATGGGTCGCTAAAAAGATCTTGCAGAATTCCAAGATACAAAATATCTACAAACAGCAGAAGGATATTGTTTTTTGTGTCTCACTCTTAAGAAAGGTTCTGCTTTAATCGACTGTTACAGATTGTTGTGGTTTTTGTTTCAGTATCTGTAGTCCGATAAAGGCATGTTTGATTTTATTGTTATTACATCACTAAAAATCATGTATATTTATATGTTAAATAGTCTCCATAAAAACATGCTTGAAATTATAATACATTGTTACGGCAAAAATGTGGGTTTTTTTCTTTGCTGTATTATTGAAAAGTTAATAAGATTTTGAACATAATAAAGAAGACAGGACTAGTCAGTTGCAGTTATCAACACACCATTGGATAATTGATAACATCCTTTTGAGTTTTTTTTTGAGAATTTTTTACTTCTGAGAAGTGAGTAAATAATAATAATAATAAAAATAACAATTAAAATAACAATAATAATTTTTAAAAATAACTATATTTGTTATTAACATGTAAATGAGATTAGATTAGAATGGGGTGAACGTGGGCGGCAGTAGATCTATTGTACTAAACCCACGGAAATGAGGACAGATGAGAGAAAGACTGAGAAAGTATGGTGGTAGGCTCGCAGGGGAAACGGGAGAACCCCGAGAAAACCTGCCCAGCGTGGATCGTCCACCATCACGAAACCCACATGAGAACAGAACCCGGGACTCAGAGGCCAGTGTTTTAGCGACATCGCCAACCGCGCGGTCTAACATGTAAATACAACTCAGTATAATCCCGTTCGGGAGTTGTCTCTTATCAACCCGTTCTGAAAATTAAAGTTGTGATATTTAATCTAAAATGTAAAATTAAAAATTAAATGAAACACACATCATAGGTCTAATCTCCAATTAAAAAAAATGGAGTATAAATAAATAAAAATGTATAAAATATATGATATTAATTTAGTATAGTAAATTATTCTAGAAAGCAATTTAAATTAATCTGATTAAGCAAATTTTATACATATATATTAATGATACATAATAATACATTTCGAACCATAATAAGAAAATAACCTCCAATTTTTTATTTCCTAATTTAGTATTTATATCATAATATAATAATAATAATATCAAATCATAATTTTTTTTTTATTAGGTGTTTTCAATATACCATTTTTTTTATGATTTTTTTGATAGCTCAATTTTTTTTTGATTTTACCAAAAAGATATTTAAATTCATATTATTTATAAGTCTTTCCGTAGCTAAATTAACGTTTTTTGTCCGTAAATATTATAAATCGAAGGAGTAGATACTTTTATTTTATTATTTTGTTTAAGGTAATATTTTGATTAATATTATTGTTTTATTTCTATCATTTTATAATACTTTTGTATAATTAGATTAAAAATAAATTGTCTTGCATTGTTAGGATTTTTGTTTGCAACATAGATTATATCATCAGCATACATGTAACTGTAAATATAGCAATTTTTAATTTCACAGAAGAGATCATTCTGTGAAACTAAACAGTATAAAGAAAATTGGGCCTAAGATAGAACCTTGAGGCATTCCACAAATTGCTTTTCTTATTTTACTAACATTAATTATTTATATTTACAAAAAAAATTCTTTTTTTGAAGTAGTTTTCTATTATTTGAACGGTAGATCCTCTAATACCCATTAATTCTAATTTTTTAAATAATAATTCTTTTTTTTAAGTCCAAGGCTATTGTTAGAAGTAAAACAAAATTATTTTTATTACTTTTTTCATTAATGTGATCACTGAAAGTTCTAATAATTTAGTGATGCTTTTTTAAGTTTTACTGCCAAGTGACTACAGTTTATTACGTTATATTTCTTTCATATTTAGTATATCATGTTATGTATCTTTCTGTCATTTTTTTTTATAGTTTACTACATTGCTAAGGGAAGATAATTTTCCAGTTCTAAGTGACTTGTCATTTTATTATGTAGAGATTTTAAAAAAAATAAATTTCCAGATCATTTAAAAAATTCAATTTACTAAATTAGTAATAACTTTCGAAAAGATTTCTTTATGGGTGAATCTACGGAAAACCTGTAATTCGTGTCACAGAGCAATAAATTGAAAATGATTGAAAATATTTGTCATTTTTCAAAATCACACATTGAAGTACAAAATATACTATAATTTAGTATAATTTTTTTTTTTAATTTTATGGAATTTCCAAAAACAAAGTTGTCCACAGAAGGTGATTCGTCACTTCCGTGGACTGTCACAAGCTACAGTTGGATAACTTCTAAAGATCCAAACTGCTTTATTTTTTAATATTTTTCAAATAATATATACACTGTATTGTGAAATCAGAAAATACATAAATTTAACATAATATTGAGTGAATTTTTTTTTCGAATTATCAGTAAAATTTTTTTGCAACCTCAAGTCTTGTCACAAGGTTTAGCCATCGCTTTTGTGGACATTCCTAAACTTTCTAAAAAAATCCACCCGATGCGCTAGTTGTCTTCCATTTCACTTAAAAACAAAAGTTTACACGGCGATTTTGGATTGAGAAGTGATTTTATTCGTCTGAGTCGCACATTTGTCAGGAAAATATTACCTTTTTATTCATTTTTCGTAATTTGCACAGCTCATCCCATCACTTCTGTGGTCTTGTTTAGAACCTAATTTTTCTATGAAAAAATGATTATTTCTAGGCATGATAATTGTAATATGGTAAACTTAATTTTCTGCATGACACGTGTTCCTAACCTCAAAATGAAGAGCACAAGGGTCAAGAAACATAAGAATTCGTCACTTCCGTGAACATCACTTCCGTGGACATTTGGGGTCCATGGAAGTGATGATCATCAACAATAGCGGCTACTATGTTCTTCACGAAGACTTGTCTTTCACTTCCAGTCTTTGTTAAATGCCAATAAAGATATTTATAATTATATAAATATATATAATATAATATATATGTAATTATATATTTACATTTTTATAGAGGTTTAAGATTGACAGTCTGATTCATTTTTATTGTACATGATTTCCTCTTTTGATAAAAAGTTCTTTTAATTCATAAATTAGTCTTCTATTTATTTATTTCATTTTTTTTCCACGTAAATTCACTATTTCGAATATAAAATATTAAAATTCGACATCGTTATCAACACAGGTCACTTCTGTGGATATAGCCTACCATCATTTTTTTTTTTTTAAATAACCAAAATGCGTTGACCTGAATTACATATATCATGGATGTAAGAACGTCAAAAGCAATCATCTCAATTTTTTGAAAAGGAAATCTTGTAATTTAAAATCTCAAAAATTTTTAACTGAAATTGCAGGTTTTCTGTAGATTCACCCTTATTTTCTTTTACATATTTTATTTTTATCTATCAAATCCAGTTGAATTTTTTGTTGATCGTTTTTTTTAATTATTGTAGTTTTTTTCTTCGTCGTAATGCAACTGAATTTGCTATCGTGTTATACATTTTTTTAATAATATTGTTGCTAGAAGGTTAAATATAAGTATTCCGTTTTTTTTTTTTTTTGGATCTTCCATAAGACCAGAAAATTTTTCAAGTTCTTTGTTGATTTTTACTTTACTATTTGATTGATTTTTTTTATGATAGATAACTTATTTCATTCCAACATTGTTTCGAATTTTTTTATCCTATCAAAGTTATTATAATAAATATTCATGTTTTTATTTTGGTAATTTTGAATTTAATTCATTTCTAAAAGTTTTACATTCTTCATAATATGAGGTATTTCACACTAATAATAATAATAATTTTCCTATCATTTCGGAAGATATAATTATGAAGGATTTACATAACATTTTTTTTCTTTAAAAATCGCTTTTTTTATCTCATTTGACATCAGCAGTTCCACCATTTTCTGAGTCAAGAATATACAAATTACACAAAAAAAAAAGAAATATTAAAATTTAAATTAACTGTTATATTTATCTAATTGTATAACTATTTCCTAAATTTGAATCGACAACTTTTTTTTTTTTTTTAGCTGAGATATTTACACTATAAGCAGTGTTTTT
>JAFIDM010006943.1:11105984-11133949 GCA_023159025.1 Thereuonema tuberculata | reverse complement strand
TGCATCTTATCCTGAAAATTTGAGCTCTCTAGTATTATAGGCCGAAGCTATGAGTGTTCGATAATACATTACCAGACCCACCCACTCCTTTATGAGGGGTTGAAGGGTGAAAGTTACGGATTTCTTAATTTTTTTGTTGTTTATGTGCTAATCCTAGCCTGCATACCAAATTTCAGCTTTCTAGGACTTCAGGAAGTATCCTAGAGGTTTTGATGATCATGAGTCAGTCAGTCAGTCAATGAGTGAATCAGTGACGGAATCGACGTATTTTAGGTATTAATAAAATCCAAAGTATAAAAGCTAGATAAATGAAACGTAGCGTATTTCATTAGTCTGCTAACTGCATCTTATCCTGAAAATTTGAGCTCTCTAGTATTATCCAGGCCGAAGTTATGAGGGTTCGAAAATACGACGAAACACTTCCAGAAAAGGTAGGTAGTGCCCTTCCTGCCTTCGGCTCGTCTTGGCGAGGGCACTGCCGTGCCCCCAGATAAGTAGCAACCAAAATCAAACTTTTAGTTCAATAAATCTTCAACAAGATTACTCTTCAATACAGAATTTTGAATGTAGAAGAAAAGTTTATTTATAATGTAGTCTTGAAAAATATATATAACTATAAAAACATCAGAGAAAAATACTCTTCTGAAAACAAAACAAGACTTAGTTGGTTGAAGATTTTCAACATTGCTACTATAAACAATAAGCTTGGATTTAGAATAAATGAATATACTTACTCAAAAATATTTAGACAAATAAATTGGAATAATTATAATTGTAATAATTTTAGAGAAATCAAAATCCAATTAATATGTGATGTAGTCAATAAAAATGTAGTTAAAAAACTTCTAATCTATTGTTTAACATTAATTAAATTTTGTTTTTGAAAAGACACATATTAAACGTTCCAGCACCTATAAAACAGGAGTAATTCCGTAATTACACCTAATAGGACTGGTAAACATTAAAAAAAAAAAAAAATCTGGAGCAGTGGAGCAGTCAAAATCTTGTGTGCTCCGGCTCCGCTCCAGCTCCGGGCAAAAACCCATTGCTCCACTGCTCCGTGCTCCAGCTCCGGGCTCCGCTCCAAAGCCCTGGATATTACAAAATTGTCTCAGAAATGCTAAATTAATTCTCTAAACCGTAAGTAATTATGCTACTTTAGGAGAAAACATTATACATTCTTATATTATTTGAGATGTGTTACATCATCAATAGTTGGTTCCTGACCCATATTCTATTTATTTATTTTATTTAGTTATTACGATTTTCCTAATTAAAAAATCGTTAGCAGATTTAGGTCCCTTTTCTTTATTTTTTTAAATTAGCTTGTCCGTTAACCATTCAATTTTATTTTGATTTAATTAGCAACATTACATGCTCAGAATTTTATTTTAATTTAATATAACTTCTAAAACTGCAAATTACCTGGAATTTACCGAGATGAGAAGCATAAACACAAAGAAGATATTGCCTCAGATAGATTTTTAACATGCATTTTGTCTTCAAAAAACTTTTTATCCGCTATGGGAGATAGTTGGAAAGAGGTAACAGCCTTTTGCCCTTGAATACTTTCGTCACAGTAATTGAAAATGAATGCTTGAGACTTCTGAAACTGTCTAAAGAGGTAGAAACACTTTGCAACTTTACAATTGATAATTCTAGGTAGTTCAGTTACAAATTATTTCTAAGAATAGTCTTCTAAAACTATAATAATAAGCCTAATATAATAAAAGGATAAGTGATTTAAGGAAAAGGAATAGGTTCTCATCTAAATAGAAGAAATCCTCTCCAAGCTTTTCATTTAGTCATTATAGATAAGTAAGTTTTAAAACAAAAAACGGAAGTACGTGTAGCTCACTAATTGAATTGAAAAGATAATCGAAATTTCCGGAATAACTTGAATCAAGATATCAGATAAAAAGAAAAACCATATGAATTTAAGTAAAGACGACCTGTAATATAAATGCTTTGAGTCACTTATCCGCATTTAGCTTTTCTGAAATGTAAATATATTTCGAAGCATGTACAGATTTCGAAAAAAGAAATTTTATTTTCCTGCAACAGGATCCCAAATTATGCGAAGCTATAATGATATACTCCATCTGCTAAATTTGTATTTGAAGTTTTATAGAACTTTGCGTTCTATATAAGGACCCTATATATTGAGATACAAATTGAATCAAAGAGATTTAAGTATTTATAAGTAAGATAAAGAAAGTGATTCAAAACTCAAAGAAAGGGCTATTTTTCTAGACGAAATATTGCTAGTGATGGAAATAATCTGGAAAGCTAAGATTCAGAAAGAATAATATAGACTCTGAAACTTATTCTAACTTCATTTAACGTTAGAGGGAAGATTTAAGATTTCTGATTAATATTTAAGTATTTTGCCTTGCAACCAAAACTCTTACAGTTCAGTAAAATTCCTGACATATCTTTAACAATCAAAGTAGAAGTTCATTAATTATCGAAGATATAGCAAAAAGAAATGGAAATTTCTTGTTAAACCTTAAAGCATGACCAGAATATAAAGCAACATTGGAAGGTACTGAAGCCATTGGAAAAGTTTCAGAAAATCCTTAACTGATGTTTTCTTATAATTCAAAATGTAGCAGCTGAGTTAGTGTTCAGCGGTAAAACAGATTCTATCAAGGAAATTGTTTAATGTTAGATCCAAAGTAATAATAGTTTCTTGTTCACCGGAGAAATAGAATTGGATTACAAAGAAATTCATGGAAAGCTCTTCCAAAATTAACAAGACACTGATTGTATGTATTGTTAAAGTAATGACGTTTTGATGTTGGTTCATAATTTCAAAGAATACAAATTGAAACACTATCTTAAAATGCTTCCAGTAAATATAAACAAATAATTGGCATTGTTTCGTAATTTGTATCAGGAAGCGTTCCCCATCATTAGTATAATTATCCTGTCATCTATACTATCGAAGACACCATATATAGAAAGACAAACGATGTCTCTCTCTCTCTCTCTCTCTCTCTCTCTCTATGAGAGAGTATATATATCTTCCAGCAAAACCAAAGGCTATGTTGTCATATTTACATTAGATGGTGAGATAAGTGTAGATGATATAATTTTTCCATTGATTCTGGCACTAAAAAAGCAGACTGAAGAATGCAACTATATTGTTCTTCTTCCGCATGAAGAAATGAGAAAGTTCTCTTTCCATTATTGCTTCTGACCTTGTTTGTACTTTTTTCTTTATTTAATATTGTTGTGACTGTGGAAAAAGATAATATGTTTTTCTCTTTTATCCGGAACATTCCTAACACTTGTAAAATGGTCATAAGTTTGTAACTATTCATTAATTTACCCAAAAATTCCGCTTTATTTTAATTTCAAAGTATTACTACAGACGACTGTGTTTCGAAATGTTTTGTTGCAGCTACAGATTACGAAAAGGTCCTAGACAAACAGACTGAAGAATAGTGTCAGTGTATTGTCTAGGTATTGTATTGGTTTTGTCTCTTGTGGTAAAATTATCTTGAGGAATTTTGTTGTAAAATTATCTACAGGAGTAGGATAGTAGATAATTTTAAAACGAAACAGTCCTTTTATTGCAATGATGAAATTGCATAAGGAAAATAAACATTAAGAAAAATTCTATTATAAACCATGTTTACTTCAATAAGACATCATATTAACTACAAAGCGATATTTCGCAAGGGTATCTTGCCTTGCATCCTCAGGCTCTATTTACAAAATTTTAAAATACATCGTTTTTAAAGTTTTTTAATGGAGCCTCAGGAAGCAAGGGAAGAGACCCTTGCGAAATGTTGCTTTGTAGTTAATATGTCGTCTTATTGAAGTAAATATGGTTTATAATAGGATACGTAGAATATTTTTGCTTTTCGGATTAAGAGAAATTACCAAACAAATCTGCAAGTTTGAATAAAACGAGCAACTTCCAAATGTTAAGGGTTTTTCTTGTAAAGAAATAAGTAAATAATTTTGAACAATAACTTTTTCTGTAATACTAACTATTCAAAATATTTTCTTTCCAAATATTTCCAGTGAAAGTTGAAAGTTAGCCTTTGTAATTAAATCTCTATTATCCAAGGTAAGTTTGTTAATGTATAGATAAAGTAATCAAACATTAAGATTAGTTATTAAATGATTGGTGTTACTTTAATTCAAGCACCAAAACCGTTTATTACGTCTTACAAAAAAAAAAAAAGACTATGGAGGTAAACTAAATTTTTAAGTTTATAATTCTCCGTTGTTCTAATAAAGAAAAGGATAAAGTGGGGGTTTATTTTGAGGCCTTCGCCCCAACCCACAACTTGGACTGTTCCTTGCCTAATGGTGCGAAGAAGGTCGGCCACTGTGATGAGGGTGGTTGAAGCCAGAAGGGAACAAGTGACCGGATCTGGGTGAAGAATCCAATTGGATTCATCCAACTTAGCTGCAAGACCTTCCGGTCGGAAATATGGACGGCGAAGGGATGGAGGAAAAAAAAGAGCAAAGCAAGGGAAGAGAGTGGACATACGAACTGAATATCAACGCCTGATTGCATCATGAGAAATGAACCTTCAGGCCTGTGTTGCCCCTTTTCAAAAATATAAAAAGTATAGTTTCTAATTGAATGTATTTAAGTTTTAAATTCTCTTCTTAAAAAATAGTCTAGTTCAAATTGTTATAAGTCTTTTTTTAACTTCATATTTCTCAGTGATTTTCATCCGATGAAGGATATCAGATGTTTAACGTTGATTACAATGGATTAAGTAAAAGAAGCAGTTTCTACTATCACCGTAACTTTGCTTCAAATTCGTTTTTATTTGCATTGGAGATTAGTATAACTTGGACACAAAAAAGTAACACATAAACAGACATTTGGCATTTAGTATTGAAATATTTCCAAATAAATGCCCCCAGTTTTTTCGACAGTCACTAAATCTTTTCCCAACTGATAAGAATAGAGATGTTCTGCTCTTGTAGTACGAACTGAGTAGTTTTCTAAGAAGTTCACAATATTTTCTCTAAAACTCAAGGAGATTTCGAAAATTGTTTATTTTTCTTCATACTTCACGAATGGATTTAGATATGTTAAGGTGACACAACCGATCCACACTAGAAATCCTTTCGTGGTCTTATATTCTTTCAGCATCTTGCTTTGTCGTTTTCGTTGTTTAAGAAAATCGAGTCTTGTTTAAGAAAATGTATATAGTTTAATAGCTTTATACAGTTTAATTAAGATTTAAACCTCAGTTGATTCAAAGCTGCTTTCTGGGGCGGTTGTTTCGTGTAAAATCGGACGACTTTTAATCAACATTGTCAGAGAAGACAATGTTTTTGTTGTCCCTGACAGCAGGCAATGGTTCTGCACCAGCGCCTGTCAAACCCTTCCGCAGAAAGGCATTGGGATTGCATTCCACACCTCTTGTTATGTTTTCCAAAGATCACGTAAGGGGCGTTATCAGCAAAGCCTCTCTAACATACAGAAGTCTATAGACGAGGCATTAGAAGACTTAGCTGGAATCTCTGAAAATAAAGAAATCCAAAACTTAAACCGAAGTTATTTGGGTAATAGGAGTTTTCTCGTCATTAACACTAATCCCTGTCTCCGCTTCCTTGCTTTCGAAATAGGCTAGAGTTGACTTAGCAGTGAGACTTGTGTTGATGAAGGAATGCCTTCTTTGTTTGTACAATGAATGGAATTTCTTTCCAATTGATAAGCTCTAAAATGTTTTTTTGATAATAAGAGTCTCTTATCAAAAGAATTGCTACAATCGAGTTGATTCCTCAGGATTTTAAAACGACCATTAGAATAGTATCCAGTCATCATCATGAAGCCCTTTGGAAACCTTTCATTGCCGAATTTAACACTCTGCCCTTTTTACTTTTTGTCTATAGAAAATTGTCCGACAGTTGGTAAAGTAACGCAGGTGATCATCTAACTGATAATGCATCTCTACTTCTCTTCTCTTAGAATGGTATTCATGTAGTTGTCCAGGCAAAGTTTCTTAGAGATGATAGATTTTTAACGAGATCCATTGATATTCTTACCATAAATCAATGAATTTTTAATTTTAAATGTTTTTTTTTGATTGACAATCGAAAAACTGTTTCCAAATAATCTCAACCGTTTGGGCAAGCTACATTCAGAATCCACATGGTTTGTTAATTATCCACTGTTATTAACGCGCAGTGCGATTTCAAATTCGTCAGAATTTAGAATTTGTACATCGAAATTGAATAGCTTTTTTATGTTCACATTCTTTTAAATAAGCTTTCAAATTTCCCACTAAAGCATAATTAATTAATCCGAATTAATTGGTAGGATAACTCGTAAAAATAAATATTAACTTCATTTATTTATTTATTTCAAAAACTAAATTAATTCTCTTAACTTAAAACTTCGAGAAAGTTCTTTATTGCCTTAAAAATTGTTTAAAATTCAAATAATTCAAAAAAAAATAATAATTTTTAAAAATTATAGTTTTTTTTTTTAATTTTGTTAAGTATTCTATCTAAATTTCATAAATTCGAGAAACAAAAACCATTACAATTCGAAATTCTTTTTCCAAAATAAATGTATTTATATAAAAACTGAAATAAAAAAAAATATAATCTTCTATCTCTTATGATTTTTATTATAAACAAGGTAATTAATGCTTTTAGACAGTGTCAAAAGCAAATCGGCCCCATAATATACACAGTTGTATAAACAAAATAATTAAAAGCAAGAGCATATAAATGCAAGACCGTTCCTTGATGTTTTACAGGCAAGCTGTAACCCAGGGGCCACTACTACAATGTTTAGTGCATCATTTGGATATGTTAAAGAATTTATGAAACAATACATTTGTAAATATTAACAATGACGTCCTATTGGCAATTGTTAGTATTGTTAGGTATGAAGCATCAGTATTATTACTGTGTTAGTTGTTATCATTATTGCTAACACTGCTATGGAAAACGTTAATTTGGGGTCTTACAGGTCTGATTTCTTTTTTTACGTGGTCACCTACTTTTTGATGCTGAACACAATGGTGAAGGTTTCATTCTAATATCTCTAACCGTTGGCCGCAACAGAGTGTGACATACAGTGTGACAGACAGACAACACAGAAGCAAGAGCGCTTCCCTATGATAACTGTGACATGGGACCGCTAAAAATGCTTCAGTCAGCAAGCCATAATAATCAAATTATTATTTTGTTTATTGCCATAATAATCAAATAAAATATGAAGTAAATAACTGTTATCTAATTCTTATCAGACAAAGCAATTAAATATTCTAGGAATGATCATTTTCTCGAATTTAATTGCATCGCCTGAATCCATACATGTAAAATTATATTAATGTAGGAAAGTAGACATTAATGTAAATTCTACATTCTCATTTTATTCAAATAAGCAAAGAAAGAAATACAAACTAACACATTTCGTTGATTTTTTTTTTCTCAGTGTTGAAATATCATCATTTTTTTTCCTTTACGAAGTAGAGGAGTCTTTTGTTTGTTATTAAGTTTGTGTGTGTTTGAGTTTAGGGTTTTCTTTCTTTTTGATAAGCTCTTGCAATTTGTAAACTAATAAGGCTTCTTTAGCTCATTTTTTCCAAATAAAGAACACATTGTGTCTCACATTCGTTTCTCTTGACAGAAGAGCGGACATGAGAGCGCATTTGACCCCATTTGACTTATTACAGCTCTTGATGACTTCCTCCGCTATGGCGTCGTTTCCGGTCCAGCTATTGTAGCGCTTTCTAGTGGCCCCTCGCTGCTCAGGACACTTTCCATTGCAAGCTGTTGACGGTTCCGCGATGTCTGGGCTTCCCCTCCTCTATCCGCAGGCCACCAACCGAATTTCACCCAATGCTTTTTCCGATCGGGAAATCGGAAACAAGATGGCGGATAGTCAAAACGAGACAAAGATAGAAATAGGAAAAAATAATCGAGTTACACAAACAATCAAAATATTATGAAAGAAAAGGAAACTTTAAGGAGATACGATTACTTTTTTTAGAAAAAGAATATATATTAGAAATAGAAAACGCTTTTAAAACAACTTCAGCTTTAACAACGATTTTATTTTAATAACATATGAGTTTTTCAAGGGACATTTGTTATAAAATACTTAAAATTTTGCAAATTTTATCTAATCTGTTATTTCAGTGTAATTTTAAAATGTCTGCTTAGAAAATTAAAATGAATTGAAGTTTCTACTTTGTCTTCAAAGCGAGTTAATGCTTCAAATTTTAGCTGCAAAGTTTCGAAATAGAATGATATGAAATTCGTATTTAAAATACAGGGTTATTCTAAATGATGGACCCAATTTCATTGTTAATGAAGTATAAATTGGACATGAAAAATTGTGATACTAATAGAAAGAGGAAGTTTCAAAGTTTTGTTAATACAGGTTATAAATGTTCGATGTATCCTCCATTTGCTACACAGCAAACATCTAAGCGGTAGCCAGTGGATTGGTCGCATGGGAAATCAAGACCTGGCACTACACTTATGGCCACCGAGAACTCCTGATCTCACGCCATGTGACTTTTTCTTGTGGGGCAATGTTAAAGAGGCTGTTTATGTCCCACCTCTAGCAAAAACTCTGGCCGACCTGCGGAACCGTGTTACTGCTGCGGTGAACTCAGTAATACAAGACATGCTTATTCGCGTGTGGGACGAGTTTGGCTACTGCTTAGATGTTTGCTGTGCAGCAAAGGGAGGACACATTGAACATTTATAACCTGTATTAACAAAACTTTGAAACTTCCTCTTTCTATTATTATATCAATTTTTCATGTCCAATTTATACTTCATTAAATACAAAACAATGGGTCCATCATTTAGAATAACCCTGTATATCCTTCTTAATCTTCCATTCCTTTGGTCTCTTCTATAATCTTCTCTTCAATACGATTTCTTATCTTCTAGTGTTTTGTTTTCTCGTTTGTTTGTAATTTATTACTTCTTTAGCATTCTGATTCTTCTCTCTATTTTTATTGACATTATTTTGTTTCAATTACAGCTTTTATCTTCAGATCCTTGCTTTTTACAGAATTTAGAAAATGTTTTGAATCCCCTTTTCTAGCTAAATTATCCCAGAGTCTTTCTCGATTAACTTTATTGTTGTCTTTTTCACAGTAACACATAGTCCTACTGCTATTGAATTTACAAACAATATTAATAAGTTAAATTAACTGTTTTACAATTGCACAACAATAAAATCTTAAGTTAATATTATCCTTAATCCTTCTACTGCTCAGAGATATGCATGTGTTATCAAAAGAATATCATTGTGTATATCGTCACTGTATGCCTCTTTCAGCTTTTAATATTTTTTTTTTTTTGTTAATATCACTGTTTCCTAAACTTTAAATAGTAATTAAACTGCATACGTATACATTTCATTGACTGTTAAGGAGGTATTATTTAAAATTAATTAATAATTGAGAATAATGGTTTGTTTTTTTTGTATTTGTTAGACATTAAGTTTAAAGTATAAGAATCGCAAAAGCACTAAAGCTATCCAAATGAAAATTCCTGAAGATAATTACATGAATGAAACAAGCAAATGATTAATATAAAAAAAAAATTTTGTATTTTTTTTTTTAATCTCCAGCATTGTAATTAGTAATCGATGCGTTCGTCTATTGGATTGATTCATAGAGGTTTCTTGTTGTGTACCGATACACGTCCAATAGCAAATGCAGACTGTTAAATGTCCGTACTAGTTAAGACGCAAATAGACATTGTCTCGTTCCATCCCAGTATGTTCCACAGCAAAAAAAATGGAGGAATCTTTCAGGCGAAGGAAGGACGTTGACACCTTGTCCTTCGTGACGAGTGGCGAATACAGTCAAATGACACCAGGAGTGTCGAAGAAAGAGGCAGCAGAATCTGTCGACGTATCGCTGGGATATCAATGTACGCTGACAAAACCAAGAGCACCTTCCTCCGCGATTCGAAACCTGATGCAGCAGTTGTCTGTGCCTAGGCGACAATTAGCGAGCATTTCTGCTTTGAAGACAAAGTTAATTAATGGAAGCCTTAAGGCATCCATTGCTTGCAGAGACGTGTTGCAGCGATTATTTCGTGACCAAAATGATTGGTTATGTGGTAAGCAGATCAAATGGACTCATTCTAACTGATGACTCGTATGAGGACGCCTTAGCAGACTGCATAGTAGCATCTCCGCCTTTGACTTCCTTGCTGTGATTACATACAGAACAAGGGTAGCCGCGTTCTTTATTATTGCTTCCGGTAATATTGTCATACTAAGACGATGATCGTTTGCATACAACCTACTGTCATACAAAAGATAGTAGTAGATGTATTCTATGTAGGTGCTGTGATTTTTGTGTCCGGTAGTATATCTTGCTGGAAGGCAAGCTGAATTATGAGATTTATTGAACTCAGCCTGTGAAACAATAAAACTGTTTGTATTTCACAAATTGTACGCATCCATCAGAAGGGTAATATTGGCATTTAAAAAAGGGCGAGCAAACTGGAACGCACTTTGCCGTAACACAACAACAACCATCACTCTGATTAGAATCGTGCAATTGAAGTTCTTCATATCGCAAACTGTTCTTTAATACGTTAATTTCGCTTACGGGGATTCATTTCTTATCAGTAGAGTTACTGTATTTGAAACAGCAACATTGGGTGAATACTTCCTATCTTCTAGATGTCATCAACGATATTCGTAATAAAAACTTGAGAAACGTTGCATTCTTCGGATGTACGTATATTTCATCCTAATTTGCAATGTTTTGTCAAAATGTCATCCATTTTTAAAGCGAATTTCTCTTGTTTGCAAAATGTTTAGGGTTTAATTATTTATTTTTTTCCCTTGTATCTTTATTTACCGAATTAATTCAATGAAACTGAAACTATAAACAGAACATACGGTACTGATGAAGCGTAAAGAATGTTTAGTGTAAACAATCACCGTATGAGAAAGGTGTCACTGCTGTCGAGAAATAATCAAATTATTAATTAAGTAATTAGATCAGAAATATGAGCAATCTGAAATACTATTAACGAAGGTAAATGTAAAGATAAAGTTCAGTGAATTGTACCGGACATCCTACAATTTGTGGGTATTGACATTTGAATTGGGAGTGATCGTCAGTGGTCGTCCGCCCATTGCCTGAGCAAAGGAAAGCACAGGGAACTTGAACATGTTTAACCATGGTCAGCTTTACAATATCTTTTCTTAGCAATTTCTGAAACATGTTTTTTCAGTATTCCAATCCATAAGCTGCATCGTCAAAATTTATACCATGTTCTCTTCAATAGTTTCGAAGCAACTGCTGTTTTATAGTATAGATTCATTCTTGGAATCTACATTATGATGCTACTACTAGTACCAAATCTACATTAAGGTTGTTTCCTTAGTGTAGAATATTCTAGAGACGTTCATATTAGCCTATACTTTGTTGTTTTGAACATCCATTAAAAATAGGCCAACCTATAAGCTTATGTGTTTAATGTATCCATTCAGTTTTTTTAGTTGTCAGTATTTCAGATTTACAGGAAAGTAAAACTAGCTCTGTTTAAATCCGTATTATCCAGACAAAACTCTTCATCGAACGAAAAGAATTCGGCCAAGAGGAATGAAATAAAGAAAAAGTCCCTTTGATCGCTGTTTGGATTAATTGGGAGGAATACAATCCAACAGCTCCCTTCGAGCCAATTTCAATTTTAATTTTCCATTTAACATTTCAATATTCTTTCACATCTGCACAATTTCATTGATGTTTACGGATTCGACATCAAATGTCGATATTTCTAGTGATTTGGGAGATACTAAACTCTGCTCTGTGTTCAAATAATTGTCAGACCGTTTATTTCAGCTCTTTCCAATATGCAGAAGTCATGGGCAAAAAAAAAATCGGAAATTGTCTTTATTCAGATAGGAAGGGAAAATAATGGGACCTCCAAATCTTTTATTTTTATTCTGTATTTCTTGTTTTTTAGTCTAGATTTGGAGGTCCCATTCTTTTCCCTTCCTCTCCTTAGAATAACCTCCGTAATGGGACCTAGGGGTTTTATAGTGATTACTATCCACTGAAGATGGGCAATAGACTGTGAAACAGCTGTTTGGAGATATCACTACTGCACTTTTAAAACACTAGGTCCACCTTTTAATGTGTCTTTATTCAGTCTTTTAAGTTCAGTGTTTTAAGAAAAGGCTATTAGTTAAAAGTTTAAAAGAAATGTCACAAATTTATGTCTCTAGAGACATTCCGGAAATCTTCTCTTGATAATATTGTATTATAAGTCATACGAATTAGTGACAAAATCAGTCATGAGAAATCTAACTAAGTGTGTACTAAAGTGACTGGTTTTTTTTTTTTTGAAAAAAAGTTTTAATGTGAATTTATCAAGTGATTTCTTAATATAGTCAGTGGAAACAAAATTAAGTAAACACAGAAATCAAGAAGCATTTTTTTTGAAATGGTACATTACTTACATATTGATTCTGATATGTTTTCAAGCAAGTATCTCAACAAGGTTTCAATTATACGTAGTTTTGTATCAATATAACATAATATAGCAGTTAAATGTTTTTGTTTTACTTCGATAAAAACATTATAACTACAAGGCGATATTTCGCAAAGGTATCAAAGGTGCTTTTGTTTTGATTTTTGTTAGCGAATCAGATATCACGTGCACTAGTTGTTTGTTATAATGCTTGAAAGACACCATTAGATTAAGCAAGTTTCTTTGCATATAAATTTAAATAACACTTTTTTTTTTGCGAGAAAGGAAATAATATTGTTGATTGGCCAATTGGTAAAGAGATTAATAGGTGCCTATGCGCTTCGTACACTGCCTGGAAAACGTCCCATTGGGTATTTTAAAAGTTATAACGTACGCCTTTACATGCATTACTATTTTCTCCAAACTCCCAAATCGTATCAGAAGTGAGTTAGGAAGAGAGGCTGAGTAAAAGGCGTTTGCTCTGCCTTATGGGCCTAAGGCCCTTTCGCGCGTTGTTTCCCAGGGGCCATCAATTGAAATAGACTTACCGAATGATGCCACTTACAACATAGCAGATCAATTAAATTTCTTTTCATATTTCACTTCTGAATTCTAATTAAGGAACCTTCTGGAAAGATGAGATCCCACCGCCCCCGTCCCTCCCCTCCCCCCCGCCCTTCCATCGCTAATTCTTTCGATGAATGGCAAAAGCAAGTTAGAGATTCGGTGTTCACCGCTCCCGGCTGACGATTCGGCGCCATTCCGCATACGGGGCTCTTTATTGTTGGCATCGGCGTTCTTTAAATGCTAATCCAATTGCTGTCCATGTAAATTCAGAAATTCGCTTTATTACCCTTCAGAATCGGCATTGGTAATTGTATTTTACGGCCTAATTAATGAAATTATAGCGCTTAATTAAGGAGCTCGTGTTCCAGGCACAACGCGAAGGCACGATCGTTATTTTAAACCAACGAATTTGCCAACTTGGAGAAGGCGGTAGCAAACGGAAGGGACTTATTTCACGGGGAGGAAGGTTGTTCCTAAGCGCCTTCTTGCACCTAAATATTCCCCTTTTTTTAAATATAAGGTTTCTTCGTTGTTGTTAGATTCTTTACTAATTGTTTTCATTTCTTAAAAAAAAACAAAAAAAACAAACTAAACAAACAGATAACGATCTAATATAAGAAAATCCATGTTTAAATGTTCAGTTCCACGATCACTTAACTGTTGGTCCTAATTGTACAGAAATCAGTAGGGAGGTAACTATGGTCATCCTAGTGTTTGATTCCTTGTTTTTCAAAGTCATATTTTCATTGTTGTAATTATGTTATTTTAATGGCAATTTATAAATATTCATTTCTTCGTTCCTGTTGGTCTAATTTTTATAATCAAATTAATTGGGAGTTCATCCAGAATATTATAAAGTTATTCTAAATATTAAACAATTGCTACGCTATCGTAATTATGGTGAGTCTTTCCTACGGGTCAGTATCTAAAACAAAATCATTGGAAGGCTCACATTTAACGACCCAAATGTTTTTATTCTAATGTTTGTAACTAATACTGGCCAGATGAACAGATGTACGGTAATACTTATTTAGACTTACCATACCACTCTAAAGTAATAGTGTTTCAAGCATTTACCGTATATGCTCCAATAAATACCGAGGCTCTTATTGTCGCCGGTCTCTTAATAAGCGCCGGGCTGCAGAGCGGACACGGCCAAATAGTAGCCGGTCTCTAACAGTAGCCGGGTCCTTGAAATTTGCTTACCGGTACTAGTGTAAGCGTCCGTATCTTTATAGTCGTGCGTAATACCTTACGTTACATTGCCTTACAAAATGCCGCCGAAACGGTCATTTGACATTGCCTTTAAGATTCGCGCGTTGGAATACGCGAAAGAAACTTCCGGTGAGGCGGCCGCTCGTCATTATGGTGTTGATCTGCAAAGAATCAGAGTGGAAGAAACAATATGATAATCTCGTGACTGCGAAAATGGACAAAGGTGCTAGCAGAAAGCGGAAAATAAAGTAGCTGTTTGTAATATTAGCCGGTATTTATGTGTAAAAATATTGTGTTCTGAAGGTTTTTGTTAATAATAGCCGGCCTCTAATAGCAGCGCCGGGAGCCGAGGCTAGTTTTGCAAATAAACGCCGGGGGCCTCTATTGGAGCATATACGGTACTTCAATTTGTTAGCCTTTCTTCCATACGAGCATAATCAATACAGAACACATTTTGTCACTCTGTTTTTATTTTTTATTTAGATTAGGCGCTTTTCTTTTAAGATAGTTCGTTTTCGATTGATTTATATATATATACAGTATAAGCATACATAAAAATCGAATCAAAACTATCTTAAAAGAAAATCGCCTCATCTAAATAAAAAATAAAAACAGGGTGGCAAAATATGTTATAGTGAATGACAGTAACTTCTGTTCTTACTGACCAATATATTTCTCTCGCATTCCCAGATTTGATTGGCCGTTTATCTTGCATGATGTTTGTCCTCACCCTCAACCTTGAGAATGATTATCAGTAGACATCCGAAACATTATTCATTTAAATTTTGACTGCAAAATGAGTCTTCAATCATTTTACGTTAAGTTTTCCACATTCAAAGAATCACTTCAATATTTTTAAACATACAGTCCTAAAGCAAGAAGAATTTCACTTTTTTTATTAGATCAAATTACAACAATTTCTTAGATTTTTCATTTAATCCTTTCGTTAGTAATTATTTCGTTTATTTAATATATTTCTGTCTGAAGATTGGCTTGGTAATTGCCATTCTTTACTTTTATTGGCATAATTATATTCATTTTTTTTCTTCAGGTTATCGTAATATTTAGCGAAGGGAAAGAATATTGTAGCATTTCTATTCTGGCTGTGAGTTTATGGATTGACTTTTAAGCTTTAAAATATTGCGATTATGTTAATTTATTTTTTTCTTGTACTTTTTTTCATATCAGGATAACCGAGTCGTAACAAATTCGACGTAATCTTGTCATCAGATACAGTAGAACTGGATAATCCGAAATTCCATTAACAACATGATCACTTATCCTGATCAATGATTGAACAAAGTACCAAGTCACGAAATGAGTAAAGTAAAAAGACTTCTCTAAGAATTACTCATAGTTTCAATGTTTCTGTTATAAATTTCGTCCTTTTAATTCAGTTCCTGAAAGCTAAAAACGAAGCAAAAGCTTCACCTTGAGGTCATTCTATTAATTGAAGATGCCAATCTGATTCCTTTTTAACATTGTCCAATCCATAACTCGGGTAGTTGTGATATCGTGGGAGGAGCTCTTCATTGCTCTACTGCTAGAAATTCTTGTCCTGCATTTCTTAAAATTTATAATTTGTATAATTTTTTGAAGTGTGCGGGTTGAAAGAATCTTTTGTAAACGTGGACAATACTAAAAAGTTTTGCATACATGATAAAAATTCAAAAGTATTAATTCGTATCTAAAAATTAAAAAAAGATTTAAAAAAATGTTTTAATAATCCAAGCTATTTTCTGCCCAACATCATAGATACAAAAAGCACTATCTATGCCATCAAATGCAGGAATCAAGACTGCTTCTACATAGGAGAGAGCAAACAAAAATTACAAAATCGGATATATCAACGTCATTATGTTTGTAGAAATTTTAATGTTGATTCTTCTTAGTTAAGACTAAGCCCACACATTAGAAAATAACCATTACCCCCCCCCCCCTTTTGAATGAAGCTGAAATCACAAAAACTTGGCACAACGATTTTAAAAAGAAATGTATTGAGAGCTGCTGGATCCATTTTTCAAATTCTTACAATAACCAACTATCCAATCAAATGATGAAGCATTATTTTACTTTCTTAAAGAATTCAAACAGAAGAAAGAGAAAAATTAATTATTTTCTCCCTCTGTTTATGCTTATAGTCCCCTTGATCTACAGATGGCTCCTATTCGCACATGTTTTCTTTTTTTCTTTCACCAATCACTTTATTGGTTAAATAGTGAACCATTACACGAGTAGTTTCTCTTCCTTGATTTCTTCTATAAACCCTTCACCTCCACTCTTTTTTTTTAAGCTGTAGATGACTTTCAGTCGTAGCGGGATGAAACTATTGTTTTAAGTATTTTTTTTATCTTTTTTTTTTTAATTTTTAGATATGAATTAATACTTTTGAATTTTTATCATTTGTGCATGATTTGGTATTGTCCATCAATACATTTAGTTTTTTTGTTGTTGTTGTTAGGTTCCATCAAGTCGTCTACGACTTCTGGTGACCTCATGCACTAAGGCTCTCCAAACAGATGTATCATTTGCAGCAAAGAATTCCCGGTAGCTTCCTTTATATCTTCCAACCATCTTCTTCGTTGTCTTCCTCTTCTTCTCTTCCCCTCTACCTTCCCTTTTCAATGGAATTATCCGCTCTCATAATGTGGCCATTTAGTTTACAAAAAATATAATTTCCGAGTTTTTCTCCATGTAACCAATACTTCGAAGCTTTTTCCTGGCATCGCTTGAAGTAGAGGGTACCCACTTAGTCTGGTCAATTTGCAGATCGCAGGTTGAATAGTTTCCTATTCGAAATATTGCAAAATCTGTTAAATCTCTATTACAGAGATGGCTATGAATGTTTAAAAACAAAATCCTTTCCAGTTCTATCGACTCATTTCATTTTCCAGACCTGTATGAATTTCTTTAGCGAACATTCAGTACAATCTGTTCATTCTTCCCAATGGAACTGCCATGTTCCTATCAATATAGGCCTACTTGTGATAGACCGGACGTCATTTAATGCTGCCAACAACGATTAACATATTCCCTGTAACAACCACAGTTTTGAAAGTAGCTTTCTGACTCCCATAAAAATAACAGAACGTACTCAATGCTACGGTTTCGCTGCAGTTCTAGTGAATTCAGTAATATTAAATTTAAGTTATTATGAATAAACAGTACAATTTCTTTCACAAATTATAATTAGCGGTTTTTGAAAATGTATATTTAAAATTGATGTTTTTCTATAATTACTATAGTTATTTATATGAAGCTATTCTAATACTGAAAAAATTGGTAGTGAAAAGAAAAAACGAAAAGTCATTATTAAAACGATTTCAAGCTTAAAACAAAGTAATATAGTACATCAAGCAATAAATGTTAATAATTTAGTAAATAAAATTGCTAGTAAAAAGTAAAAATATTACTTGTTTCTAAATTTTTTTGTATCATAGTGATCCCTAATCTGTCATTAAAGGACGCTTCACATGAAAGCAATTATTATACTTTTACCTTAATTCACATCAATTTTTCTCTACAAAATTGAAAGATAAAGCAGGGATGTTTTAACTATTGTTGGATTTTGGGTGTCTTTTAATGTTCTAACATCATTGCTTCAAAATTCATATTTGAGAAAGGTTCCAGAGTTGTTTCATTTATGAATATTCAATGTATTGATAGTAAAAGTCTAATTCAAATATGCTCCAAAATATAATCGTATGTAACATTTGAAATGTTGAATGGAGAAAGTACACGCATTGCTGTTTAATATATTGGTGAATTAGTTTCCACTAGACTGAGATAAATAGAGTTGCGCATGTATATATTTCTTGCACTTACAAGAAATTTTGTAGAATGTACTTATGTTAATTACGTAGACATCTTATAAAAACATTTTTCTTTTGTTAAATATACAAAAGATTTGTTGTGTTCCATAAGTTTACCACAAGGTTTACAGAAGTAAGGTAAAAATCTCATGACTAATATTAACTGAAACAGTACTAAATTAATAGTTAAAAAGTAACAAATACAAGAAAACATATTCCGAAATACAATTTTAAAATCAGTAAATACATCTTTACATTTAATAATCTCTGAAAGAATAAGAGGTCAGTTACTTGAATGAAGTAACTTCTTTTGTCATTCTCTTATGAAATAAACTAGACAGTGCAATAGCAAAAGTTCTGGATCATGATCTTTATGAGCTCAAGAACAAAACTCACCAGAAGCAAATCCAAACTGAAATTATTAGCTATTAAAATTACCATGTCCAGTCAAAAATTGAATCATCTTAAAATTAGAAAAGTCTACGAAAAATAGCAGGGAAAAATCTGTCTTTCAAGTATTTCTTATTTCAACCCTTAATGATATTTTGCTTTTGCGAATATTTTCAATAGGCAATCATTCCCAAACTAATGTCAAGCCGTGTAGCCAAGATATCAGCTCTTTATTTCGAATATTTCCACAGTGGCCATGAACATAAAGCAAGTCAATTCTAGAATCATCACGCTCCAAAATATTTCAGAAAGGTCGACGTTTCTATGATAAATTTCTTAGTACTAATGATATCCTGAAGGATCTGTTACGAAGACAATGAGTCACTATCTGTTACGAAGACACCAAACATTTTTTTAGAGGTAGAAGATTTGCAGAACTTTTGAATAAACATAATTACAAGTTTAGTTTCAAATTACTTACAATAAAAAATATTGGAACAAAAGAAAAAAAAAGAAATTATCTGCTTAAATACCCATCGCGTAAAAGGTATTGTTTAAAAGTTCAATTCTATCTTCATAAACAACAAATGCCAGTGCAACATTATTATTTGTCAGTAACACACAGAATCTATATTCATCAAGATAACTATCTGAAGAATATGGAATGAGAAGACAAAGGAAATGTACCATTTAAGGAATTTATGTCAACAGAATATAATATTCCTATTATTTTTACGTAATCATTTGGTGATAAACCAGAAATTACAAAATAGATCATCGTAACAAATGGTTTCATAATCACGCACAATTCTAAGAAGAAATCTTCCCTGGATTCTTCTTAAATAAAAGATACCTCAAACGAAATCATTCAATGAACCGACAATCAGAGACGGAGCAGTTATTTATATATTGTAGAACATCCATTCTAACAGCAGTTACATCAATATAACTATTATCTTGCGCTGCACAAAAAGGAGATTCAAAATCCTCATGTACACAAAACATTTGTACTTAAAAACCAGTTTACTTTAATTCCTCTAGATCCTCTAGCACTGGACTTTATAACACTTCAGATTTACAGTTGAACCCATAATCCAAATAAATAGTTAATGTTGAAAGCTAGATTCTATTCAATTTATAAAATATATGTTCCCTTGTGCTTACTGAGATTTTCCAAATCATTAACAGTTAAAACACTGAACAATAAATTAAAACAGTCAAAATTATATCAAAGTGCTTGTTTGTCTGTCTTACATAAGCATTGTTCTGACCCCCCCCCCCCCCTTTCAATAAAAAAAAAGTGCGGTATCCCCCCCCCCCCCCCCCCACCTAGAATGCTTACGAAATACTTGAACAGTCCCTTATACAGTTGTTCAGAGCAAGTGTTCTTAATCTTGTGAGTTAAGATAAGACAACGAAAAATATATTTTATTTAAGTACTGTATAACTTACGATAACAGAATATATAAAACTTTATATAATTATTTACCGGCTATAAACTAGGAGTTCACTGGACTAAAATATCAATTGTAATGTTCATGCAATCTTATGTAATGTTGATGAAATGCAAATTTGCATATTTTTCTTAAATGTTTCAGTCTACAAATTCCACAGTTCTGTCTGGCTTTATGTAGTTTTGTAATGTAAGTTAACTTTCTTTACTATTTCAGAAATGCAATTGATGAAATGAAGTATTTTGCAACCCGAAACCCAGAGATAAGGCTTTTGAGTTTTGCCATTCGAAATACATATATAATTTTCTGGCCATTAGATAAGCTAAAATGACCAAATTGATAAAATTTAAAAAAGTACTACTTTCTAAATTTAACAAAACTTTGAATTAAGTATTGATTGGGTAACGAAATATCCTTTGATATTTAGTTGATGGAAATATCACTCTGCAAATATTGTGCGAATACTGCTTTAGTCATTGGAAGCACTTCATTGAATAATTCTGCTAAATTGAAACGCTACCATTTTAGTTCACTGAAGCGAATAACATCAGCGCTTAATGAAGCGAATAACCAGAATTTTATTTTATATTCTATTGTGTTCAACCTATGGATTACTAGATTATCATCTCTAGCTAACATTTCTGTATGATAGGAAAGCACTTTGTAGTAGATTATCAAGTTTAATTCTTCATTTTTCCCAAATATAAAGTCGTTGTTAATTTTTTTATTCTGATTTAATGAAGATGAAAATATAATGAATTCCTTTTCGGAACAATTCGTGAAAAAAAATAAACGTGAAAACATTTTCTTTTTAGGTCTAAACTTGTGAACCAATGATAATAGGATGATTTGTAATTAAAGTTCCTGGAAATGAGAGCGGTATTGAGTATCTGGTGGTATTATAAAGACAATTGATTCAGTTCTAGCCATTATAAGACATTATAATATTACTTATTACAATATTCAGAATTATATTTATTGATATACAATAAAATTCCCGTTTACTTATACACAGAGTTTTCAGTCGCTGGGAAGCCTAAATAATGTTTGGCGATGCAAAGGTTGTAGTTCCTTGCAAAATTAGGCGCTGATTTAATAAATAAATAAATGATTTTATTGCAGACAAAATTTTAACGATATTACAAGCAGAGAACTTTAGCAATTAAGCTATTTCTGCTGAAATTTCAATTTCAAAGTTTTCTATCAGTGAAATGGAAAAATTAGATTATCCCCAGACATTTATTCAATTGCCTTATTAAAATTCAAAGTAAAAGATTAATTCCAATGCATTGCTAATGACTAAGATGACACCCAATGAAGTAGCTACAAGAATAACAAAACGTTAGATATCAACTGAAACACACACACATTACTTTTAAAAATCCATTTATTAACATTAAAATAAGCACAACATAAAGGATATTTTAATGTTAGTATATGATGTTTTAAAAGTAATGTATGTATGTGTGTCAGTTGATTTCTCTAAAAGTTTATTCCACACGTAAAACCTTTGACTAATATCTCGTTTTATTTTGTTGAACTGAACTACTTAAAATCTTTGTCAAGTATTTTTAAAAAAAAGGAGTAATTAATTAATTAGTTAATTTAGTTGAGCCTCATCTTAAAACTCCTTATATTATAATCAAGAAGGATTAGAATTATAAATTTCTAAATACCATTCTGATGAAGCTTCTATCTAAATTTCTGACAACGGAAAAATAAATTGTCTAGCGTTTATTAAACACTTTAATTTATAAATTACTTTGCATTTCTTAAAATTAGGTCTTTCCCTAATTAGTATGGGATTTCAAATTCAATCATTTTATGCAAAGTTCAATTCTAATCTGCTAATCCATATTTCTCTTTATTTTAATTAAAACACATGATTCATTGAATTACAAAAATCTCCCCTTTGTATAATAATGAGTTTTCTAGAATATTCTACAGTCGTTTCAAACCTCTCTCTTTTTTTAAGAGATGTCTTTGTGTTTTCTTGTTCTTATGATTCTTTGTCTATTAATGCTTCATGGAATGGATCTACTGACATTACAATTCATCTTCGAAAATCGCTATTAAAACCAGAGACTTAATCATCTCTTAAAAAAAGATATGTTAATATATGTTAGTTTAAGCTCGGTTCATTGGATCTGTTACTGGGGAAGCAGATACATTCACACACACACACACACACACACACAGTAGGATCTAAAAGCCTTGGAAAAGTTACCTACAATAAAAAAACTATCATAAATATTTAGTTGTAAATTTTCTGTTGGCTTGATATTCCATTAACTTTTAGAAATTTATAGTGTCTCTATTTATAGATATCAGATTAAAGTGCGTGAAGACAATTTTATATAATGGAAAACAGAAACGCACGTAACTAAACAAAGTTCACGGAACTCTTTTTGGTATTTGTTGCTGGGAATCGGAGATAAGCACTGTTTCGAATTGCATAACTCTCGTCAGTACCAAATACAGATCAGTGAATTTTTATTTAGTTATGTGTGTTTCTGTTTTTTCATTTTATAAAGTTGTCTTTACGCACATTAATTTGATTTCTGTATATTAATCTTTTATTGAATTAATCCTTACTAAGCTAAGCGGAATGCTGGCATGGATTCATTATTCAACCCTTTTACTCTTAATTTATTTTTATTTTTTTTTAATTGAGGGGTCATTGTTGTGTCCATTTGCCCGTTTTCCCTATTGTCCTACTTCACTGGGCGAATCCAACTGATGAGTTATGCAATTCGAAACAGTGCTGTTTTGGATTCCCAGTGTTAAATACCAAAAATAGCTCGGTGAACTTTTGTTTAGTTATGCGTATTTCTATTTTCTCATTGTATAAAAATATCTATTTATCTTAAATATCCATAAATAAGCATGTTAAATTTGCAGAAGATCAAAAAAAAAAATTAGGACATGTACACACTTTGCGACTTTTTTTTTAGAATGACTTTCTTCAGAAAGTAGGTTAAAAGTGGCATCTAACTTTGTGGTGTAAAGAGTGGCTAATCTGGTGGTTCAAATCTTGAATTATTTCCTATTTCGAAAGGCCAAAAAGTAACTTCATTTCCCATCCATCTGAAAACACAATTTGGGAGAATGTTAATCGCGTGACAGCAACAGCCAATCCCATTATGCTGTTAGCTTGCATAATAACTTTACAGAAATGATAATTTTAAAACTAATTAAAACGGAAAATGTTCTCTTCAGTGCAGTAATACTTTAGCCTTTCTGGAAATTGGTCAAATTTAATTCCAGTGAAGTTATAAGTTTATTTAGCTTTTGAAATAATTGAATTGTTATCATCGTATTATTGTTTTGCTGAGAAGTTAAGCCTAGCTGGTATTTTTAATATATTTTTTTATATTTGAGAATGGAATACATCGAAGATGTAATAAGTTTAGTTAGAAAGAATATGACATCTTTCTATTGAAAAAAAGTAGAGCTTGAAGGGATTTTATGAAGGCAAAAATGCAAAGTTTTTACTGTACATTAAACAACTGGGATTAGAGGAAAAATTCGAATTTACAAAATCCTATGGTCAATTGAAGGATGTTAAGATAACAGACTCTTCATTTCTCTTAAGATAAAAAAGGAAAGCTATTATATTTAATCTTATAGGCAAAAAAGTAAAAGACGGAGATATTGAATAATTGGTTATTGAAATTTTCCGAGTTTCACCTGTAATGAGTACAAGTTTTATTCATATTGTTTATGTAATTGTTGCGTAATGTATATTAATCTCGTTTCTCTCCCCTGGATTCCAGGTAGAAACATATAACCATGGACGATTAGAACAAATAACAATTCAAGTGTGATCTTGAAGTCTAGGCTGGTCAGGATCGCAATGGGTCTAATTCATTGAAGATAAGTAACGGTCAACTTACTTATAAAGCTATAAAGCAACTTGTCCTGCGTCCATTTGAACAGGATCTACTAAGCTCTGCAATCTCATATGGCGTTTGCATCATAATAGTTGCCAAAAGTCGCACTTCCAACGTGTGTCTTCATCTTGAACGCGCTTTCGGTGACAGGATCATTTCTCTTCTTATTTCCTTATCCTTCCTATTCACCTGATCCAACTCCATCATATGGAGATTTGTGAGATACGATCTTTATGCTAGCCGTGCTGGCGTGGCCGTGCGGTCTAGACGGCAGGTCTGTCGTTGCGGCCAGTGTGCCAGTTCCCGGGTTCGAATCCCGGTCGTGGCATGGATGTTTCTTTCTTCTTCTGTTTCTTCTTCTGAGCGTTCCCGTTTCTTTACCCTGGCAATTAGGGTTAAAATGCATCTCCCAACCCGCAGTTGAAAGTCAGCGTGGGAGATTAGACTTTCATCCCCCGAGACAGTGAGCTGTCTGAGGGAAGCCTTTGTCCAGCAGTGGGCTGTTAAAGGCTGTTAGATGGATAGATAGATAGATCTTTTTCCTCTTGGAAAACAGCGATACGAGACCAGTGTTCAAAGAAGATACGTACAGACCTGTCTTAAATAAAGTAGTTATATTGTCTGCTCAGATTTCATTCAGTTCTTTCTTTTCTACATGTCTACTAATTTAGAATAACGTTTCTTTAATTAAAAGGAACAAAGATTTTGTTAAGGTTAAGTTTTTGTAGTTTCCGTACTACAAAAAGGGGCATTTTTACGGTAACCTAATTGTTTTCAAGTTAAAATCAGAATTTTAATTTTCCCCTTAAATGAATAACGATCTGACTTTAAGTTAGAAAATATCAATTGACTAAAGATTGATGAAATTTCCTTTTTAAGTTTTTGCTTTCGAAAGAGAATGAAGTAAAATTTCTTAAACCCTTTTTATTTTGCGATTATTGAACAAAAGTCCAAAGATTCTCTTTTTGACAAACTCAACAGGAGGTGAACTTTATCTTAACACGAGATGAAGTGTTCAGGATTTGCCATTTCGGAGCACTTGGAAAAAGTAAAACATTCTTAACTGAGAAATTACTTCCAGCAGGGATTTTTCTCCTTCTTTGGCAAGTTTTTGACACACATTAATCTATCACATTTTGGTTATTTCTCTCAAGTATCAAACCATGAATGATATTCCTTGGAGATGAATCAGTTAAGTGTAGGCTAAGACTTTCTTACAGTATTTAATTGCTTGTTTGGAATTAGTTTCAGACCCAACATTTTACTTTTTATGTTTTAAAATTAAATAGTTACTTGAATTGAATTGAATATCTCAAGTTTCTGGTGGCGCTACAGCAAAAAAATTGAAAGAACATTTTTCCGTCTCTTGTGAAGTCTTGTACTTTGTTGTAACCTATTGTTTAGTTTTTATCTACTAAAATTCTCATCTACGGTAATCGTCCGGAACACTTGAGATTTAGGATTAAGATTGATGCTTTGGCCAATTCGTTGCTTTCGTAAAAATTCACAGCACAAATAGTGGATCAAATAAAGTCAATACATCTTCTGCCTTAAACCAAACTTTTTTTAATATTTTGAAGGCTTTCGAATTAAACCATGCGACATAACAAAATGTCATCATTTCCCTCCCTATTTTCTTTTTGTAAAAACAAAGTTGTGCCTGATAATGACATTTTTTGTAACTTACTGAAACTCCAATATCTTCGTGCAATCTGTCTCTTGCAGAATACGAGTTCCCTTGAAAGTTGGGATGATTACATATTTAAATCTTTTCCTATGAAGCAACAGAAAAAACAAAGGCAGCTGCTTCGTAATTTTTAGTGAATAAAAATGCTTTGCACTTGATGCTACTCATGCGTTTCAATTACATCGCCCTGAAATTTTGTTGTCTACTTTTGCTTTGTTTTCCCCATTTGCAAGAGCGGTGATAAAAAACAAAAAAAATCAAAGCACAAATTGACATTTTCCAGAAAGGGTGACTGGGAAACACAGCGAAATAAAAAAATCCCATTTGGGCCAATTTGCGCGTCTATTCAGCAATTTCCGTCAGGCGGAAGAAGTAATATCTCCGTGTTATCGAATACCATTAAAAGTAGACACCGAACCAATTTCCCTAATAAGGCGCTTGCATCCATGAAACTCCTTAAATAATAGAAGTAGGAGAAATCTTGTAGGCGTTCTGTGCGCCAATAATTTCTCTCTCTCCCCGCCCTGGCGAAAAGTTTTAACAGAAAATACGACTCCTTGACTTCGTTAGCATTCATATCGCTTCTAATGTTTGTCCCTTAAAACATCGCTTCCAACAAAAGCCCCAGAGCGCATCCCCCTCTCATTTTGTTTACGGATATTACAATATTCATTGGGCCAGACATTAGAGTTATTACACCGGAGGAAAAAGACAGGTAAAAGCACCCACTGAGTTGGGAGTGGCTTTTTTTTTCTTCTTCTTAGGAGAGGATGCGGGGGTGGAGGGTTATGTACACTGAAGGCAAATGGAAATCACAACAAAAAGCTTCTTAATAAAGGAATAAAGAGCTTCATTAACGGAATCTTATGTCGTTTGTTTCTTTGTACATTTCTTGTATACAGAAGCTCAACAACCCGAAACGCAAACGGAGACGATGACTTATTGGTAACAATTCTGTTCTTTTTATCTTTTTTTAAGCAAAACAACCACTTCTAAGAAACTTTATTTTTTTTTATTTGCCCGAGAGGTTCCACATGAAGTGAAAGCAAAGGATTGTAACCTTTCTGGCATTTGAAGTAAGGATTTCAAATTTGAAGAATATCTGTTTTTCTGTAGGAAACTTTGGCATTTCTAAGCGTTATTGAGAACAAGTTGTTTTCAATCCGAATGCTTACATTTGGAAATGCTTCGTAATAATTTCCTTTCCTGATTAAAGATTTCAAGTGTTTTTAGAAGAAATTTAAGCAGTTATTTACAAAATATTTCAAGCATTTTTTTTCAGTCTGGGAAAAAATCCTCTTACTTACTAGAAAGATTGCCAGAAAATGCCAATGTTCTCCATCTTTTATGAATTCAACATTTTTTTTTAATATTTTTATAGTCTATTTTTTTCATTTTTAGGATAATGAGAGATAAAAGGACTTTTTTTTGTCTTATGAATATAGGAAATGTTATTCACTCGATCTATAGACTTGTTAGTCGATCTATAGAAACTTTGTAATAAAATGTTAGTCCATAAGAAACACTTGATTCCTAAAAATTGATTCTGAAAATAAAAACGTAAAAATTGATGAAAGATCTTTAACTTAATAAATCGTTTATCGTGAATAATTATTTTTTTTGAATGAAAATAACAAACCAGCTGATAATATTTTTACATTTACTTTCCTAGAGAACAAAATACTTTCAGTTTCGTTCCTTCATTTAGATATTTCTCAAGGGATAGTGTCACAGGGAACCCGATAATCCTCATTAGATTAGGATTTTCTTCAGCTTAGTTCTGGAAGAGTTTTTATTGTGGTTTTTATTTTCTTTTCTAATGGTTTTACATAATCATTTCTTAGTATTCCGATCTGCATTGAAAAGGACAAAGTATATAAGAAAAAATGATTTACTGTATCTTATTTTAATCATATCTTATTTTAATCACAGTTCGTAATTACTAACTTTGTTTGTTGCTTATTTTAGAGACCATATGGAGGAGTGGCTTTATTTTGGTTTGGATTTCTGCTTTTTGATTTTTGTTACGTAAATTAATAGGAAAATTAATATTGTATCAAATTCAGTACGAGGACATTTCACAAATAAAAACAAATCAACTAAAAAGAAAACTTTTTAGTTGATAACAACCGTATTAATTAAACTTTATTTAACCGAAGAAAACATAATATTACAAAGGAAAAAGTTTTTAAAGTCTTTACGGCGACTTCTTTATCAAGTCAAAAATTCAAAATAAAAACGGCAAAAATAGAAAAGAAAACATATGAATATGTAACAAAAAAGGACGTAGCATTAAAGAGAAATACAAGCACAACAATTTTAAAGGAAAACAAAATAACAATTAAAATTATTACAATAATATAACTACCTGCTAAAACTACTTTACATCCTGGCACTAAGTTTGACCCTACGCAGTAACATTATTGTAATAATTTCAATTATTTTATTTTCCTTTAAAATTGTTGTGCTTGTATTTCTGATTAATGCT
>JAFIDM010006943.1:11063578-11074681 GCA_023159025.1 Thereuonema tuberculata | reverse complement strand
CATTTATTATCGGTGATATTTCGCGGAATTAGTATCTTTCCGCTTTTATCTTATACTCCTAAAATTAAAGATATGAAGATCTATTGGTTCGAAAACTGTTAGGGATGTAAACAGATATTCGTATTGACGTTAGGAGCCTGACTTACCTGGGAAAGTAGTCTATAATTGATTTGTGAGGCTCCACTTAAGACAATATTTATCCTCATTCACTAATATTCAAGTCATCGGTAGCTGCCTTTGATGGTTTCAGCAAAAATTAACGTTAACATTTATTAACCAGTAACTTAATTTATCAGGGTACGTTTTTGGTTACAAATTTCAGAACCCAATATTTGAGTTTTTGAAAATAAAAAATAAAAATAAAATATAATCTTACTGAACTATGGTAATGAAAACAGTACAATATCAACTTTATAGTATTTTATTGTTTTATTAAACAATGACATTGCTTGTTTTTTGTTTTTTATAAAGTTTTATATATATTTATATACAACTTAAATATCACAAATAGTTTAGGCTAAAACATAATAATTGTTACATAATCCAAATTAAAGTTATTAGTTTCTAATGGTTTCAATACATCTACATTACATATTACCCCATTGTTTTAAAAAAAATACAATGGTTCTTACGAGAATTTCTAAAGGTCCTTGTCAATAAGGACCATGTGTTAGTGCAAGGTGCCTAACTTATTCATGCTATTATGAGATCCTGCTATTAAGTTTAAGATAGCATTCTTACCCGTAAGAAGAAAAAAAAAATATATAATTTAAGAAGTACACCTTCAATACTTTAAATCATACATTTTACAACTAAAGTAGAAATTCAAAATAACTTACGAAAAATAAATACAGAAAGAACTATTATATAAATTATATATGGTGTGATGATAACGGAATTTAAATACTGAATAATGAAAGTGATATAATACATATAACTTCACACGGAAGAGTTAATTCTATAAAAGAAGGAAATAAATAAGATTAGATGGCCAGCATCATCAATCACATTTAACGTTCTTAATCACTATCACAATAGCTAATAGGTTGGAATGTTTCAATCACAATCCAATCAGAAGGGGTTAGATTCAAAAGAAGGAAATCTCAAACCACAAACCAGCCAATGTCTACTCTTTCGTCAAAAACGACTGCGTTGCGAAAATACTCTTTTTCTTCTTGTTGACTAACGAAAGGACGCGTGCATATTTAACCATAACATTTACAGTGCATTTCAAATTTCTGAGGACTATTATTAGATGGCTAACAATAGCACTGACACCTATTTTCTTTCTATTAGATCTCCATAATAATGTTTTATATATAATAGAAAGACGTCAATAGTATTGTTAACCATGTTATTTGAAATTTGACACAAACTTTAGGCAATAAGTTCCTTTCAGTGTAATGGTAGTTCTAACAACAGGCACTGCCTTTATTATAAATTAGCAATATAAATATCAATGTAAATATCATGGTTGCCCGTGTTTAATATGTGACCGTAGAAGAGTTCTATAAAGTTAAATTTGTGAAGACACCAACAGTTCTAAAAGTAGGAGTGCTTAATTTTCAAGCAAAGACAGTGAGCAAATGATTCGAGTTGAGTTTCATAGAGAAAGACAGTGAACGATGAGGTGTCACGTTTGAAAATTCGTATATAACTCTATCTCAATAATTAAAAATTGCTACAAAGAATACCGATGATGAAGCCTAATAATGGCACTACAGCACAAAAATAAAGCTTCCCAACATAGAATGAATTATAAGGTATTGTTAATCTCTTTCCCTTTTCTTTTCTTAGAAAACAGCGAGAATCAATATTTTAAAGATTTTCAGATGATTTCAAACAATGGTGGATTGATGAATTATTCACAACCTTTCAATATTATTCCACACATTTCCTATTGTGAATCATTTCACCGTGAACTTTTCCAGAAATGAATAGAAGTATTGTAATTAGTAATTATTTATAAAAACACTGAAGAAATTACTTTTTTTTCATGAAAATTAAAAAAAATAATCCCTAAATAAATCTTTAACTGTATTATAAAAATTACGAGAAATAATTAATAGATTAAATCGATTTTACACTGACTTCTCACTTCTATCTGTTTTTGTTTATAAAAAAATTCCAAATAGAAATTCTCAAGATATAGTACAGACCGTCACGGTAGATAATAGTAATACCAATGTCCTTTCTTGTGGTAAGCTTTCATTTAAGTTTATCTCTTCGAACCATCTTAAGAAATCAGCAAAAAAAAAGTGGAATTTTTAGTTCTTAAGCAAAGTATTTAACTATAGAATATTTTAGCAAAATTGTAAGCTTTTAAGCTTTATTTCAAAAAAAAAAAAAAAATAATGAAATGGATCCTGTAAAAGATAGCGATTTTTAGATGGACAGGAAGTGAAAATCTAGTTATACCCTGGCAATTTTTAAGAACTCCATCTTTGCGTAGAAAAGAAATTTTTTAATTCTTTAAATAATAAAAAAAGATATTAATGAAATTGGTGAAAGCTCGGTTACTCATCAGCGATTTTTTTTTTTAAGAATAAAGATGTGTTTTGTAAATATGTCAACATGCACATGAAAACTGTGGAATTATAGTTAGAAGTCCTTTTATAGAAAAATAAACGGCCACTGGATTTCCGTTAAAAAAACTCTTGATTTGCTATAAATATATTTTATAATAAATAGTAACAACGAAGACAAAGTTCAGCATCATTTTCTCCCTGAGAGCATCTTGAAATTGATTCTCAGATTTTCACAAGAGAAATCTATTTCTCCTGCGGATCCTTCCATAATCTTGGAACGTTTTTCATTGAAGTCCTAATCTGTTAAGAATGAAACAACGAACGGTGGATTATCTTTTAGTTGCTGCAGATACACGAACTGGGGAATTCGAAATCGTCGACGTGGAACTTTCTTTGTGAATCGTAAGCCAACAATGGATAAGTGATCTTCTGCTGTTGACATCGTCTGTGAATGTTGTTGCTTTCGACACAAGAAGGACTGCAAAGAGACAAGGATTAATTATTAAAAAACGCTAATTGTTACTAAAGACAATTAAGATAGAGAGTTTGTATACTACACAACATTTTCATTAACTTTCTAAGATTTTCATTCTTTCGAAACAACTTTCAAATCCCTTCATTAACCACGGTCGATTAACAAACTATTACTTTCGTTCAACGTAAATTCCATTAACATTATTTAAGTAATTGTATTTGCAATTGATTCTGTCATTAAATGAAATCTTTTTAAGTAATTTTCCCATTATTTTAGTTGATAATCCTAATCAGAGAATAACAATAAATTCTATTTATAAATGCAGGGTGCAAAAACCCCCTAGGACATGTATCTCATATATATGTAGATATGTGAAAATGGACCACTTTTTGATAAGGTAAAAGGTCCGAAAACGTACCGTTTCCCTTTTATACAAGTTTTATTCACTTCAATATTGTGAACGATTATATATCTTCAAATGAAACAATATATTTTCAAATGAAGTTGACGACAATTATTTTGCAATATAATTTTTAACTATCAATATTTGCAAAATAATTACTACAATTACTACAAAAATTTGCTTTAATATTTATGTGTTCAAAATAAAAAAAATAATAAATAAAATAAAATAAAAATAAAAAACAAAAACAAAAAAATTTGAAACAAATGAAGTAAAGTTTGAAATAGCAAATTGCTCAAGTATTAAAAAAATCATACAAATTAGATTTCAAAGTAAAAATATAAAAATTAAATAAAAATCACAATTTTTTTTTTTTTAATGTTGTTTTTTTTTGTCCTATGTTAGCAATTTAAAATATATTTTTTTTAAAACACAAAAATTTTTCTATTACAGCGCTTAAGCAAAAAAAAAAAAAAAAACGATTTTTTTTTTTTTCATAGATTTTGAGATCTCATTATAATAAAAATAGACCAATCATTGTAAGATTTATTTCAAGAATAGAAAAGGAAAATTGGCTTCGTATAACTAATTCATATAATAATTCTAGTTGAAGTCAATGTAAAAAATGAAGAAATAAATTTTTATAATATACTAGATTTTAATAAAACTTATAAATTAAGATCAAATTCTAGAGGAAACTTATAACTTCAATCATACAAGCTAGAAACGACTTCTCAAAGGCCGGGAGCTAGTCTTGGCAAGTCCTTTTGAACGTGATATAGATCATGTCTCTAGCATATGTCGTTCCTGAGATAGGAATTTCTCGCGACGGACGGACAGACAGAACGGGGATGTAAGGCTTCTCCTGCTATGAGCTACGCTCTGTATAGAAGCTTAAGAAGGTACAAAGACAAGACTCTTTTTTTTTCCTCCATACTCAGTACATAAAGTAATTATGTTGTTAATGTATTAAATTTTATTTTGTATTATTCAATGATGGGAAGGGATTGGGATTGAGAACTCCTTCCACAAACGATATCTGTAAATTTAGTCAAAAACAATTCATTTCAAATTAGAAATAATTCCTCTCATACCTATATTTTCACTTGGTCTTATACCAGTGTTCTGTTTTTTCAATTTCTGTTTTACTTCATATATTCTTAAACGAAATTTCACTAAACGATTAATTAATTTGATACATTGATTCAAATATGATTTCCTTAATCAAACCATCATTTTTTTTTTAAATCTTCATTACAAACACTTTTAATGCGACAACATGAGTTACTACTACAAGATTTGTCATTGTTATCAATGCAATGCCCTCACAATTCAGTCACAGTTACTTTAAGAGGCAGTTCCATTGCTTCGACAGGCAAAAAAAAAATGTATATAAATGCGTAAAAAAAACGTAAACTCTTGAATTTCTGTAATTTTTTAATATTTCTTTTAAAGATATTTTATCAGTCCAGTAAGACCAAAAAAAAAGTTGTTTTTTTGTTTTAAAATCTTCTTTACCCAGAAATTTCTAAAAATATTTTGAGTCGATCTCAAATCTCAATACAAAGAATTTAAAACAGTCGACGACTTTGTACTGTGCAGAGTTATTTGCCGTTCGCAGGAAAATTTACATTAATCTTTGGTTGTCGTATACGAATTGAAATCAAGAATCAGTTGCAAAACTCAAAACACGAGTTGTCTTCAAGAAAAAGAACGGTAGAGTTCGCCATTTGGAAACTGGTTGATCTGCCTTGTTCAACTGTCGTCCGTTGCAATTATTCGCTCGTCAGTCTGCGTTATCTTCAGAAATTCATAGGTGTCTGAATGACAGTGCTGCGTAAATACAGTAACAAAAACTCTGATGACGGATTTCACCCTTCTCAGAATGGTCTACAAAAGAACTGTCTTTCCTCGTCCATTAACAGTATGTTGGCTCAATTGAGTTTACTGGTCATGACAATAAAGTAGTTGTTGAAAACAATTTAACAAATATGTTTAGTTTTACTATTGATTTTTAAAGTATTTGCAAAAAAACAAAAAATCTTTTTTTTTTTTTTTGCAAATACTTTAAAAATCAATAGTAAAACTAAACATATTTGTTAAATTTGAGGATAATTTAGAGTGTGCAGGAGAAGTTTACTTGATTGCTTAATACGATTCCCGGCCTCAGTTTAGGAATCTAACAGCGAGGGATCCACACAGATGCAAAAAGATGAAGTTAATGATAAAGTTTCTAAATCTGTAAATCGTATTTTAATTGAAGTATTCATTATGTTAAAACCATATAAAAGTTCGATAATACAATTTTATCACTACAAATTACAATAGTTATAAAACTTAAGTTCAAAATACTTACTGGCATTTCTGAATGGTGACTGACTGTTGACAGGTTCCGAAATTAACGATAATCTTCCAAACTTTGTTTTTATTCTGGGCTCTCAAAGGATGAATGACGTGAACTGGTGAAAGACAGCCTGAGACTAACGGCTGTTCGTCGCTGAAATAAGTTGCAAGGGATTCATTTTTAAAATGAGATACTTAATAAAATAAAAACCATCACCAATGACCCGAATGTGAGGACAGATGTACGAGAAAGCGGAGATGAAAAGCAGTCACCAAAAGAAATAATAGTAGAAAAAAAACCAGAGTATCTGCAAAATCAAAAGTTAACAAGTTAAGTTTAATGATGAAGTGTTTAAAATTTTTAGTAACATGATACACATTTATAAAGATCTTACTGAAACAATACTTCTAAAATAGCTTTTAAATAAACACTTATCCCAAAGCGTATTTAAAAGCCAAAGGGCAAAAGACAAAATTGTGGCTCCTCTACTTCAACATCTCTTTGCCTAAATGGATCCAGGATTTCTTGTCGTTTCACTATTTCTGTGCCATAAGTTGAGTACAAACAAACTACTTTACACTGAATCGATTTATCAAATAAGGAGATTGGTTGAATGTTCTGACGAATCACTGAAAGATTGGTTTTGTTTTGTTTTTCCTTTTTGAAAAGCACCATTAATAATAATGGCATGGTTGATTAAAGCATCTGGCTAGAACGTAAACTCTTTGAGATACCAGCATCACTTTGAAATCTCTCAGAGTAAATACCAGTTGAGAATTCTGCCAACAGAGGAGTTTCAAGAGCGTGTGCTCTTTTTTTAAGAGTGGCGGTGATTGTGAGTTACGATTTGCTTTCAAACCAACTGATATCGAGGAAAAAGAAAAACCAGAAATGAAAAAAATCTCATTAATTCTATTAAATACTCAAATATGCAGTAATGCATCCTCCTTAATTAGCGACTAACACAAAAGTAAATTTAAATACAGGATTTCGGTAATGTTGTTTGATATAGATTAATTCTTAAAGAAAATCTACTTTGCTGAAGCTGAAAAACTCAACGTTAAGATTTCACAAAGAGTTCTGCGGAGCTGTCCTAATAATTTTATGATTTCAAATGTGTTTTTTTTCTTACCTTTCTTGGGACTTCTCTTCGTCTCGTGTCGCTGTCTGATTGCACTGAAGCTTGGCTCCAAGTTTCGACAATTTGTTGATCATTATAGTGAGAAGTTCCCTAAAATAAAAAGAAAAAGTAATTGTAACAGCTATCTCGTGTCTAGTCATAGATAAGTATGTTAATAATAAATAATTTTTATGAGGGGAGTTTTCAGTTTAGATGATGACGACCAGAACTATTAGAGAATTTTTTATTACTACTGTTCGTTCTTCCTTCCGATCGTTGATCGGCTGAAATTTGGAATGGGAGGTTCTCACAGAAACGTAAATTCACGTTATTACTTTTTTGCATTTCAAGTTTTCTTATAATATTCGGTATTCTAAATTACTTGGATGAAAAGCTTTAAACATCGTCGCTTTTTACAGGAATTTATGTTCGACAGTAATGGAATCTTCAGCTTTAATGCTAATTCGATGTAACACTGTTGGGTAAGAAATAATACAGCAAATAATTCCAAAGATGAGGTTAAAGTTAAAGCATAATGGCGTATCCTCCACACAGGTACCATCGTTTGGATGAGGATCCTATGATCTAAATAGGACATGACAGCCAAACAGGACAAAGTGGAGATAGAAGAGCCAGATCGGAGCTCGCTCGCCTTAACTCTCTTGATCCAATATCCATTTTAAAGAGGTTTTAAAGAGACCTGTAAATCCTGGTTAAATCCAGGACCTGTTATGAGAAAATGTAACAAGCAAAAAAAAACCTCTGGTTTTCCACGACTACCCAGCCTATAGATTAAGTACTTTACCATTCGAGAATCTTCTGATGTAAAGTTTTAACTATATCACGGATAATAGAGATTTGTCCGTGGTTTCGAATCGAATGTTAAGTTAAACAGTACTGCAGCAGGCCTGGGGTGAGCGGGAGATTTCGGATCCCAGCGATTCTCGACCAACGGGACTAGTTCAGGTCGGATGGTCAAACCGACGCTCGCCCGCGTTTAATCCCCGAGTAAGAAACTCGGTACCCTTTCGACAGAGGGCTGGGTGAAATCTTAGGGTCCGTCTTGAGGAGAAATAACTGTGGAAAAATCCCCGATCACCTTATTAATCTTATGTTATGACATATTCCAATCTATTATCCGCTGGCTCATAGTCTGCCCACAAGTTACTTTCCACTATTCACTCATTATTTTTATAAATAACGCTTTGTTACGACATAACACGATCAGTAGTTTCAGTTACCGTACAGTGCCTCATCCAATCAGCGAAGTCCTTTTACGAACATCTGGGGCTATCTAGTTTATTTTTAACATGAGCATTGCCTAAATCATCATGTTAAAATGAATCTGTGGGAACTACATTTTTAATTCTTTGCTAAATCAAATTTTCAGTATCATCTTAACCTAACTGATCGCAAAACCTAATCTATAGTTGATTTCTTCTGCGAATTCTTATTAGATGGCGTTGACGCAGGTTTTGAACAATTAAAAATACCATTTGTTTGTTTGTTTGTTTTGTGGGGTGGGAGATAACAGATTAGTGAGAGCCGGATAAGCGAATCTTATTTGTATCTTAATGTAAGTTTAAAGAGAGGTCAGGAATACAAAAACAAACCATATTTATAGTGGAACATAAGTCCGCAATCGCCACCCACATGTGCAAGAAGATACAAAGGTTCATTCATAAAAGACAACATGTTTATTAGCCCTATATTTACAAAATAATAAGGTGTACACCTACAGGTTCACAGTAGGTGTACAAAGTTCCTTCACCAATCTCTGGTGCAAATGCGCAAATGTTTGATGATGCAAATGTTTGAGGATGACAAATGCGCAAATGTTTGTTAGGGAACCGTTGACAATACAATCGAACAGCGGCTCGTCCGTTTCTGTTCGCTGCCCCATAGGCTAGTATTTGCCCCCTTAGCATTAGTGAAGCGATACATCCTACTCTACAAAGTCAACGTCTCAAACAACGATGGCTCAAACTGCCAAACAGCGCTCTTTAGGACATTCTGGTGGCGTTTAGTGACATAAATTCCACTACGAATACGGTTCGTTTTTTGTATTCCTGATCTACCTTTAAAATTGTACAGGGAATTTTAAATCAGGATATATTTACGATGATGATATATTTACTGAATATAAGTTCTTCAGTAGAATAAACTGATTTACTTTTATTATTATAAAACCATAGCTTTTGCTATTTGTTGCTTATAATTGATTTCATTCAATCCCAATAACTACTGAAGCACTTAGACCGCTTTCATGAAACAATTGTTGTATCCGATAATTTTCGTCATTTATTCTAATAAAGAAAAGATATGTTTTCATTCAGAATGTTAATATTTCTAATCCGTTACTCACAGATTCCCATCTCAATTTCTGATATCATTTTTTTTTTAACAATCCAGCCCACAAAGAAAGAAAGAATGCATGCTCCAATATCGGTCTTTCTAGTTGTCAACAGCAGTCTTTGTTATAATTTTATAACTGTCAAGCAGCTGTCCTGTATGTTAATATAAAACAATCATTACGGAACTACTGCCAATCTTTAATTCAAAATATCTGGATTAAAATCTTATTTTCACTCTTTTGTTTTGTTTTTTTGTTTGTTTGTTTGTTTAATTCTTTAACTTGCATATTTTAAAATTCATCTCAATTTCAACAAAAACAGATTTAAAAAGCGTTTAAGAAGTGAGTACAACAACAACGCCTTTCTACTAACCGAGGGTAAAACTTGTCTTCGACGCAGAAACTCCCTCCGGCTTCAGCAGCGCATTTGGGAACATTGCTGTCGCCCTGGTATTTGCTCAGAAGTTTATGTATTTTATTGTCCAAAGCACCAGTTTTGGCTGACATGAACTGCTGGATTGTATCGAGATGGTTTCCGCTCATTTCCTTGTCCTTGACGTCAGAGGGTGTGGCTGTGGTTGACCCAAAGTACACGCTGTCCTCCGTGTCGTTGGTCGGTACGTAGAGAAATCGCATGACCTTTGTCTTCGTCACGAATGTGCGCAGGGCCGGCAACAGAGACAAGCGTCTGCTCATGTGTTTGGCACTCTCTTGAAACCGATGGGCTACCTAAAAACCATATTACAATTAGTAACTAAATGATTAAATGAAAGAAAACACTTTCAATCAACATACAATTACATCGGTTTAATCTGAAGTTAAACTGAAAAGCTAAAAGATTGTGCAGTAAATACGATACAATAAATGTGATGTAGATCTCTAACTTTTCAATGAAAACAATACTATTAACAGAAGTACAAGACACTAAAGAAATACTTTTCAACATGTAACATTAAACTTTCAAAAATAAACGATTAAGTGACATAATCCAGTTCTGCTTTGAACTCTCAAACAAGTTCAATATTTTGATTTCATTTATTTTTATCTATTTTGAAATATTTCGATATTTCATTTCTTTTTATTTAATTCCTGAAAACAGTCTCGAGCAGAAACAAGCAATTGAATGCATTAAGCCTTTATACAAAATGAGTTATTGAGCCACTAAGCAAATGAATGTTGTCAGCCTTTACTTATTAATCAAGGCATGTAATTAATAATGAATTTAGGAGGAAATAAATTATACGAAAAACACAGCATTATTTAAATTATTAAATTATTAATGGATCTTTAATTGATCTTCCCTGTCCATCTAACATCTCTTCCTGATGAAATTTCGGCTCGTTACTAGGAGTATGTTTAGGAACTCTTTTAGGTATTTAGGAGTATGTTTAGTTACAGGTTTATTCCTAGCAATACATTACAAAAGTGATATCAATTTAGCTTTTCAAGCTAATGACCATATTGGCTGAGACGTCAATAATGGATGAATCCTTCGCTTCATTCATGCTAATGGACATCTTTCTTTTTTATTTGAATTTATCTTCGTATTGGACGAAATATTTATTATGGAGTAAGTAATATTGCGCTTACAGAACTCTTTTAATACATTAAATGTTATTAATATTGACAACATATCAAAGCAATTCAGATCTTCATTATAAAGCAGGGGTTCACCTGCCAAAAACTGAGGAAGGAAGCTGTCTATTTACGCCCACATTGAAATTACTAAGGGCGGTGCGAATGGAGCCGTAGCACCAGGAGCCGTAACAATGGAGACGCCGTGGAGACTTTACGTCTATAAAGGATGGGCAATTCCCTGCTTAGTAAAGAAAGCAATTCATATTTAACAGTAATTATATTAATTTATTCTGATATGTATT
>JAFIDM010006943.1:11015872-11037332 GCA_023159025.1 Thereuonema tuberculata | reverse complement strand
TGGGTAAAGCTTTCGCTCGGCGAGCCAAACATCAACGAGTAGATTCTGCTGATGATTCCCCAATAAGGATGAAACAATTGTACAGAATTCTCGTTGATGTTGGCTCTGTGGGCGAAAGCATATTTATTGTCAGGTTGGCGATTTCTCTCCAAGGAATGCTTCATTTTTTTAATTCCATAACTTTTCTATTTTTACTGTGTGAAGATAATCTATTATTGTGACTCGGTCAACGATTTGCGAGAAGATACAGATTGTTTGTACATAACGGTTATCAATGAATTTCAGCAAAAATCACGTCATCTGGCTGAATTTTTGGGACAAAAACAAAGCAGCAACTTGCCTATAATGGTACCTATAATGTTGTCTAGACTAACCAGTTATCAAGTGGAAGTATTCATAACCTCTTCTACAATCCCATTTTCGAAAAAAAAAAAAAAAAATCCGATAAGGAGAGATATTTCTTTTTTTCTTTTCTTCCACTGTTAGCCATAAGGATATCTATAGCTTTTTTCTTTTACATCTTCAGTCATGAAATAGAAATAAATAGAAAGACTTTTACCAAATCGGAAGACTTGCACTGTTACACATTCCAAAATTCCTCATTTGGCCCCTCTCGCTATAAGTTGTTTTTGTAAACTGAAGAAAAGCATCAAGTTTGAGGAAGAAGTGAGTGACGAATGAAAATCTCGAATTGGACTCTTGAAACTCTGGAGAAACATTAAAAAGAAACGAGATCTATCTGCCAAAATTGGACGCTTACATATCTATATATATGTTTGATTTAGAAAAATTAGGAAGCTCGATAATAATAATAATAATAATAATAAAATGGAGTTTTAGATCCGGAATGACCATCCCTGGTCTCTGGATCCCTGATAAGATTTTATCCCTGAAAAATCTAAAATGAAAGCAGTGCTTTTCACACGACTGATGTGATCTTTGACAACGTCATCGTCACTTGAAAAAGAATTCAGCTTCTGTTAAACGGATTTTTCTAAAAAGTTGCAAGATATTAAAGTATTGTTGTTTCCCACTTGCTTCGGTCAAACTTACCAAGGTTTCTATTTGTTCTATGTATTGTCATATATTCATTCTAACATAAATACATCGTCTATCTCAATTCTATCTCTTTACCTTAACAGAAGAGGAAGATTACAAATTCGTAAATGAAAAATACTGAACGTTAAAAACCGTATTACACTTATACAGTGAAACCTCGGGTCACTTACATTTCAGGTTACGAACAACAAATTCGAAAATTTTTTAGTCTCGGGTAACGAACAGTGCCTCGGGTTACGAACGAAGGTGAGAGCCAGAGCAAGGTTTAAGGTTGAAGATAAACGATCGCGTACAGTACAAATTTACAAGTTACGGGGTCAAATCACACCAAAGGCGTCTCACCTAACATCTGAAAGTATCTCTCCGCGCCCACATGATTCTTTTTCCGATGTAAACAAGATATATTAATGCATTTATTTGTATAATGTATTTATTAAATGTAATCATTTACCTTAACTTTAATTTATTTGGTTGTTTTCTTTCTCTTTATTTAATACGTGAAGTATACGTATTCTTTGCGTTTTGTCAGGTAAATGACCCGAGGTTAATAAAAAGGAACGATTCTTTCATCTTGAAACGGATCGTCTCTATTTCATTGATTTCAATGTTTCGGGTTACGAACGTTTCAGGTTACGAACCGAGTTCTGGAATGAATTAAGTTCGAACTCGAGGGACCACTGTATTTTTCTTTCATGTATAACCTTGTGGTTGCTAAGGAAGTTATTTTAATTTTTTCTCTGCTTTTAAGGGTTTTGTTTTTAAATATGGAGCCATTTTGTTTTCATGGCATATTCTTTTTGTCTGCAGTAATTAGTAATCCCGGTTGAAGAGAGGCAATAAGTTCGAAACAACTTTTTCAGATTCTCATTAACAAAAAGTTAAAGAATCCACATTTTCTTTTATTTCAAGGTTAGAAAACGAAGTTAAAAATTTGCAATAAAATTAATCACAGTTGCGAAAGTGGCTGTTGATCTTATGAATTTCAGTCATTGGTTAGGGGAGTGCTTTGACTAAGTGAATCTACGTCCCCTTGTGCGTTATTCACATCCAATGCTAAGCCGTCCAGGAGGAAAACAGGCACTGGTAATTGTTTTATGCGCGTTATCTCGAATTATTTTAATTAAGCGCAGACCTTGTGTGTATTTGCCGCCGCCGCTGTTCAAGATGGGGCGTTGATGAGTGGGAAAAAAGGCGGAAGAGGAGATGGAAAACTGAACGCAGCACTGCCTTCTCGGTAATTAAGTGTAAAAAATTCGCGGGCAATATAAATCTAGGATGGATTGGTAGGCGGTTTTAGTTTTTCCCCCCCTTCGCTTCCCCATACGCATCTCCCCCTACCCTCCACTTCTCTTGAATCGAATTGAAAACTCCTGGTGCCAAAGCACAAATACAGCTGAAACTTGTTTGTGTTTGAAGCTCATTTGGGCACTAAATCGCTAATTAGATGCATAATTTAATATGCCTGATTCATTAATGAGGGAACTTCGTAACAGATTACACGCGTGATGCTCGCCAGGCGGCGGCTGGTAGGGTGGGGGAGGGAGAGAACAAACCAAACCGAACCCTTCCCTTTCACCCTTCCGCACAAGAAAGAGCTTGTGAACTGAAGAAGACTGAGATGAAGATGATAATAAATTTGACTTACTTACATCTTCATCAAATAATCATAAAACAAGGAGGGTCAAATGGATTCCAAAATATCTACATAGCAATGATGACATAACAAAAGTATGTAAGACTAAAAACTTTCCATTTTCATATATCTACTTGATTAGTTTGTTTAGCTGCATTTGTGAGCTGCAGTTTTTTTATAATGATCTTATATTAACAGTATTAAAAAATATCTTCAATAATTAATAAAAAAGAAAAGATAGATAATATCTTAATATCTAGATATCTCCAATACACCGCTCACATCAATGGGGATGTTTAAGGTCTCTGGGTCGAGGCTGGAAAAGTCACGTGATGTGTGTGTGTCACTTCTAAAAACATGGCTAAGATTACCAAAGCACCTCTGTATATAAAAGATTTCTCAATTTTAAATATATTGAATAATTAAGGAGGCGTATAGAAATAATGTAGATACGTTATTTCTAGATGAAAGGAATAGAACAAATTTCTCTTTAAATATATTTATTCCTTTCATCTAGAAATAACGTATCTACATTATTTCCATACGCCTCCTTAATTGTATGCCGATAATTCAATATATTTAAAGTTGAGAAATCTTTTATACACAGAGGTGCTTTGGTAATCTTAGCATGTTTTTAGAAGTGACCCACACACACATCACGTGACTTTTCCAGCCTCGACCCAGAGACCTTAAACATCCCCATTGTAAGTACTTCCAAGCGCCCATCTCCGAGTTTATTTTTTTCATTTCATTAGTGATTTCTTCTTTAAAAATTAGTAAAATAAAATGAAAGCTTTATTTTTTATTTTCAGTCGATGTTTTAACAAGTTCTTATTAGTTTTTGAGGGAAGAAAAACTCTCAACGGAATTCTGGAATGTTAACTCAGAAAAGTGTCTGTTTTACGCCATCGCCACTCGATAGAGGACTTGGTTCCAAATGACAGTGTTTTACCAACATCATTTGCTATGAAGGTCATAAATTTGGAAAATACTAAATACAATTTATTGTGATAATCTTTAAGAATATTTCAAAATAGATATGGAAAGTGTTCAAGTATAACTTTTCGATAAATCATTTAATTAATACACTCCGTTCAGTAACAATTTCTGATATAAATGCTATTAAAAACTTATATTCCCCTAAAAGAGGCAAGGTCCTAGAGCTGCAAATGCAGCTGCAATAGGGGAGCAAAGCATTACATTTCTCTGTAAGGGAGTTAAAGGGCTTCAAATAGGAAATCAAAGCAGGATATCATTCGAGAAAGTTCCACGAATGAGTGAAGAAAAAGGAATGTTAAGAATTCAAGGACAGCAAACTGCTTGGGTTGACAAGTTCATTTGGAATTAATGCAGCTGAATTAATGTAAAATCTGAAATTTGTTCCAAAAAAGTAAGTCTTCTATTCCAAGATATTATTTTCATTAGGGCAACATTGGTATTGAGATGACTGAGTAATCTCCTTTGTCGTTTCGATTTCCCGCCCTCTTGTCATTCCATTTCTTTGGGTCACTGAAGGAATCCAAATAGACGACGAGCTAACAACACTACACCATCATCAAATTTCAAGAATTTAATGAGTAAAAGAGTTAAATTTCTTTCAATTTCGTCACTTAAAATCTTTCCTAAAAACATTACAGTATGCATTTAATAATCTCCTGTTTTTTTCTTTCTCCCTAGTGCCGTTTTCGATACCGAAGGCCAATGACATCACTTTTTCTCCAGTGTTGGACCTACAAGGAAGTAAAGCTGGCAATAGAGGTACGTTAACTGGCTTTCAAATTCTTTTTTTTTATGTGATTTAGTAAATTTTCTCTCGTTATCCAAACGACTAAGAGGACAAAGACTTTGGTGCAATGAAGAAAGAATTAAATAGTAGAGGAATATAAAGCCAAATATTGGTTTGGATAAAAGTCCACCGAATTGTTTTCCCATTATCCATAATGCTTAAAAAAAATCATGTTACCCCTAGATTCAAAATATTACAATCAAAACCTTAACATAGTTGTCTAATATCAGCCATTTAGTTAGGAATATTCACAAATATGGCGAGGATTTGCCAGATACTTCACCACGTTTGCTGTAAAACATCATTTCTATCTGAATTTATCTTTACTACTATTTAAAATATAAAGTGAATATATATATAATACGTCTGAAAAAGAAGTCAAAACTAATAATTAAGGAAAGATTCCTAATATCCGGTATCCGATAGTTACGTAGAGCTACGGCACCATCAACCAACCAGCTAAGATGCAATGATAACGCATTTTTACATTTCAAAAAGCCAAAAAACCAAAAATTTAACTTTCTTGGTAAATGAATACATTTATTGAAATTAACAATTTACAAATCAGAACGTCAATTTTCATAAATAATAACAATTCTAAAGTTATGAACAGATGATGTTGCTAGTCAATATTCTAGTTACTGAATATTGAAAGTACATTTCAGAATGCGAATGTAGGTTTTTCAGTTTTGAGGAAAACAATTAGGCAATGTTTTTCCCAACTTCAGGAGAGACCCGGAAGAGCTTTTATGGACGGCAAACTAAGGTAACCAGGTCGTGAAGCCTATTGTTTCCGACATTAAAGGTCCGGTTTCCCCTCTCCCCTGTTATAAATTGCGTCAGAGCCCTGCTCCATTTGGGGGAAAACAAAAAGGACGGTCACTGAGACTGCATAAGTGATGTCAATCCTCCTTGATCAGAGGCGACGGTGGGGGCAACATCTCGCCAAACCTCACGCTTCTTGAGAGGAAAAGAGAAAACCCAACAGAAGGGCAGTGAAAGTGAGAGCGAGTGGATCCACAACCCTGTGCGATATCCCTCACTTTTTGAGCCACCTCGCCCTTCTGATCTGAGCATCCCCGATTAGAGGTCTAAATAGTCCCTAACTTGAGCACTGGGTTATTTGGTGCAGTACTACATCCCGACTGTTCTTACATCCTCTAGACGAGAAATCGAGTGGATCATCCGCTCATCTTTGCACCTCCCGTTTCTCCACAGTAGGCAGATCAACGGCGGTAGCCAGGACCAGATGATCTCCCGCCACTTCATCCCGACCTGTGAATGACTGCAGCAGGTACTGTGATTCCGAAGAAGATCTGTTCGATCGTGTAATCTGTCCCTCTCTCTTTACTTGTCTTCCCTCTCTTCCATGCCACTTACTTTTAATAAAGCCTTATCTATCACACCACGATATCTTGACTATTCTTATTGAGAGGGCGCGTGCCACGGATATTTCCCTCTCTGCTTATCTAGCTTTCCACGGCTCTCTCATCCTCTCCCCACCTTCCCTTTCCCCGCTCCCTCGCATATCTCCCTGTCATTCCCAGTGATCGTGGTTTGCTTAGGAGAGCACTTGATGGCGTGCGCCTAAAACAACACGTGACACATGATAGCAGAGCGTGATTAGAACGTTACCGCCATCGATAGAATTTCCCATCCGACTAGCTTGCTTATTTACGGAGGAGCCCGCGCCTTCACCCGCTTTGTCTGCTACTCTACTCATTTTAACCCCCACTTCCTACGGCTGCCATCATGGCGTCCGAAAAAGACAGGCTGATCACCGTCGGCATGAAACGAGAATTTCCTGACTCGATCCTCCTTCTCTCCGGACTCTTCTACAAGGTGTGGGGCGTCGAGGACATAAAGAGAAGAGGATTCGAAATGGCAGCATGCCGAGGGCAAAAACAAATTGATAAGTCCGCTGGAGATTTATCTCCTGAGCAGAACGGAGCAACAGAAGCAGCCCACCATCGAAGAAACTGCTGTCCCTCAAGGATCATACCATTGTTTTTTCACATCTCAAGCAGACAAATAGGACTGATGGCTCCATCCGTGAGTTTTTATATGAAGCTGACAGGCTCGTCGAGACTCATGGATTAGAATTTGTGGAATTCCTGGAGATTCTCCCGAAACTGACGGACAAAAGACTGTCTCCCTGGGTGAATGATAAGGCAGACTCGACTTGGCTCGAATGAGACGACTTTAAGAAAGACTGCTTGAGCGCTTTCCTATTTCCCTGCAACAGAGGAAAAGGGAAGAACTGCGCGAGATCAAGCAGGTGCAAGGAGAATCGGCGGAGATATTCATCGCGCATGTGAAACAGCGGGCTTGCATGCTGGATTTGACTCTCAGCAACGACCAGCTAGTGAACCTACTGTACAAAGGCATTCTACCTATAAGTAGCTTCTATACCCCCCCCTCCCCCCGAAAGAATGCAAAACGGCCGAGGATGTATGTAAATATGCTCGCCGGTATGAGATGGCAGCAGGATTGAAGGACAACTCCGCCGCTCACATGAACCAAATCGCGAGGATCCGTAAAGGAGATGGGAGTTGAACTCTGCGAACTACACGAGCGAAAGGAGGCGCAAGCAAAAGCCAGGCCATTCCTCCAATGCTCTGCCACCAAAACGGATGGGATATCCTGCTTCAGATGCGGGAGACCTGACATGTACGCCAACAGATGCGATGCCGATTCCGCAGGGAGTCGGAAAACTTAGTGGACTGGGTGCCGACAACTGAAAGGACAACTACGACCGTGAGTGGCTGACGATGGTGTGGGAAACCTGTAACCCTTCCACTACACCGCTGAAACTCCAGGAGTGGCATTCCCCGTCTTCCCACCAGAAGAACCAAACATCCACCGCGCCTAAAGTTATAACTCAACTCTGTCTTGATATCTGTCTTGGCTATTCTCATTGAGATGGCGCGGGCCACGGATGTTTCCTTCTCGGCTTAGCTAGCTTTCCACGGCTCTCTCATCCTCTTCCCGACCTTCCCTTTCCACGCTCCCTTGCCTATCTCCCTGTCATTCCCCGTGATCGTGGCTTTCTTGGGAGAGAACTCGATGGCGTGCGCCTAAAACAACACGTGACAGCGTTTCCCATGCATGTGCAGCTTGAATTTTGGAATCAAATCAAAGTCGCATTGATTCCCGTCTGGCGAATACGAAGGGTGTTCCACCCCCATCCACGTAACAAAGCCTCTGAAGGAGTTGCTATGTGACATGTGGTGTTATCGTGAAGAAGGATGGCGTTGGATAGCAGTTTCCAAAAACTGGTAATTATACGGTGGATAATCTTGGAGATTACTTAGAGGGTGTTAGCAATGTGCATTGAGCATTCCTGTGTTCCTTTTTCTTTCTTAGCTACACTGCATTGCATTAAACGATGATTTCAAAATACGTATTTTCCAGTTGTTCCCATGACGTTTCTTCACTGACTCAGACCACATTACTAGTGCCAATCAGAAGCACATCTAACAAGCTTTCAAACGTATATGTGGAATTGCAATCTTTCATGTTTACTATGCTTCATCGCCAAATTATGCTTCATCGTGTGTCTACCAGAAAGACTAGCGCCTCGTTTTCAGTTCATGTTGTATCCGAATTTAGTCAATCACCAAAACAAGGAGATTTACTTCCGACCTTCGCTTCTATTTATTTTTTGGAAGTTAAGCATAAGTTAATGAAAGACTTTTGTTTAGGATTTGTAATAGCTATTAATAGGAACTGTAGGATTAGAACAAATAATTTCAGAAAATAACTAAGTTGAAGTGTCTCTGAATAAGTAACTCAGAAACTATTAATTACTAAACTATTTGAGCAAATTCTTAATATATTTGCTCTGATGACCCAATGGAATCTCACACATTCAACCGTCATGAATAGATAATGCCTCTACACAGACAAATAGGAGAGCAGTTTGAAAGGTGCCAGTATTTCCGAAATAGCACGACTGATGAACTAGTTCATTACTGTTCACCATCCAGAGACATGCAACGACATCACTAGAAACCACTATGTCTATCCGCCTGATTGAGAGGTGATTTATAGAACGAATCTTGCATTCTTGCGCCCCTTACACTGTCTGCCAATAACACCTCATGAGCAGTGGTGTATTGTGGCAAGGACGGCTGTGGACTGGCAACGAATCGTGCTTAATGTTGAATCCAAGGACACGGATAACCATCGTACTTAGAGTATGGAGAAGAACTAGGCAGCGCACAAATCCGGATTTCATTGGGACTGGTGACGTAATAGTGTGGGGAGCCCCTCTCCTACGATTCTCTGTCTCCGCTGATAGTGATCAACGGAATATTCGCAATGGTACGTTGAGGAGATTCTGCGGGCTCGGTGCTTTCCTTCATGGAGCGGCTACAGCGAGATATTGCCCGCCCACGTACAGCACACGTTTCTCTGGACTGCCTCTATGCTGTCGACACCCATCCTTGGCCCGCCAGGTCTTTAACAATTGTCGCCCACTGAACATGTTTGAACCAGCTGGAACGGCAGCTTCGGCCATCAACGGATATGAGCGATCAGCAGCAACAGTTGCAACAGCTTTGGGAGGATCTTTCGCAGATTAGACATCTGTATGACTCCATATAAGCCATATCGCCACAGTAGGGCGCTATGACGCAGTATTATTGACCTAAGGGTTTTGACAAATAAACGTTTGCTCTGAATTGTAATCGGTTATATTCATTGTCTTTGCGAAGTGTCATCTGCTGCTTATGGATGAACTAAATTTTTTTTGAGTGTATTTAGATTGAAATTGGAATTTAATTTAATTGCATAACATATTTTAAGACAATATGAGTAGTTTTAATTAAAAAATCATCTCGCCATTAAGAAAAGGACTGAAAGACCAGCAGTTATAAATGTTCCCAACATTCAGAATGAAGTCATGGTTTCTCTGTTGGATTCGAAAAACAAAAAAAAATCTTTGAAACGTCTTAGTTTAAATAATGTTTTACCTCATACAACTTTGTACCTATCTTGAAGGAAATTATTATGATAATTATAATCCGTAAAATACAGGAATTGCAGAAGATTTTACTGAGAGTTCATTTATTTCAAGAGTTACTTTTTCCTGTAACGTTACTAGGCACTGCACGAGAACCACAAGCAATCTTCATATTATGCGAGGTAAAATTTTGAGAACTTGAAATTGGTTATTTGAAATCAGCCGTCTTCTAGCACATAAGCTTCTTTTCGATTGGGTCATGCGATTTCTTAACGGATATGAGTCAATTGAGGATGATTCCAGGAGGAGAGAAACTACCTAGCACCTTTCCTTGTCATTTGACTTTTGAGAATTAAAGAGTGCGTTAAAAGGTCGAAATTTCGACAATGATTCAATCTAAGAAGTTCCTCAATTTCTTAAGAATTTGCCGTATAACTAAGGAAGATATTTTAAGATTTCTATTAAAAATTGATCCCTAGTCTCTAGTTCAAGTAAAAAAAAGAACTTTATCAAGACCACAAGCATTCTATGAGTAAACTTGCTGACTTGCAATGACCTGTCTAGCAGTTTATAGCATGACAATAGTCTTTGCCAAAAAAGATGATATACTTGAGACATCCAGAGCTTTGCTGCAAAATAAACAACAACAAACAAAACAAGGTCTGCCAATGGTTGTGAATAGTCATCAGTACTGAATTGCATTCAGGACAAACTAGCAGAAAGAGCGAGACTAACGTGCGCAGAATACACTTCAAATCCCTGAAGATATTAAATTAAAGAGTATTTCTTTTAGCAAATCTACAAACATCTTTCACTTTCTAGTTAGGACCCGAATTGATTAAAATAAAAAATAAAAAGAAGTAATTGTGTCAAATATTACTTCAATATTATATCAAATTGTAAAAAGAAAACAACCCACACCTTTTTTTTTTTTTTTTTTTACTATTTTTCCTGAATTCTTAGACTGAATTGTGTTATTTAATATTTTTTTTTATCCATTTTATTTTTTTTAATCGAAGTAGGATATGTGGGAAGGGAGTGAATTGGTTTCTGCCTCCAGAGCAAGGCCATTGTCAGCTGAGGGAGCAATGAGGTGTGTAGGCGGAAGAAGCCAACATCGGCAAAACGACCAACATATGGAAATGCAGAGCTGCCTAATGCACCGTGCCAAAACTCCCGCCAAAAAGCGAGAAATTCACCCACCTCCCTCCCGCTGCCTTACATGGACCTCCCGCCGCCTGTGCTCGCTCCGATTCCTCCCCCGTCAGCTGCCCCTTTTGTCGCAATTAGAGCCAACTACAAAAATATAAAAGACGTGTAAAAGAGGCAGAATGGCAACTTGGCTAAATGTATATTTCTCCCTGTGTTAACGAAAGCATGAAAAAGGGGAAGAAACGAATGGAACATCAGCGGTCTCTGGCGGAGTTATCCCTAAACATTATCATCTTCAGTTCGTAAACTGCGGCAGTAAAGCGGATTATTTTTGCATCATATTTACATTAACTTTTTAATTTTTTTTAAACACATTTGAACATTTTTTTTCCCCTCATCATTAATATATTTTACTGTTTTTCCTAATTAGTTAAACGCCAATCAATAGTAAATTCCACCCTTTAGGTAAAAAAATTAAATGCGGATAACACTGAATGTTGAATTAAATTCGAGTGTTAAACGCTGGAACTTCAGAAAAAGTAAATGATGTTGCTCTCAAAGTAATAAATGCATAAACAGCAAAAAAATTAACAGCATATCAAGTAAGGTATAAGGAATGATTGTTAATTCATTTTTCAACTATCTACAAAGACAGTGGGTGAAATGCTGCTAACTTGGTAGAAACACTTCCCAAAACACGAAGAAACATTAGTTCAAACCACCATCAGAAAAGACCTGGCGCTGCGAACGAGAATAGTCAATAGCGTGCAATATTTTATCGAAATCTTTTGTAACGTTTCGCTCTAAACATTTATTGACATCATCACATTCTTCTCTAGTGGTGCGTTTGAAGTATAGCACTCTATACAGTTGAAGTATTCCTGAACTTTAGTGTTTGCTCTATTCAATCTCTGAATAGCCATAACTTAATAAGGATCCCTGCATTTTGCTTTCAAAATTTATTTAATCAAAATATTTTATGCCTTATAATTCATTCTAGAATAAAGTCTTACCTGTTCTTCAATTTTAACTGCTTTAGGATCGAGTTTCTGTAGATGATTGGGAATTTGTGGCTTTTCTGGCTTCGTTTCTTGCTTAGCCGGAACTTGTAACGGCGGCGCTTGAGAACTACGTAGAAAAAAATTATCGTATTCTTTCAATTTTGCTTTAGTTAAAGCGATAATCTTTTCCTTAATTACGTTAACAATGAAATACAATTAATACAATTGATTATTCACGTCTTTACTGAACATAAAAGCTGTATAGAAAACATCTAACTAGAGTTCGACAAGCAGTTAAATTTCAGTAACCTAGGCTTTTGGGCCGGGCCATTTGCTGGCGGGCCCACAAGTGGTAGATTAGAAGCCAGCCCCGAAATCAGATTACATGACGATCGCCCAATTAGGTTATGCGCCTTCTAGAAAGTTCCAAGTCTGGTAAAGAACTGAAATACGAATTTTTAAATATGCTTTTCTGCTTTGTGTGGATAATAGTCATTGCTGAATAAGTACAATACAGGGTGTATCAAACACACTTCAAATTTTAAAGGGCGACAGACAGATTTGAGGTGGTGCTCCCTAAGAAATATACCGTATATCTACGGATGGCAATCTTCGATGCTAGAGGGCGCTCTTTAGGAGCGCTGCAATCGGCTAGAGAGGAGATATGGAACACCAAGACAAAACAAAATGGATGGAAACAAGTGTAAGTAACCTATTTATTCAAAGAAGGTGCTCAAAGTGGTGGCCGCATTGCTTGCATGACAAGAGTCGAAGAATTGATTGCCGTACATTTCGAAACATTCCCGGCATTCCGCGAGCTGTTGCAGCGTCGACAGCGATTATTGAAACAATGTCTTCATTTGAGTCAATGGAGTATCGTATACGAGATTCCTCAAGTGCTCCCAGATACATGTTAAATCGGGCTAAGGCACAGCAACAGCGCCCTCTAGCACCAAAGGTTGCCGTCAGCGGACATAGATGAATCTTAGACGAAAAAAGTTTGTTGGGTGCTCCATATCTCTCATTAAAATTTGCATAGAGTTTTGATACATCCTGTATATAATAGTGCAAAAACAGGGAATTGAACAGGGGTAGCAATTCTACAGTAATATAAAATTCATTATCGCTCATCATTTTGTATCATATATAAATAATACATTCACTCCTGCCCAGTTCCCTTGGACCCCCTTTCCCCGAATTTAAACGATCCCTAAATGGGCGGGTAGGTGTGTGGGGGAGGGGACCTGTTGCAGCAACATTATATTCATATGAACATGAGTTCTTTAAAACCAACTCTTTTGACAAAATTAAGTCAACACTGACAAAGTTTTTACTAAAAAATAAAAATTTATAATTTTTTTTTTTTAGTTACTATATTTCGGCCTTAACAATATGATATTTATGGTGCAGAAGGGGTCAAAAAGTGGCGTAAAACCCCAAACCGATATGAAAATAGAGGAAATTATGTACAGAATCAGGGAAGAAGTGTCTCAGTTATAAAATACATTATTTCAATTTGATTCCCTTTATGATGGGATCTAGTCATCTGTCAACATCGATTTATCCTGAAGTACAGTCTACTCAATCAATTGACAAAATCTGATTCGGAATAAACTCTACTTCTGCATTTATTTATGAAATTATTTAAAGTAATGGTAAATTTAAAACCTGTTCTGCTTCCAATTTATTAATAATTTAAAACACATATTCCAGAAGAAAAGGCATCCCATCTTCTTCATCGTATTTAGTTTAAAAAAATTCGAACCACATTCTGCTGAGAAGTTCTGAACAATTAAAACTGATTCTTTTGACAAAAAAAGTTTTTAAAATAAACTGTATTTAATATAACCAACTTTAAATGCAATGAAAATCTCACTTACTTTTGTTTCTCTGGTTCTTCTTTATTTAATTCTGCTAATTTGCTTTCAGATCTTCTTAGTTTTTCCAATTCGATCTAAAAATAAATTTAAAACACGTGATAAAGATGTATTGATAAAAACACTTACCATACTAAATTATACATTGAGAGAAAGATTTTACGTGCGCTGTTCATAATTCTGTGGATCAAAGGAATAAGCCGGCACACCTGATTAAATCAGGTGTGCCGGCTTATTCCTTTGATCCACAGTACTAAATTATACAGATTGTATAATTATATAGATTGTATAATATACATTTATATAAAATTCAAAGTTTGTACATTTGTATGTTCTCTATACCCTTTATACCCTCTATATCCTGTAATTTTACCCCTTTTAACTGATCTGAAACAATTTTTTTATAGCTACTCTAAACTACCCTTGTGCGGAAAGTATAAGCTATCTTGGAACCTGGTCACACCACCCCTAGGGGTTTGAAATGGGATGAAGAGCGTCACTTATGCATCTGGTGGTGACAATGGGAACTACACAAAATATTGTTCTGCAATGTTGTGCATAATAGTGCCACATAGTAAACACTAGTGGCAAACACTAGAACTAAAATATTTTTTTGCAAAAATTTCTTCTGCAGCCTCTCTTTAGTGAACACGAAATTTGACATGTGATGTTTGTCAAAATATAAACGATACAATTATTAGCCGAATTTTCGATGCTCGGATCCTAATAGATGTAACATGGGAGAGGGAACCTTTTTTGAAGGGTTTGCATATCTCCAAAACAGCTCGAGATGGAAACACGAAAGTTGTTATGAGTGTTCTTTGTCAAAATTGAAAAGATGCCCTAAGGGGAGTAAACGGGACGGGGAGGGGGGAGGCAAATATTGTTGAACGATACTTCTACGGGGTTTTCGGTTTGCACAATAGGAATATAACATTCATTTGTACCGATCATGTGATTTTTTACTAACTGGGGAACGTCTGATGTGATAAGGTTGGGGAGGAAGGGGTGGGTTCGTCCCATTAAAAGGACGAACCCGCAGTCCCAGACCCTCACCCATGAAAGCTAAGATCTTTTTTTACTTTCTGAGTAATTTCTTTACGGTTTTCTATTAATTTGTGGCATGTTAAATCTTTTGATTAAATATAAAAGTTTAAATTAATACTTACTTCTCTGCTAATCAGTTGTTTAGCTGCATATGTTATCATCTTTTGTGATGATCCAGGAAACTTGCTGATTTCTTCGATATTTCTTTAAATAAAAGAAAACAAAAATAGCTGGTTAAAGCAATGGAATGGGAATAATGACAAAGCATTTATATTTCATTTTATCTCAAATTCACACAAAACAGAATCTTAAAAATTTTGATTGTTGACATGACATCATCATCTATAAGAAGTATTATTAACAAGTCATTCGGGTACGTGTACGATGTATCGTATATACTCGTGTAAAAGTCGAATTTGGGATCGACTATTACATAAGATACTATCTTTTGAGGGATTTGCAGTTCAAAATCAGTATCAAAAGCCCAAATGATCTCTAAACGAATAAAAACACAATGAATTATAGTAATAACACCGAATCTACGCATTCATTTTCCTCTGTTTTCTTAAGGTTTAAACAAAATGCTTTAAATAAAACTTTTTAAAATATTTTTTTTTTTTTTCTGATAAAAGCAGAAAGGAATAGCGGTACAAATTATGTTATGCCATGAAACAAAGAGCAAAGCGATAAAAAAAAAAAATACCTTACATCAGTAGCAGCCTACTAACAAATATTGACAATATGAAATTGACAGTAATAATACAATGGGAAAGCTTATAAAAGAAATGATTGTGTGATACACTGACCCGGTAATCGTATCTTAATATATAAAAATGAATGCTTCTTTATTTGTCCTGTTTGCGTTCCTATACCATTCATCAGATTGCGATGAAACTTGTGCGCACGCCCGCGAAGGTTTCTGAATTAGTAGAACCATTTTACAATATCTGGTTCTTCGAATTCAAACGTTTGCAGTTTCCGGTGCGACTCGCATTTGCAATGACCATTAACAAAGCACAGGGACAATAGCTACAAGTGTGTGGAGAAAACACAAAATATTGTATATCCAAAAGCACTTTAATAAACAGAATTAAAACACAAAGGCTTTCTTTCTTTGAGTGGCATTGCAACGCATGCCGGGTACAGCTAGTATGTTAATAAATTTCAGCCTAGACCTAGATCCGTGACTGTTTACATGGGAGAAAGGTAAGCATACGGAGAGTTACTTTCTAATATAGTGAGTATAATGAACTTTTTAAGAAATCGCAAATACTGATGTGTTAAGAATCAGGTTCGACTTATACACACGAGACATATGGAAAATTCCAGATTTTCGGGCTAAAAAAAAGGGTTCGACTTTTACTTCAGTATTTACGATATTTTTTCTGAATTATCTTTATTAAACAACAGAAATCCCAAGTTGGCTACAAGGTTTTTTTTTAATACCTCGAACAAAAAGTCATGTGAAAGCTGTGAATTTTGATTTTTAAATTCCTCAGACTATCCCCGCTGGTATTCTTAGGCTTCATAGTTATGAATAAAAAAAGGAATATATTTAACTCTTCAAAATATATTTACAAATCGGAAGACTTATAAAGTGACACGCTTTTATTTTAATCCATTTTAAAATTGAAAATATTACTTCATAAAATCAACATACATTGGAAAGACCCAATACTATTTTTCCATTGCTTACATTTTTTATTTTTATTATTATCGATGTAACAACATTCGTAAACCTAATAAAATTTCCATCAACATTCGTATTTATTTTGCAATTGTGAAGCATAAATGTAAAACATGTAAAGGTAAAATAAATAAATAAATAACGAAGATATTTAAAAAAAGAAAGACAGACATGAACAAGAAAGGTTTCGCACCCTGAAGATGTTTTCTGATTTCTTAACCGACTTAAGAATGGAAAGCTTTTATATTTTAGAAAATTTCCTGACAAAAAACAAAACAAAACCAAATTTCAATCAATTCTATAGTTGAATTATTTGTTTATTTAAAAGCAAGCCCTACAACTATGCTTTCTCTATATACCGTATTTACTCGCATAATTTCCCCTTTTTTTTCATCAATATTTTGACAAAAAAAAGGGGGGGTGGGGAAATTACGCGATGTTATTCAATTTGAGGGAAAAAAATATGGTGAAAGTGTAAGGAAAACCATGTTAAATATTGATTTTTAAAGCAAGAAATGTAATTAACAACAATTTTATTAACACGCAACATTTAAAATATAAGAAATCACATCTCAACATTTGTTTTTTCTTCAAAGTACAGTTAAGCAATAGGCATGCACGGAAGTGTGTGTGCGACTGTGACGTAATTTCGTAACTCACGCAGCGCAGCCCGCCATCTTTATAGCTGCTCACTGCATGACGTCAGCATCAGCTGCCTGCTAATAGAGAACTTAACTTTATTCGCGAACTTCACGTTTTCACAATTATTCTGATTCAGAAGGAGTCTGCTCTTGTACTGACCGGGGTGGGGGTGGAATCTTCCCCTAAAGTAGCGTGGGATAGAGAAATGCGATAGTAACGGTACATTGTCGCGTCGTCGTGAGTTGACCGCCAGTCAAGGTCATGTTGAAAACGCTTTGAAGTAGAGGTGGGGAAATTATGCGATAAAAATAAAAATTGAATTTTGTAATCCACAAAAACTGGGGTGGGGAAAATACGCGATGGGGGAAATTATGCGAGTAAATACGGTACTCAAGCTTTCTTACAGCTATCCGATAGTCAAGCTATCGATTCAAAGGTGGCTTTACATTGTGCGATTTTATGAAAGTTTACGTCAGTGGCTCTCAAATTTTTTGGCCTAGAGGCCTTTTGCCGTAGAAATCTCATGGATCCTTAGCAAGCAACAAATCTAGGAAAAATGTAGCTAGCACTAATCAAAACAAAACAGAATTTAGATAATAAAGTGAAGCTCTAGATAAAAAGCAGGACTAGAAGATGGACTTTCGCTAAATCTCTGTTTCAGTTAAACAGAGTTAATAAAAAGAAAAAAAACAAAAAGGCAACGACGAAACTAAGGACGGACAGCAGAGAAGATTCCAGAATTCATATTATTTATGTTCCTTTTATGAGTCTAGTTCACTGCTGACTAGATAACTACATCAATACATAAGAGGATATGGATTAATAATAATAGTAATAAACCGTATTTATGAAATTTGTCATCATCTTGCTAATTACGATACATCAGCAATCCATGCCTCTAAAAACCGTTACAAATTTACCCAATCGTTCTTCTATTGATAAATCAACTTTGTTTCAGTATAGGAAACGTTCTTTAACGTGCGGAGTGAACTAATCAAGAAAAACAATGAACACGCATAAATTACGCAATAAGAAAAGGATTCGCACCCCGAGCTGTCACCGTGAAGAGACCGGGATGGACCGTTTTGTCCTTTTTAGGACTTATCAGCCGGCCAAGGAACTGTTGTAGTTTTTAATTTTGTTAATTTTTGGTTAGGATTTCTTTGGGGGAAGGTATCGCTCTTGGGAGCAAGAATCGGGATAGTAACCTCTCGCACCTTCTGAGCCTGTCATCGGTGGAGTTTGGCTGGCTGATGAGTCCTAAAAAGGACGAAACGGTCCGTCCGTCTTTTCACGGTGACAGCTCAGGGTGCGAATCCTTTTCTTGCTGCGTAATTTATGTGTGTTCATTGTTTTTCTTGATTTGTTTCAGTATACTGTACTTTGAAAAGATGCAACGGGAAGTTCCTTACAATATCTTATAAAGTATTTTATTCTCTATTTTATTTAGCTTCAGAGAATCGGACAAGTAATGTATAATTTTTCAATCTGTCCGAAATCAACAACGAAATAACGAGTTTTCCTTCAATCGTTTACTCTAAAATAACAATCTCATAAAAAACCTTCAACAATCGAAAAAAAAATGTAAATACTCGAAAATTAGCTTTATTTAATCTTTTAAAAAATTCATCAAATAATAATTTGAAAAAGTAACTTGAAAAACTACATGTTGAATATAATGAAAGAAGAATCTAAATTTATTCTATTCTCAAATGAAAAAGAAACGAAACAGAAAATGGCGGACAAAGCTTCATCATACGAGGGTGTTTCAAGAAAAAATATTAGCGCAAATTTCATTAGTGCACATTAAGAATTTATGGTAATAACAAAGTATAATAAATTTAAATGAATAAATGGCTCCAAATTACTTAAAAAAATTCTGGTGAGAATTTTTTTTTTGTCCTGGACATCCATTTGACCGTCTCGTGCTTCACAGCTTTAAAAGTAAAGCAGACACAATGCGGGGGTGAGATGCGATGTCATCACGAACACAGGGAGCTCTGTCCAAACGACCCCCTTGGTTGATCTTAGCTGACCGTGCAAGGCTGAGTCGTCTTATATCTCCGGGGCGGGAGATCATATTGGATGGACCTCGCTTAATCCGGACCTAATTGCCAAATTACATTACGTAATGTGTTTCCAATGGGCCCTGTTAATTGGCGGTAATTGGGTTAGGTCCGCCGGTTGCATCCGCGACTAATTCGTTTACGGTGAGACACGGGCCACGCGAGAGCCATCACCAAGGCGAGTTAATCGCATAATGAATGCCTGGCACCTGCTCGGGACTACGTCCAATTCCATTAGACCCAAGTTTTCATTGCCAATTTTAATTAAATTGGGATATAACACAGTTAGCAGCATCTTTGTTTTAAGTGTCCCCCCGGAGCCAACGGCCAGCAGGGGCAATGAGGCAGGGGGCGCTGCCAAACGCGGTCTTTCATAGCCAATTGGAACGCCATCACCCACACGAACAATCCCCTTTGCTGCTCGGCACCAAAATTGAGTTACACGATTTTCAACTCAGACGAAAAAGAAAGCAATTCCATGTAGGCATTTTTCTGAATTTCCTTAATGGTAATCGCATTATCTTCTGCCCGATATTTGTTCACACAATTTATGCTTTTAAATCAAACGGCAAAGATAAGGAAATGTTCTTAATTAAAAAAAAAAAAAGCAGCTTTCTCTTCGTACACAGGTTTAATTACAAAGATAAATCATTAGAAGCTAAAATACTCCAGTGACAATGCAATTAAAAGAATTTTAGTTCTTTAAAAGTTTAAAAAAAAAAAAATCTCAGACAATTTCATCTGAATTGCAGAAACTAATGAATCTAGAATTAAAAAGAAAGACGGAGAAAAAGAAATTAAGAATTAATCCACTTAATCAAGTCCTGAATGCGACTAAGCAAATTATAAGTACTTTTTACTTTACAATATTGTTGTATTGTTTTTCTCCTATTTTTAATTTCATTTAAATGATTTGTTCCATTTTGACTATAGAAGAAGTTTATAGCACTTGTTAACCTTCTCGTGATAAAAAAGATCCAGAAGCAGATCACACTTTTCATTTTTTTTTCTTTCTTCATCGTATTTTTGCACATAGGATGCACTTAGGCCTTCTGGAAACGGACTGCGCCTCATATGGAATTACCTGCTTCTTATAAGTTCGGAGTTAGATATACTAGTGTCGATCAGCTAGAAATTAAAGTTATGAGTTTGCCTTAATGCCCACAATTGCTGAAATATCCGATTGAGGGCTTTATTAATACCACGTGGTCTTTCTCGTGTGTGTCATTGGAGGTATGCGGTGTAATTTCAAAATGGTGATCCACTTGAATAACTGGTCTCCTATTGAAACGTTAAAGAAATTATGCAACAACATCAGAAAGAAACGTCCTGGTCTTCTGAATGACTGATCTCCTTCATGACAATGCCCGACCACACGTTGCACGAAACATACAGAACTTACTACATAGTTTCTACTACGAAATTTTGGAACATCCTCCATACAGTCCGGATTTGGCTCCCAATAATGGTTTCCATATGTTCCCTGCCTTAAAAGAGCACATGCCAGGTTAACGCTTTACATGCAATGAAGAATTCTAACGTGATGCAAAAATAGCAAGCCCTAATTTTTAAGCACATGGGATGGAATAACTGATCAAACATTGTGACAAACGCCTCCATCGTCAAGGTGGCTTTGTAGAAAAACAGTGTATCTGTGCCACAATAAGGCACAATCTCATTTTCTTCCAATAAAGGTTGCTTTTCGTACCCAAGCTTTGAAAACATTTTTTACTTCCATTTCGCAGCTCAAGGGTAAACTTATTATGTAATAGACGGGAAATGGTATATAGAATAATGGAAGAAGTGGAAACTGATAATTTCTTGATGTTCTTTCAAGCACTGAAAAAGTACAGCTGATGTGAAAAGAAAAATTAAAAAAATACTTTTCTATTTCCCCAAAGAATGGCATCCTATCAACTGAGAGAGCAAATATGTATAGAAGTTTGGTGAACGTTTCTAAACAAAATATTGAAAGAGAGAACGGACAACCGTAGACAAAACTTTGCAAATAAACATTCGAAGATTTTTCCTAAAATAGCGAAGATGTAAAAGACTCGTGATACTTTTCTTTAAATCAGAAATCTTAATTCTAAACTTTACAATTACTATCCTTATCAATTTTTAAGTAATTATATTGCAGCCAATTTAATTTACGTCACTGGGAATTATTAAATTGGATTTGTACTTTAACTTTTATTTTTTTTCCTCAGGAAATTTAAAATAATACCAATATAATTTAAGATTATAGTTATTTTCTCGCATGTCACTGAAATTTTCTTGTTCCATGTGATGGGAAAGTGTGCTTTGGATTTCTGATCTTTGGTCTATTTATAATTGGATCAGAAAAAATATTCAATCTTGAAGTGATTCGTCGAATTACTTGTAAATAACGTAAACAAAGGATTGATGAAAAATACCAAATAATACAAAGAAACAAAATGGAAGAAAACCAACCACGGTAAGCTTCTATTGAGAGAATTAAAAAACGAATAACAAATTTACAGTAAAATAAACCAAAGAACGCACATAAATAAACAAAACAAA
>JAFIDM010006943.1:10956504-11015862 GCA_023159025.1 Thereuonema tuberculata | reverse complement strand
CACTAATATCAAAAATAGCTCAGTGAATTTGTGTTTTGTTTTGTTTAGTTATGTGCGTTCTTTGTTTATTTTACTGTAAAAATGTATTAACGCACGTTAATTTCCTTGTTTGAATAACAAATTTAGAATTCAGATTTTTAACATGTCGTTCTTATAAAAAACAAATCATCGTATTCATTGCTGACTATACAAAACTGTCGGCTATTGGCTAGTCGTCGGTTCCATCTCTTAATAGAATAGCCCTCGATATAATATATTCAGGATATATCATACAACTATGTTTTATCCTTTTGTAATTAGGTTAGAATATAGAATACTTTTCAAGAGGGGTAAAAAAGCCAGTCACGAATTGCTGATGGCCTCAGAACAATCTCAGGGGAAGATAGTTGATGTAGCTTAGTTGAATGAATGAGTTTCCCAATTTAATCCGTTGGCGAGCAGTAAAATTCAAACACAGACTCTTCACCCTTTGTTTGTTTGTCAGTGCTTTCATTGCAGAGCAACAGATCTTCTACTGCCCTCAAGTAGTAACAAACAATAGTTATGGGCAATGTGTGGGTGGTCTTATCTAACGTAATTAATCTTATTACTCTTAATGAGTCTTCACACAAGAAAAAAAAAATTAAATAAAAAGCAACAATATGTAACATACACAACTTCTTCGGAAGAGATCTGAATGAGACAATAAGAATTGCCAGAGTAAATAAGACATGTAGGAAGGTCGAAGGGTTTTGATATGCTAATGAAAGGGGATGGACACAATAATATGAACACCCATACGAAAACAGGCCATAATTCATTTGCGCAGCAGATTCACGCTATCTAGAATAGATGTCTGCCACCTAGTGGCCGTGAAGGCGGAAGCATCAGTCGATCAGCAGCAGCCGTATGGGTTGCATTTGACAATTGTGCTAGCAGTGAAACGTCGTTAAGTCCGACCTCTCAGATTTCGAAAGAGACATGATCATTGGGGCGCACCTCACTGGAGCTTCAGTGACGAAAACAGCCAAACTTGTGGGTGTTGCAAGAAGCACTGTGTGAACTACTATGACACAATCATGGTAAGACGTCATCTGCGAAACAGAACAGTGGGCGAAAGCTAACAGGCAGTGATAGACGGGTGTTGAAGCAGATAGTGATCCGACACCACAAGACAACAGTGTCCCAGGTAACCTTCGAAATGAACACCCATCTCCAGACCCCAGTATCAACCACAATTTCCAACGGTAACACTATTCTGCGAAAATTCATGGCAGAGCGGTTATTCCAAAACCATTGGTGACATCGCGTAATGTGTTGAAGCGACGGCAATGGTGCCGCGGGCACAGATACAGGACACAACAGCAGTGTGAACACGTCATTTGATCTGACGAATCTGCATTGACATTATTCAATACTTGGATGTGTATGTGTGGAGAACGCCCGCAGAATCCTTTCATGTTGACTGCCTCCTTCCTACTATTAACTCTACAATTTCTGAATTCGAGACCGCTCTCAGGAGGAATGGGTGCGTATTCCCTTGAACATTCTGCAAGACCTGTATTATCCATCGGATACAAGCTATAATCCAGGCGAAGGGTGGGCCAACGCCTTACTAATAAAGACGTTTCACAGGGGTGTTCATATTATTTTTGTCCACCCTCTGTAGATTTGATAAGACTTAAGGACTAGTTTTATATGCAACCGGGATCTTCAGAAAGAAATAAAGGTTTTTAGAAAACACTGAGAAGTGGATAAACTTAGGATAAAAGATAAAGATTACCTACAGGGATAAAATTACAAAGGAAGCGAAAGGTAGGTTAATAGGAAATATAGAAGAAAAAAAAACGAAGGCACAATGCAAATAACAAGAGAGGAAAGGATTCGCACCCTGAATTGTCATCGGGAAGAGACTGGGACGGACAGTTTCGTCCATTTTAGGACTCATCAGCCAGCCAAACCTCCCCGATGACAGAACTCAGAAGGTGAGTGAAGGGCGTAATCCCGGTTTTCGCTCCCGAGTATGGGACCGCCCTCCGGGATTACGGCCTTCACTGACCTTCTGAGTTCTGTCATCGGGGAGGTTTGGCTGGCTGATGAGTTCTAAAAAGGACGAACGGTCCGTCCCAGTCTCTTCCAGATGACAATTCAGGGTGCGAATCCTTTCCTCTTTTGTTATTTGCGTTGTGCCTTCGTTTTTTGCTCTTTTCATTGAATTATCAGGCACGTAAAATCTTTTTTCAGAAAAAAAAAGAGAATGGTTGAATGACAAAGAATACATGAGAATAGTGAGATTTCCTAAGCAGAATCCCTCATTAGCAAAGCATTATTGCATTGGTGTTATTCTGCATCAGACGGTTTTCCTATTAATTAAATTAAAAATAATAGTTCCATTAAAGCCATTTCATTATTTACTAACTGAGGAAAGTCGATGTTCAACTTACAGAAAATTAAGTGGCATCCAAAACTTTTAAACAAGAGTAATAAGATAAATTAATAATAACCAAAATAAATTTTACTAATAGTTAAGTTTTGACATTTAACAGAGAAAAAAAGTTCTTTACGTTACTCAAAAAAAAAACTTTTTGCGAGAAGCGAAAACAGTCTTGCCTGAGTTAAGTCTATTTCCTTATTGTTTACTTTTCATCACTCTAATATTTACAACATTTTTGCCAGTAATTAAGTTTACTTAAATAACAACTCTATGTCGATATTCTTATGAAAACTTTAAATGAGATTCTTTTCAACTAAAAAAAAAAGGAAGATTCAAACACAATTTTTTTTTTCGTGTTTATTATTGAACCGAAGCCATTTAAAAATATTTAAATTACATGGTTTATTAAAAACCAAATTGATGGAAACAGTTAATTAAAAACCTACACAACATATATGCACAGAAGTGATGTTCAGTTTTTTGAATTAATGTTCTTGAACTTTACGATTCAAAAATTATGAACCCCTTAACCTCCAATGATATTAAACCAAAAAAACAACAACTCTGGAATAATGAATAAAGCTTTTACGGGTTAGTTTTACTTCTGTAAGTTCAAGTCATACCATTTCGAAAAACGAAAACTGATTTCAGTAGTGGATTTGGATCAACCTTTTTTTTCTTTTTTCTTCGATAAGGTGAAGAGGAAAATTCATCAGCTACAAAGAGATTCATCAGCTACAAAAATCAGCTACAAAGAGATGGAAAAAATGCGCGCAGTTCAAGCAGAAAATGTCCTAGATTTATAGCCATGGACAGAAACTATCTCTTGTAATTACGAAATGCGTCTAAGTGTCAATTTTTAGAAGAAAACAAAAATCAATGTACTCGAAGATGATATTAAAATTTCCAAAAATAAAATAAAACTGTAAGAAATAAATAATATAAAATAATATTTTATGGCATGTTTTAAAGTTTTATATGAATTTAGAAGATACCAGACATGGATAACAAATAAACTAGAAATAAAAATCAAAAGTTGAGAGACTTCAAAACTAAATATAATACTTGTACAAACATCATCATCTTAACCCTAGAACTTAAATAAAGCTACAATAGAAACTCGCTAATCCGGCACGTTCGGGACTTCGGTAGTGCCGGATTACTGAAAATTCCGGATTACTGAGCGCCATCTAAAAATAGCCACTATTGCGAAATTAGCGGAAATATCGCTAAAATAGAGAGTCAAAAGAGCTATTAATAGGTATCAGGCCATTTTTCCGTGTTCTATTGTGATTTCTCTGATTTCGGTAGTGATGTTTACGCTTCACTGCTTCTTTAGAGGTGCTTGGTTTAGAAATCATTGCACAGAAACTCAACTCAAACTCACAACACTGAACGTTCATTGCAAAGCGACACAGTATCGTAGCACTGACAAGTGAGCAGTAGACGACACAAAATTTGTCATGACTGCCGCGTACGCCCGACCTCATTCGATTGCCCGCGAACTCTGCCGAACGCGCCCGGAAGGCTTATTCAGTGTAAAAAAAAAACCTTAGACCAATGCCGGATTATTGAATGTGCCGGATTATCGGATGCCGGATTAGCGGGGTTTTACTGTACTATTCCTGCAACACGATTTCCCTCATTTCTTTAAAAGTTTTCGTTTTCTGTAAATGATTAAGATCGTTTCCCATTCTTGACCATCAGAAAATTCATTCTATAAATCATTTGTATTCAGCTACGAAATGAGATCAATCTACTCACGGATCAAGGATGTAATTGAACTGTCCTTCAACGTTTCGTTCTTGTAAGTAAGTTAGGTTATAGGAAATCATGATGTCAATGAGACGAGCCAATTCGTCTTTTTCTCTGTTCGTATAGAGCTGAGTATTTACCTGCCAGAAACAGAAAAAAAAATACATTTATTTATTTCTATCAAAGCATTTATAGCATTTATTTATTTATTTCTATCAAAACAAACATAACAAACAGAATATTTTTGGAATAACATTCAATTTATTGCCAACAATATTTTATAGGACATACGTGGACATAAGATTTTAACAACCCAGTCGTCTTAAGGGAGATCCCGTTGAGAAGACAACAATAATTGTTAAAATTATGTCTACCAACCCCTGCCTCTCCTATAATTGTCTGCAGAGAATTAAGAACCCCAGGTCACACAATCTGTTGAAATCATCAAAGATATGTTTTAATGATGTGATTTAAATTTGATGATGGGTGGACAGAGAAACTTGAATGCACTCCACACAAGTTTCATTAATATTCAAAAACTCAGTAGCCTTTGTAACAGAAACAGTTTCTCACAGCCTAATTCAAGGCTTCCTTAATTATAAAAAAATAATTTAAACAAATAATACTAATAAATATTACTTATAATAATAACAAAATGTGAGGATTAACAGACCTCTTTAAACGCAAAGGACTTTTGCAAGTTCTGTTAAAAGTCAATTACTGAAATCTGAATTGCAGTAAATTTTCCAAAAGTATTTAAAATTTGCCTAACTTTGCCGCAAACCATAAAGGATTTTATTTTCTAAAATCACTGGATAAACTGTAGAATGTTTGTCAAGCCTCTATTATTGCACAACATTAATTCATTAGGCTTAATTTTGATTCAGATTATACGTATTTATTTACTCTTTAGAAAGGAAAATAATGAAAAGGCGAATTGACATTGTGTTCTATATCAATAAGAGAAACTAGCCGTCGAAGTAATTCGAGTTAAGTGCGAAACTGAAAGCAGATGACTTTCCAGTCTCAAAACGCACTGAACTTCTTTTTAATCTTTTTTAATCTTTGTTCCTTGAAAATTTTTGAAATTATTTCAGTCGAAATGGAATAATTTAAGGCAAAAGAGAGGAGGTGGATAAAAGAGAAAGAAAAATCAATAAGTAAATTTCCTTAAATGCTGAAATTGAAAACAAAACAAGAGAAGGATGAGTAGGAATAAATTGATAATGTCAAACAAGACCCCCTCTGCTCTTTTGATAAAAGGTAAAAATCTCTTTCAACGTTGAGAGCGGAAACAAAAATGGAATTAAATATTGACAAGCAATAGAAGAAAGAGCATTGATTGTACAAGAGGTAACTCTGCATCTGATCTTCTTATGTATGAGAGTGAATATCCCAAAGCACTTTATTCCAATGATTTAATTACAAGTATTCGTTCCAGCAAATGGAGCAGTAAAATCAGCCTCTCTACTGTCTACTGAAAACAAACAATGTAATAAAACAGGTCCTTTAAGGTCCCTTTTCTTAAACTTTTGTTATTAAGTAGGGGTGTGTGGGTGAATGTTCGAAATCACTTAGAGTTCTGAATATTGAATCCATCTTACCTTTTCCTAATCTTTCGTTATTTCCGATTTATTCTTTTTTCATTTTCTCTCTCATGAAGATGTTTCTATATGAGGAAACGTGAAACATCAGTAGGACTCAACCATATCCAGTGACTCGCCTTCAATTAAGGGTTGTTCTTTGCAAATTCAACCATAATTTTATGGCAACCTCAGTATATTCATTAATTCTATAATGTTCTTAGTTTTCACATGCAAGGCAGTTTTTCAGGGTTTCCTCAATCGAAAAAATCTTAGAAATATATATAATATATCTCGATATTAATTTGCTAAATAAATAAAGGTTTTTTTTTTTTTTTTAATGCTATGTAGGGAAGGATTTCCGGAGCGAAGCGACGGTACCCGTTTAGTACATACAGTATATTATATATTTCTGTAAAAAGTTATTTTATTTATTTTCGTTTTAGGTATTTATGTATTTTTATTTATTCAGAGAAATATAAATACAATAAGTATAATTAGAATAGAATACCTAAACGTAAATAAAAACAAAGTTTTACAGAAATTTCCACAACTGACCTTTAAGTTCTGGCCTGATACTCTCTTTGAAGCTAAAAGGTTTTTTTCATATTATTTTTTTTTTTTTTTTAGATATTCCTGCCACTTTAATTGTTTGAGTTTTTATTCCTTTGATGATGTTTCAGCCTACGATTGTGTTTGCTTCACTCAATACATGTTGAAATGAAACTTCACAGAATCATTAAAAAAAAAACAACAACAGTGAAAAGAGGAATTTATAAATCGTTTGGTTAGATTACATTTGTTTTACACTTTCTGCTAGTCGTGTAAACTTGCTTATCATACGAACAATTTGAGTTTTGACCATATATCAAAATGAGTAGGACTTTATATTTCAGCTGTAGTCCTTTTTGAATGAATCCTTCAACTAAGCAGAGAGTTTAATCATTTCTTCCTTGGATTTTACAAAGTAATATATCTCTTCATTGTCTCTCTGCAGAATTTATACACGGCACAAGCCTCCTGAATCTGTTTCTTTAAAAGGGATTGTAAACTTACTTCTGTTGTGAGTTTTATTTCAATGCCTTCACACGGCGACTTGCCATGATTACAACAATACGCAAACATCATGAATTAAATCAGTGAACATGACTGTAAAAAGTTTTTGATTGAAGTATGCTTGATTTCTTTTTATAAAAGACAAGAGCAGAGAGAAGGATGCAGGAAGCAGATCTAGGACGCATCTTGCGTAATGATAAGAATATGGTCTTAATTTTTCTAGTGTTTTCTAAATGAAATTTAAAAAATAAAATTAAATACTGACGCTTCACTGTCTTTAGCTTTCATTCTCAACTTGTTGGTTAGCATCGACAGATGTTAATTCACGGATGGATTCCGACTGAGTCATTCTCTCTGAATAAGAATTCAAAACTGACGATTTATGATATTGAGCACATAATTTCAATCGCATTCTTGTGCGAATTCATCATCTCTAATGCTGGGCGAACACGTACCAATCTGCGGCAATATTGGTGGACAATATTGGTCATTATTGATATTGGCAGTTGGTATTGTCCGCGAACACACAGGTTTTCCTTTACGAGTATTGGCCTGGTTATGGCGTTGCTCACTAGGGAGAGCTAAAGAGAGCGTGTTTCCGTACAGAATCGCTATAGTATTAAACGCCGTCCCTCTGTAGAAATCAATGTCTTTCCTGATCAATTGACCAAATGTTGTTGTTTGAATTATCTTTTTTGGGCCGACCCATTTTGCTGATTTTAAGCCTTGTTTCTCAAACAAAATGGCCGGCGTGAGTGAGTGATTTTCCGATTTTCAAAATCCCGCCTTTTTCTACGTCACCATTGTCACGTGATTTCATCCGTTCATGTGATTCGCTCGCTCACCAGCAATATTTCTCGCCAACTAAAATTGTTCATTTTTATTGCTGGAAACGGTTGGTACCAATGAAAACGACCAATATTGTCCACCAATATTGCCGCAGATTGGTACATGTTCGCCCAGCATTATAGAAAAGGGAAACACATTGTGGATGTGTGTGTGTGTGTTCATACTTCCTAACATGTTACAAACTTGAAATTTGGAATGTTCCATACTGTAGACAAGGGGTTGGCAACCACCGAATAGACGCGTCATAATTACCAAAATGACTAACTGCCGAAGATCTATTGTTATGTACGAAGCAAAAAAATCGGATTCTTCGTTATTTGCATATTTATTTTTAAGCAGATGAAAGAAAAAATTATTTTGCATTCGAACAATTTTTGTGTTTATATTCAAACTGTAGTTTTTTACAAACAGAAGAGAACATATAAGGAAAGAAAAGTAATCCAATATTTAAAATACAAATAATTCAGGTGAACAAATTCTTATCCCTAGTCATAACACTTTTAATAACAAACTCATCATTTTTCTAATGCGATATTTGATTGTTCATTTTGCCGGTCAGTTTCTTGATGTCTGGTTCATAGTTGGTTAAACCAAAAATCTGGGACTCAAATTTCTCTTCAATAGAGGAATTGTATTGACACCACAATCTTCATGCAAGATGGTTCACTCCCTTACATAACTTTTCCTGTGAAAGCCTTGCTACGGCGAAAATTTTCGGACGAGTAATTAGCATATCATTTCCCACAGCATGGCCGCACCGCTTACGAGATCTGAACCCTTATGATTTTTGGCTGTGGGGCTACTTAAAAAGTCTCATTTATCAAAGCACTGTTGCGAACTTAGGTGTGTTAAAAAAACAGTATTCGCAACATGTGACAACTCAAAGCGTATTAGTTGCGTTCTGCTGTCGTGTGTGTTGTATAGCGAATGCATTTTACAGAGCAAGGTGATGTAGGGCATGTATAGTCGCATCTGTGATATCAGTGTGATTCTATATGTGATTGCAATGAAGTTATTGCACGCTAACCTTATTATTTTTTTTTGCCGATTTGTTAAATAAATTAAGACAATATGCAAATTACGGGGACAGAAGCGCCACAAGTCACTCTTAGCGGCAGAAATTTCAGCTACTTTTTTTTTCCTTCAGCAACCGAACCGCATACTCAGGACAGCATGTGAACGAAATTTGGTTGCGATTCGCCCAGTAGTTTTTCCTACAGACGGGTCTAAACATCTCCTCTTTAATTTGTATCACCCGATACATTTATAGATGAAAAAGGCTGGTCTTGGTGCTGCCTATCTCCCCTTGAAATTTGTATAGTATGTTTTGATACATCCTGTATCTACGTAATGCATATACGATTTGTAGATGAGACGGACTTACTTTGGCTAGAAATTATAAGTGCCGAAAAAAAATTGTCTTTATCAACGCATGAAAACAATCTTTTTTTCTCCTTGAATTTAAGCAGAAATTACATCAATATTAAAATCTGATATTGTAGATAAAAATACTCTGCATAAACTATTTATCTCAGAATTAGCCTACAATGCAGTAACTTGTAAGAATTGTAAGTAATTGTAAGAGAGAGCCAAAAAAAAATTCAATCTAATATACAGGAAATAACTAGTTCATACGAAACTGAAATTAAAATCAGGAAAATGTGGGTCACGTGCACTGGTTGAAGGCATCGAAAGAATGATCTCTTAATACAATCTCGCCTCGGAAAAGAAAGAAAAAAGGCGTTTTTTTTTAGTTTGTTTCTGATCGCGAGTTATTCCGAAATGTCTGACTGAATCATATGCGAATCAATGGAACAAGGTACTGTTCGTTTTCAAAAGCGAGAACCACACGCGCGGACGATTCTACCCCACAAAGGGGTGATACGCTGAGATGGGCACTTTCCTAAGACCTGTGGTTTTTGTTTTTGTTTTTTTTAGTACCTGTTATTTTTGCAATAGTATTTATTCTTTCCATAATTCTTTCCCGAAAAGCGCAAATAGAACGCAGCTACTAGTAAACTAACACTATAAAAAGTAAACATCCCCTCTTTCTTTCTTCTCACCCCTATTCTGAAGAAATCAAAAGAGACCTGACGCATGCGCAAAAGCGTTGAAGGCGCTCGTAAACAAAACCGAACAGTAATCAATGAAAACCATGTAATTGAGAGGCTGTGAAGATAGAGATGCCAAGGCAAAACAAAAACATAGAAAGCCCACTTTTCACAACAATAAAAGATGTTCTAGGAAAAGAAATACAAAATCAGTCCACTGATTCAGTTTTTGCCATTATTTTTTGAGTTTAATAAGAACAGTAGAATGGGGATTTTTTTTTGTTTAGCCTTAAGATCCTTATCTGGGACAAATTAGTAACAAAATATAAAGAAAGATCATTTCAAAAATTTTGATATAATAATTAAAAAAATGTTAAAATTTATTGTAATAGCCTACACAATTCTCCTACACTCGGGATTCCGAGGTAGTGAAACTTCACAGAGTTACAGTATGGAAATTTTGCGAATACTTACATAAAAATATATTAATAAACAAAGAAATATTAGCATTAGTATTTTTATTATGAAAATATGTTTGTAATATGCAAAGATTCCTTACCGTCCTGTTATTTCAAAGAGCTATTTATTCCACAACATACTTTTTTGCTTTAGTGAAATTGGTGAAAAATTAAGAATACTACTTCAAAGTATTTTAGAATAGATTGGAAACGATTTACAATAAGTTGTTTTAAGGATTTTACCCAAAAACTTTGTTGTTTTTTTTTTTTCGTATATCAGTAGATTCATTCCTGGCTTAGCAGTGATGCTTCTTCAATTGGAAGGGTCGGTGAATAACATTATAAAGTTTCTGATATGGTAGAGATTGTTTTTCTTTTTTTTTTTTTTTGCATTTTTTTCTTTACGTAGCCACGTTTTACTCTTCAGCTTCCAACCACTAAAAAAAACTATTAATAAATATTCGAAGGATTATTTAATAATTATTAATATCCAATGAATTTGTTAAAAGCTACTACGAGTTTTTCATTCCCAGATTGTTTAATCTGTCTGTATTCGTCTTATTACACTGTTAATACAATGTTAATAATATTATTAGCTTAAAATAATACTTTTCATCTCATTCATATCTTATCAAGGATTTCAGATATCTATAATTTTCGAAAAATATTTACAACCATCAGAAAACGCAGAAAAGGAAAAACAAAAAAAACAAAAAAAAAAACAAATAGGAATTTAATCAATATTAACTGAATCTTTACTTTTGCTGTTGCTGTTTTTTTCCTTAATGTTTGACTCTCTCTTAACTAAGTGAGCATTTGATAGTTGGCAACTCTATCTTAATACTCAGTTATTAAGACAATTATTTGCAGTTTCTAAATTAAGAAAAAAAATGTAGTTATAATAAACAGCAGTTATCCAATGTATGAAGTCATGTTTATATTATTTATAAATCTCATTCTTACGAAAGTAATAATGTTAGATAATGTAATATACAGGAGAGTGCCTGGTACCTTAGGGCAACATATATTCTAATCAATATCTTATAAGATGTCTAAACACTGCGTTTTTATCTTCTAACACTAAGAGTATCTAATGCACTTTTTCGACTAAAATGTTAGTAATTGAAAGCTCTTAATTTTAAACTTTAGATGTTCCTTTTTTACTGTTTAATGAAGAAATTTAAAATTCACTTACTATATTACCTTATTATTTTTAAACTAGAATATCTCCTGAAAACCAATAACAGAAATCCGATTAATCGTAATCAAATCAATTCGAGCGCAAATCCATATTGAATAAATGGATTAATACCCATTAGTTTCTAATACTTTTCTATGGGGATTGAGGTAAGAAACAGAAAATTATAACAACAATTATAACCATTCGGCAACAGTGAAAATGTATCTTGAACAAAACCATTTGATCTTTACTAAATCGACCATGCTGATCACGAAAATGACCATTAAAATCTCAGATTAGCTCTAGTTTCATAGATATGGGGGGAGAGGTTCAGAATCAGTTAATGCTATGAATTCATTTTGCCTGTCCTGAAATTGCCATGGAAATCCTACATATGTTAAACAGCATAGCATTTCTAACCCTCTTACTTCACATCATGCATTGTTGGAAGCCTATTTTTTATCCGCAGTGGCCAGCAACAGGGAAAGGGTGGGTGGGAGACCTTCATATACGTTGCATATCTTGAGCAACAGGTCTTTGTTCGTGGTTGAATCGTAAAAGATCGTCAATGGGCGTTGCTATTCCGATGATCTGGAGAGAACTATTAAACCACGTAAATGATTGTTATTTTTGCATGACAACTCCCTTAAAACATGGTATTTCAAAGAAGAAAAGATATTGACGTATCCTTACATAAGATTAGCTATGCCTCCTGTGCCTCATGGAGATGGACTATATGTTCCCATCCCACCTGATTCTTATACAGTTAGTGACGAGGACACCTGTGACTCTAAATGCTACTCCATCACCTTCTAAACCGAGTACATCGAAACATCCTGATTTCCAGTGTAATGAGGAGTATAAACAGCAACACAAAGTAACACAGTGTGAGTTGAATGATCTGGTAAGAGATTTGAAATTGCCTAAAGGTAAAGCAATTCCACTGTTGGCATCTAGACTGCAGCAGTGGAACTGTCTTGACCAATCGGTAAATGTCAGTGTGTTCCGTGAAAGCCACACTCCATTCCTACCGTTTTTCACCAAACAAGATAACTTGGTATTTTGCAGTGATATTGAGGGTCTCATGACAGCTATGAAAATTGACTATAAAAGTGATGAATGGAGATTGTTCATAGATTCATCAAAAATAAGTCTAAAGGCTGTTCTTCTACACAATGGTAACTTGTTTTCATCTGTACCAATTGGTTATGCAGCCTTCATGAAGGAAACCTATGACAATATGAGCAACTGTTTTGCAGAGTAAACTATGAGAAGTTTAAGTAGCACATTTCCGGTGATCTGACAGTCATTGCCGTATTACTTGGCTTGCAACAGGATTAAATCAAATTCTGTTGCTTTTTGTGTATGCGGGACAGTCGTGAAAGGGGCATGCCACTAGAAACAGAAGGAATGGTTTATGCGTCAATCACTTGAACCTGGAAAAGATAATGTTATTAGCAAAACACTTGTAGAATCCAGATTGGCAGATTACTGCTGGACACTCTTCAGAGAATCACCAGAACAGAATACAAACGGCAGGCAAAGCGATTGCGCCTTCAGAGACATTCCTCCAAGGGGAAACATTAAGGTATTTACATGCATTATACTTCAAAGGATAATTATGATAATTTGAGATATCTAAAAAACTAGAGCTAAACATGCATTTTAATGGCAATTTTCATGTTTAGCACACTCGAGAAAATAAAGATCAACTACTTTCATCAAAGACACAGAGAAAAAGTTTAATTTTGTTGCCTTGTGTTATTATTGTGATGGACAATTCTGTAGGATTAGCACAAAGTTCATATTGGGATACTAATGTATTACATGACTTTATTACTTGTAAATACTTAAAATATAGTAATTAAAGTCACATTTTCTACAAATAGTGAAAGACTCAAAGATTAGTTCTTCTGATTTTCCCACCTTACAGATATCTTTGGGAGGGTTTTTATTTTTTGTGTATTTCTTCCCACAATCCGAAATGCTGTTGATTATTAGAGATTGTGAAAGCGCTGGGTGGGCTGTTTTCATCAGTGAAAAGAGATCTTGTGAAACGAAGAAACTCTCAGAAAATTTTAGAAATTCGTGATTGGACGATTTTTCAAGAGATTGACTGAATAACTCTTGAGTTGAAACACAAGAGATCGGAAAGTGTGAGGGAAGCTGAAGGTTAGCTGGCGGGAATTAATAGGAGATTTTTAGTAAGGGCTCCGTCGGAAGACTTATTGTGATGCTGTTGCTCGTGAAATGCCCGTCAGAAGAAACAAGTTTGGTCCTGGGTGGACGTGGCTGAAGAATTACACAGAAGCCCTGTATTGATTGTCCTTGGGTGGACGTGTCCGACTTAATCAGAGGGAAGCGTGAGTGAACACTTAGATGAACTATATGACAATTAGGCCTACATTGGAAACAATTTACAATTGTGACGAAAGTACAGTATGCGCCAAAACAAACGATACGAAATATCTGTGTACAAAAAAGGTTTATGTGACCTACAGAATACAAATAGTAGAGGAAGCTTATGGTACATGGAAGTCAATTTCCAGGTTTTCTGAAGCATAGCACGTTTCGATGTACTGTACATTGCGTTATAGATAGTACTCGTAATGCTCACATAGATGCTCAAAAAAATCCCTGAAGATAGGTTGCTTCATTCCTCTGATGCATGTTACAATCTTTTGACGTAAGTCACCAATGGTTGCCAGTGGGTTCTCTCGGAAAATGGCTTTCTTCAGCGTAACCCAAATGTAAACGTCCGGTGGTGTAAGATCAGGTGAATGAGGTGGATACGGGAAGCTGTTCCATGTGAAATGCCGCGATTGCCAAACTTTGCATGAAGCAACTGAATCGTGTCCCACGTTGTGTCGTAAGTGGCCCCATTCTGCTGAACCATTGCATACGAAGTAGCAGCTTAGGTCCACGACAGAATCTGATGCGATCCACAACAAATGGTGTGAGAATGTTTTCTCTGTACTGCATCTAGTTCACAGACACAGGATTACCATGATCATCCTTTACAAAATAAGGGCCCAAGATGCCTTTTGTAGATACGGTACACCATAAGGTAGGTGACCAAAGGTGGCCAGAGTGCACAAGTGGCCATCTGCTTATATAAAATAGTAATACACAAAATTGTCGGTATATGGCACCTGCTACTTGACAGCTGTTGCACTCTAGCTCTGGCTACTGAAAACTAAGCCATTTCGACGAGATGTCGGCCATTACTTAAAAGACATTTGTTTTTGAGCATCGTTGTTCTTACTTTCCGATAAGTAATAAATTAAATTTAATCATGTGAAGTTTGGTTAAATGCAACTTTTTGTATATTTTATTAAAGTTCGGTCACTACTCATTCAGGACGTATTGTCACAGTTTAAGAATTTCATGGTAATGACATTGTTTATTTGTGAAAACAATGTGCTGAGATGCGTACACAAGGTGGCCCGCTAACCTAACCACCTTGGGAACGGACAAAATAATTGACATGAGACTGTGCACCCAATGTTTAAGATATGTCCACGAGGACTGTGAAGGACTTATAAAAGGTGACAAAATCAAAGATTTCAAGTATACTTTTTGCATTGACTCAGATTGAAAGACTTACACAAGGCGACAGAATCAAAAATTTTAAGTGTACTTTTTGAAAGACTTTTTCCCTTTATATTTTGTACGCATATTTAGTATTAGGACTTTAGGCATGTAAAACTAACAGCTTATAAAATACTGAATTTAGTCATAAAGTGTTAAGTGTCCTTTCAACCCCTGGAAAATATAATTTTTAACAAAATAAATATGTGGGCCACCATAGGTTCACCTGCTCCGAAGGTGGCCCGGAAGTAACTTTTTAATAAAATAAGTGTAAAACAAACTAAATATGTTTTAAGAAAAACAATATCAATATGTCTTGCTTAGAGAAGGTTCAGGGTGATGACCCCTAGATTTTTTTTTTATATTCCCGCAATCGTTAAATTATAAAAAAATCAGCAAAGCTTAACTATGGCCACCTTTGGGTCACCTACCTTATTGTTACACGCTCACTATAGAGGGGTTTCTCCACTATGTCTGGCCGTTAAAATCCCAGAAAACGGGCTATTTGTCGATTTTTAAATCCATTCAAATGAATAAAGCTTTCATCAGTAAACAAAACATTTGGCAGAAAAGCTTCATCGTCGTATGCCATCGCTAACATCGCTGCAATCAACGATTCTCGCGTCCTTCTAGGCATTGTCCCGTCTGTATCTTATAGGCAAACCCACCAATTTCCTCGGACATTCGTCTCGTAGATATTTGATTAAGATATATTTTTAAGGCTGTGCGCCGTTGACTTCGTTTAGACGACTGTAAAACCCGCTCGAGGAGCCTTCCTCAATTTGTTGTCGCTGTAACTGGAAGTCCGGTGCAGCCTTAGCACTTGTCAGAATGCTGCCAGTCGAACGAAATCTTTTAATGACGGCTAACCAAGCTTTTGGATGATGGTTTTTGAAATAGTTCTCGAAATGCAAACTTGGTCCATTTGAACGTCCAACTCCCTATGACTAAAAATAATGATCAACAATAAAAAAATTTTCCTCCGTTGTTAGCACCATTTGAACATCCATCAAGCTTCAATCAACATAAGCATACTGTTACGTTTCCATGACGACGTTCGATGTGGTTGCATGAGCAACAAAGGCTTGTGACGTTCAGTATCGTTTGTTTTGGCGCATATACTGTAAATAAAGAGTATTAGTAATTTGTTACCTGAGATTTTCGTTGTTGGTATTTTTAAAATTAAACACATTTTAGTGAACACTGACTGTTTTTCATTAGACTGATAAAGTTTACATCTATTCGGAAATTTAAGTAAATTCGAAAGAATAAGAATAGGAAAGGGGGGCCAATACAAAATGGGGAGGGAGATATGGATTGCTTCATTGGATGAGAAGATTTTGTTGATTAAAAAGGTAGACTTGGAGTTATATTGAGGGAGGAGAAATGTTTGATGATAAAGTGAAAGTAAGCTGCCTCGTTTTGTATACTCTTACTGTTAGTTAATATTCATACATTAAAATAATGCAGCCTGCGATTTGTATAACCTTCTTTTATGTCCCCCAGTTCAGGAGAATCTGATTAATTGTGAATTTCTTTAGACGACCGTAAGATGGTCTCTTTAGTTTAAGGTTACAAGTTATATTAATTTTATTTATTATGGTTTTGTCAAGACCAACGGTACATTACACTTTAAGCTAAAGCGTACCGAACGGAATTTGTTTACAACCATTAATATCAAAGTGATTTAATTCAAAATTCTGACTTATGTTTAGCAAAGAAAAGATAAACAATTAACTTTTGTTTGATATTGAAATAGAAAAACTTTTGCCTAAAAATATTACTTCAAGATGGTAGGGATTTTTTTAAAATGTCTGGCCGTACCTTTGAAGTGAAGCAAAACAACTTATTTTTACCAACAACTTTACTTATTATTCAAATAATAATTATGAACTTTCATAATTTGAAAGCATCTTCATCCATATTTCGTTCAAATCTTAAAGTTGTAGAATAATAATAATAAAAAAATTGAAATTTATATATATCATAATATGTAATTACTTACAATACAAATATCCTAATAAATTTGTGATTGATAACTCTTGTCTCAAAAGTACAATTCCATGTTAAACCTTTTGAGAAATAACGCATTAAAAGAATACGTATCAAATAATTAAAATAGGCTTTTTATAAAGTTTTCTTAAGACTTATAATCTTCAGGATTATGTTTTAAACTAAAAAACACATGTTGGATGAAAAATATTTCTATTGCAAACGGAACTAAAGGACATTATCTCAAGATATCAGACTTCGCCCACCACTAATATGGAAAAATTTGCATTTATCTGAAAAATTAAATTCATAATAAACGTCGGAATCGCAGTGGTTCCTCAAAAACAAAATAAACAATTAAAAACTCACTAATGAAATATTAGTGAGAAAATTCATATGCCAGCAATCTGCCGGCCTCAGTGAATTTTTTTAATGCATAAAAAATTCAATCTGCACATTGAATTATTAATAAACAACAATGAGACCAAATTATTTTCCAAGGGACATCCCGGAACAGCTGTTTCACGCTCTTTGGCGATCATCAGCCAGGAGCAGTCATCAATAATCAAGAGACCTGAGACCTCGTTGTTTACGGGTGATTGCTCCTGGCTGATGATCGCCAAAGAGCGTGAAACAGCTATTCCAGGATAAACAATTTGGTCTCAGGCATTGTTGCATAATAATCGGAAATTATTCTAAAAATTGAAGGAAAGTCAAAGAGAAAATGAACAATGAACAAAAATCACAGCTTTCAAATTAGTTATTTCTCAAAATCGAGTAATGGGATGCGTCGTTTGTTCCTGGCAATTGTTTTTTATCAGACATTATTTACTTTAGAATTTTTTTTTTCCTAATAAAACATTTATAGGCAATTTCAGTTGTAAAAAAAACAGACGCATAAAAAATATGGAAAGGATAAACAAAACAGAATCTTCGTTCAGAGATTTATGTTAAGACCCACTTTGTTTATTAAATAATAAAATATTCCGACTCCTACGGATGGATTCAATTATAGACTTTGCATTAAATATCAGTTTCCGGCTTCAGGATACAATCCACCTAAAAACTTCCTACATTGAAAAAAACGTATTCCGACTTTTTTTCCAAGAAGATTTAAAAGTTAATTTAGAAATATATCGGCTTTGTACCAAGGAATCTAAAATGCAAAGACAATATTATTCACTAATACAGCGGTTCGCAAACAAATTCCAACTAGGGCTAAATAATTTATTCAAAGTATGTTTTATTTCAAAGTATGTTTTTGTAGTCAATTGCTGTTTAAAGAATTAATAAAAGTAACATAATTTTATCTCAATGCAAGAAAATTTTTTACATACTGAAATGCCTTTGAAGTTTAAAACAGCAATTCTTAGTACGTTTATTTCTCTGTATCTTTCCTTGCTTAGTTACATGTGCAAAAAAAAAATACTTCATTTTGTTTCGTGTGTCTGTACATTTTGTATTTATGTGTATAAAATTTATTTAGGTTAAATGTCAAATTAAATGAAATATATATTTAAACAGTAGCAACATTTAATTTAATAAAATGTTATCAGTATCAAAGGACTAAGTCCATACATTGATCCAAGACTGTGGCGAATATAGAATATATTTTTTGGGGGGGACCAAGATTAATGTAAGGTTAGGTTAAGTAATTTTAAGTAGACACCCCCATGATACTTTATATTTGCTGCTCATATTCAGAGGGTAATTTGCGCTAAATGCTGAATTCATTATTGCATTAAATGCATGATTCATTAAAATAATTCAGATTAAGGTACTTATTTTTTTCTTTACATTCATTATTTTGGAGGCCCCCCCCCCCTTATAATCGCCATTGATTCAAGTACATCAAACTTAGTTTTTTGTTTAAACGGATATAAAGGGAAAGCGAAGTCAGAATAAGTAGATAACAACTATAAGTTAAAGTTAAAGTTGCGATCAGGCCCAGAGGACCGCGCAATGCTGCTGGAGGGTAGGCTCCAGTGCTCAGAACCAACGGGATAAAGTTGAGGACGGGGGGTCGGCCCGTCGCTCGCCCGCCTTTAACTCCCGGGAACTCGAGGGCTGGGTAGACCCTAGGGCCCGTTTGGAGGAGAAAGAAGCGTGGAAAAATTCCCGTCCTCCGCCGAGGCCGGGAATCGAACCCGGTACCTCCAACCCGCAGCCAAGCGCCCTTACCCACTCGGCTACCGGGCCCACAAGATAACTATATGAGAGAATATACTGAATTAACAATAATAGGTAGTTCGTATAAAATTATACCTACACTTAATTATAATGAAAGCGATATCGAAAAAGACAAAGCTTAATAATATTGAAATGTAGCCACTCTTTACTCGATTCAATTGGGAAATAAAGCTTATCAGAAAAAAAACCAAAAAAAAAAAAAACCAAGATGACTTTGGTCGTTTTTAATAGAAAATCACAAGATGATATTTTTTTCTCAAATGAAATCAGTTGTGTTTTCCAGGAAGAATGAACGATACAAGCAACTTAATTGTGGAGGCGGATTGCTATCTTTTGAAACGCTTTAAGAAGGCTGATGCTTCACTTTCTTCTCCCAAATTAAACAGCAGATTTCGATAATGTTCGATGCCTATTTGTTACTTAAAACCATTATTTATAAATGTATCTATTAATCAAAAAAAAAAAAAAAAAACTGGATCACCATTACGCTTGAAGAATAATCATAAAAAACAAAAGGGGACATCCATTAATTATGTGAGGTGTTTTTTAAAAAATTTGGACCCCCCCCCCTACCCCTTGGTGAGATTTCAAAAATTTTAACAACCAAAAAAAAAAAAAAACCGGAAATCTTGCTATGATATATATTTTCTCTGAATGAAAAAGTTTACGTGAGATTTTCGTTGACCCCCCCTCCCCCTTTTGACCTCACATAATTAATGGACGTCCCCAAAGATACAAGAAGATTTAATTGAAAACAACGTCATTCCAAATCCAGTTTTACTCAGAGTTAAAGCAAATTTAACTTTTGTTTTCTGTCTTTCGGTAGCTCAATTTCTATAGAACTTAGAATCAATTATTAACTATTTTACTTAACCAAATATCATTTTTTTTTTTATTTTAAGGAAACACCTACTAGAAAAAAAATATATAATCAACTTTAAGTTTAATACATTATTTTTTTCCCCCTATAGGAGGCGTTAGAAGATGGATGATGAAAGACTAGGGTATTTACAAGCCACCATCATACAGGGACCAGAACTCCAGACCATCCGATGAAGTTCAGGTGACAACTTCAAACAAATGGAAACGATAAACAAATCTTATTGAAAAGAAAAAAAAATAGTGTATTAATGGATTCTAAATTTTTCAAGTTATTTAAATACTTACCGGTCTTAAATTCGGTTGGATGATGTCCTGTAGAAATGGTAGAACGTCCAGTATAAGCACCAGCGGACGAACAAATGTTCTGATAGATGGAACCATTTCATTTAGGAGGGTAGTTAGAAGGTTGTTAGTCTTCGTGAGTTTGGTATGAACCTGAAACAAATAGATAGAAAAGAAAAAAAAAATCAGTTTTCAATTCATATAGCAACAGTTTTACATTTCATAACAACAAAGATTACAACTAGTTAATTGTAAAAAAACTACATAAAAATTTTAAAAAAATCTTGTCACTTAAATACCCGGAGCGCTTTCCTTGATAGTCATGAGCTTGAAGAAGTTCGCCGCAAAGGCATCTGAAACTAGTCGCGCCTGACAGATTATTTTTTTAAATTTTATTTGTTTTTTTCTTTACAATTTTTAACTTATTGTAACTCTTATTATTTTAACGCATGTTAATTCTCTTTAATAATAACGGAGGATTCGACGGGTGGATAAGGTGGTTGAACTGCGTCTAGATAGCTTAGGAATTTAACATATCAGTTACATATTTTTAATAACGACATTAATAAGAAATTGAATTTGGACATCTTTTATGCCCACACTACAGATGTCTGCCAAAGGATTTTAGTTCACTGTTAATTAATAGACGTTGTAATCTAAGAACTAGGCTTACAAAAGACATCGGAGGAATTAAAGAATTCTTGATCTTCACATCAGATAAAAAATAAAACCCGTTTCTGGGAAACACAGACTGTCATCAATAATACAGTTAATAAAATTTGACATGATAAAAAGGCCAAAAATCTTACAACATAGGGCCTACAAAAATACATCTTCTGCATTTTAATCATGCGATTTTTTTTTCAGAAACATTCGGATTAAATGCAGCTGATAAACCAATAGAAATAGATAATATCAAACAGTTTGTGTCCGATTTCTCTCTTCTAAAATAACGAAGATAGCTCTAAGTTGAAATCCTCGTGAGACCAAAGAAAGGAGAAAAGTCACGATTCATGGATGGTTGAACAGAACTCCACCATCAGCTAATGATTTCAAGATATCTTCTAATTATTATTATTCTCCAATTAATACGGTAGATGTAGCTTTAGTGTAACTGAAACAGCACAATAATTAATTATTCTTGATACAAGATTAATCCTTAATCGTTATTCTGATGTGGAAATAATAGCAACGCTTAAATCTATAGTATTATTAGACTCCTAACATTAATTACCACCTATTAGAAATGAATTATAAAAAGAATCTAATGATCATTAAGTGTCATTATAAAGACCTTAATGCTTCCCAATACTTTCATTTTCGCATTGAAATATAGCGATTATGTGTAATTGATCTTTGTACTATATTAATATGAATAACTGTATTGGAGTAAAAAAATGCATATTTTACACGAATATTTATCTTTTTATTAAGAAAAAAAATTCCTAAAAATGCTACTGGCATTCACTTAATTGCCATTTATCGTTGTGTTGCAGCATTTCTGGTAATGTAAGTACGGTATTACGAAACTTTTGCAGAGACGTACATCTTGAAAACCTTACCTGTATTATTGTCAGATTTTTGTAGTTTTCATCTCGGATAAAAAAAAAAGAAGATGCGGCTTTCGTGAAAAATTGCATGATTAAAATGCTACAATACAATTTAAAATTTCATTCATATACTTTAAAGTTAAATTAATCAATGTTTATTAAGACTCCTAAATATAGACTATCATTTTCTAAAGCAGTCTTTTAATTTTCTTTTATTTCAATTTATTTTTCTTTATACCACTATTTTAACAATTTAATGTTAATACTACATGTTAATAATACACTTGTTTGACTTTTATTATTATTTTTCTTATCTTCCTCTATCCAGTAACGGAGGCAGATAGTTCAATTAGTGAGCTGGGATTAGTCGTGGATTAGGATTTTCTTTTTCATGCATAGAAGGCAATTTACAGACTATTTCATTTTTAGCTTTAAAATTTATTAAATTCTAAAATTTACATCAAAGTTATTAAGTAAATCCCAGATACATTAAAAGAATGTTTTTTTTAAACTACAGTAAGTTTAAGGTTAGGGAGGCTGTTATCTAAAGGTTTGGGTAACATAGGGTTTACAAAAAACCCTCTGCATCTTCAGTGAGTAATAATGGAAGATAGCAACGAGTTAAAAAAACAAAAGAAACGAGAGAGCAGCAGCCTATGAATGTTCCAAAGAATTAGTTTCAAACTTATCGTAAATCGTGTTCATTAGTCAGACTTGAAGAAATTCATAATTCATATCTAATTTTGTAATTAAAAATAATAACTATTCAACATTTTATATTCAAATTTAATTAACCATTTGAATTTCTAAAAAGAGGAAAACAAAATCAAATATCTGAAATTCGAGTAAGGTTGGTATTTTTTTTGCCTACGGCTCACTGTTCACAACATTGCAACATAGCGAAAAAGGACTTTTTTGACTAAATACTTACACAGTTTGAACACTCTTGTGCTGAAGTGTGGAAATAGTGAGGAATGGTTTTAAATTTTCTATTTCTGATGCGGTTTTGCAAAATCTTTCGGCTACTTTTAGAATATATTTTTTTTTCAAACTCTGCTGCTGACGTTGAGGAATTTCCCATTACTATGAACAGCGCAAATCTATTGATACAATGGTGACAGCACTTACTGACATATTAGAATTCAACAGATAGATAACAAATTGACGCAGTTTTGGTGAGGATTCAGATTTGCTAGAATGTAAGTTATTCCGAGAAAACTGAAGTGAAAATCAATCTCCACATCCTTTCAAAATGAAGATGTTCTTACATCGTAATTTGAATTTAATAAATTAAAGTCAAATGTATCTTCTCATTGAAGAATTTTCTGAAATCGCAATAAAAAGAAAAGAAAAGAAAAGCAATCGAAAAAAAAATACTTAAGACAAAAACCTTCATTTGGAGGATTCCCAAGATCGACGGAATTTCTATCGTAATGTATTAAATTAAAAGAATGATTCACACCTATCTCATTATTAATAGCATTTTATGAGGTTACTGAGGCATTGTTTTCCGAAATAGGACAGACATTCGGAAAATGGGGATAAGATTTTGAGAGCAGATTGACTCTGTAGATAATTCTGTATACTTTAGACGGAGAGGATAAAACACCCATATCTTACCTAGATTCGAACCCTGCGAAGCATTGAATCTACGGCTAGACCATTCGCTAGACAATGTAAAAGTAGTCTTAGGCATTTTGTTTTTTTACTGCTGGCTTTGTATTGACAAAAACATCCTGTTTTGATATTTGCACTTTGTATTTGTTTCAAACCAACAAATCCCACTCTTACGCGTCAAAGAAGAAATCATCAGGTATTAAGAATGTCTCTGATTTATCTAGATCAATCCTCAGAGGTCGAACGTCACTGAAACAATGAATAATGAGTATTATTGTTACGGTACAGAAAGAATTTTTCTTTCTTTTTCATCAGTGGCATTTTAGGCACTCAACAATGGTCAACAGAAATTTAAGACCGATTGTAGACAATACAAAATGTTTTTGAGAAATGAAAGTAGCTCTGACAAAAGGTTAACGATCATTTGAAAAGGTAGCTTCAATACGAATCTAGTGTAATTTGAAACCTTTCCTGAAATGCAGTTTTTAATTTAAACAATCTGCTGATAACTATTTATTTTCAAGCCATAGGTGATAGGAATCCTGCGATGAAATTGTGTGAATCAAATACGAAAAATGAACCACATACGAGACATACATATTACGTATGGAACAAAGACCTTTCCAATTTAACTAGTTAAATATTAGGTGCCAGAATATTCAACTGGCTTAATCCAGTTGGACTAAATTCGAGATGGTTTTCCTCACGAATAGCCTATTAACTTTAGTGTAGAATTACTCAGTAGCCCATTGTGTTCTAAATAAGAGGAAGTTAAGAGGAGAAACATCGATTATTAGGATTAGCAGAACTCGTGATATCAAGGGTGATCTTAAAGATCGCAAAACTTGAAGTCTGATAACTCTGAAGTTCTTTAGATAAAGGAAATGTCAGGATGGACGTCTGGACCTTCTCTAATATAAAGGAATGTTTTCCGGACACGGAAGCAGGATTATAGACATATAATAAATTGTCGTTTCATAATCTACTGTTGAATTGTTCTAAAAATCTGATGGAAACAATCGGGATAATTTGGCAGTGAATGGGAAATATCCTAGAAAATCAAGAAAAAATTGTTTCACTGGCAACTATATCAAGTTTTGCTAACAAAAAAAGAGTAAGTGTAGGTTTAGTTTAAGATTGCAGTTTAAGATTACTTTCTGCTTGTGGAAACAGTAGAAGTCAAATCTCAGAAAAACCTCGAGGGCTTATGGGATAAAAATTAATAAGAATAAAACACCCTCTATTTGATAATCACAAGAGTGATTGAAGAATTAGAAGATGACAAAATACAAAGAGGTATAAATTCACTGAATGTTGTAATAAAAAAACTTAAAAAAATTAAAACAAAAGCCTTTAAAAGAAAGATTCACTTATAGTATTATCATAATTTTGCTTCTATTAGAACAAGTTCGCAATTCTAATTCCTGTATGATATACATTTTCATATCAGAATAAAATGGATGTTCAAACCTTACAAAATATCTTAACGAAGCCATTATTTAGGCCTTCTAATGTGCAAAAAAAAACCACACACACAACCAGACTTCAGAACTACAATGTTCTAAGTAACCCAACTCTGTTATCCGATAGTGAAACACTGAAAAACACTTTGATGAGAGTAGAATTCAATGCAGAAATGAAAATGTATTAGAAAGACAAAAGGCTAGAGAATTTAGCACCGTAAAAGAAATGAAGAATTTTAGAAAACTCAACCTTACTGATGTTGAATCATATAAAACAATACTGACAAAATAGACAGAATACCTAAACAATGCAAAATAATAGAACAAATTAACATTGGGAAAGACCTAGAAAAAAGATGAATTATGACTGGAATAGATCACTTTGGTCTTTCTGTCAATGCAAGTTATCATGAAGAAGAATATACCGCCTAGAAGCTAAAGACAACCGAAAGTTACAAAGCATTTAATCTACTTTGAGGAGATTCATGAATGTCTTTAGAAACTTGTGTCGAAGAGATATCATTAAAAGAAAAGAAGTGAAATGAGATATTTGAAGAAACTCGTTGGATGATCTTATTAGAATAACTTTCATAAATGCTTCATAATTATCCATTTTCTTTTAGACTGAATCTCTTTCTGTATAAATCATTTTAAATAATGTTTCATTCTCATGGCTACTGATTTTTTAGACTGAAACAGCAAAAATTAGTCATTGTTTGGTTAGATTAGGTTTCAATGATTGGGGGGAATTTTACATTTCTGCACTAATAATGCTTGGATATTCCATCCAATAAGTTAAATACATAAAAATTACAAACAAACTCGGTCACCTTTCTATTTATTAATCGTAGTAAGTCGTTATTAGATTTATTGTTAGTTGTTAACTGCAAAGATAAAAATGTTGTAATTACTTTGAATAAAAAAAAAAAAAAAAGTTTTCGGAATTCAACAAGAATTGAGAGATTCCAGAAACAAAGATGCAATAAATTTTAGATTATAAAAAGTAAACTTTTCAGATTTTCATCTTTTAAATAAAAAAAGTAGCGCCACAGTCTTAATTTCCACCATATTCAATCCTCGGCAGCTCCTAAAGAATTATTAATTTCCCAATACTAAACTGAAATTATAATAAGTAAAACAAAAGTCAACTGATTCAAAAGTAGAGAACATTTAGTACCACTTAACTTTTCAAGGTAAATTATTACAATGATGAACATAATCTCATTTCTGTTCTTAACCTTCTGTTTCACAAATATTTGTTTCAATTAATATCCGCATATTTTAGTTTCTATGGACCTAAGTTATCGAAAGCAACTATGTAAATGCGTTTTACAGAATTAAGATTTTCAACAACGCTTTGACTGCAATAGAATAGTTAAATATTATCCTTACAAATTTCTTTAGAAACTATTTAAATATTTAGTAGTTTTTATTCACAGAACAGTGAAAAAAGCTTTACAATAGCTTTTTTTTTTCCAGGATGAGGTGGAAATGTAATGAACATACTTTTTTTGTATATAGAAATCTTGTAAGTAGATTAGTGGGGGGAAAATTGAGAGGGTCGCAGATAAACACTATTAAGGCGTAGTTATTATCAAAGAAGTATTTAAAATCAAGACAATAAAACCTCATGTAGATTCACTGTTTGTTTTAGAACTGTCATCAGTTCTTTTTTTTTTTTACTTTGAAATCATTTTTATCAACGTTGATGTAATCACTTGTCTGTAATAGCCTGTGTTGTTGCTAATAGCTTATAAATGTAAATGAATCTAACTTATCTTTAAGTTTGTTTTCTTTTTTTTTTTAGGGAAATTCACGTATTCATCTAAATACGGATGATTTCAAATCTGAATTTAGCTTGATTGGATACTATAGGAAAGGCAATTTAAATGTAGGTTTAAACTTGAGAATACGGTACCTACCGACTTTCAACTATTTGTAAAATGGCGGTTAAGGAACCCGTCCGCGGGGACATAGTATCTCTTCGAAATATCTTCAATATAAACATCCTGGAGTGCATATTACCTCAATTTCCCTACAAATAATCGGCAAGACGCTTCGCTCGGGCGCTTAGCACCAACAGATGAGCTCATACTAACTATTTTCCTACCCTCGCACAGTGGTAACAAGGCAGTCGGCGATGTATCCTTGTGCGGGGAAGGGTATTCTCAAGTTAGCCAAATGGTATTCTGTAGTCATTTGTTTCAATCCGTAATGAGGCTGATCCATCTCTCGATGGAAATTTGTCACTCAGCTGTTTTGCAGACACTTCATAAACTCAAACAAGTAGTAATTAAATACACTATTTTCAGAACTGAGCAAATTTAAACAAGGAATTATCTCAAATGAGGTTGTATTAGCGGAAATCACTGGATTGTTTAGTAAATATATTCGCATATGCTGTAGTTTCGAAAACTACGTTTTTTCCTAATAATCAGGGTCTCCTGTACAATGACACGAACAGTCATAGCTTGTTTACCAGTTTTTCTATGTAAAGGAATGAAGATTGAACTGTGTTTCCTAACAAAAGCAGAGAAACGAGTGGGTAAACGTCGGCTGACAAGAGGCCATGAATCAAAGCAGTCTTTAGTGATTTTTTTTGGGGCTTCCCGAATGGCCATCGTCTCAAATCATGATGATCAATTTAATCGTTAGCCGTCCAAAGGGCCAACGCCCAAAATTAAGAACGATAAGATTTCATTAGAAGGCTGCTACGCCGCTCCTATAACGATGAATTGTAACCCCAAACTCCAATCCAGTCAACTGCTCCCTCAGGCACAATTTTTTTTCCTCGACTCCGTTCGAAACTAAACGGGATGCCCGGGAAGAAAGGGGAAAGGGGAAAAAAATATCCCGACGCTCTTTGAAACAATGGTTGGGATTAGCGTAGTTTAACAGAAAAACAATCTTTCATCGAAGAATTATTCTTTATAAATAATCGGAAATACATTCATTTCAAGAAATTATAGCTTAATTACTTAAATTAATACAAAAGTGTCGCTTCGATCGCCAATTATTTCGCAAGTTGGTTTTTTGTTTTGTTTGTTATCAAAAACAAAACAAAAAATTGTTACGGTGTAATTGGGGGTGAATGAACAGATCAGTGACTTTCAAAAAGTAAAAAAAAAAAAATGAAGCAGGGGTGAAACTGCTTTCTCAGACACAAACTATTACTTTTTGATTAGCTTAACCAGGACTTTCTGTTCTAAAATTAAATGATAATTAATTTGCAAAATCAATATTATTCGAAGTTGATGCCCTTCAGATTCTTCCAAAGCATGAACAGTCATTGAAAATCGGTAAACTTAGAGAGAGAAAAAATGCTACTAAACTTCTTAGCAATTTGCAACAATTTGCTGATCTTATGAATACTCGAAAAACAAGTAATAATCTATTTCATTCGCAGATAAATCCTTTCTAGATTAGAAACCTCATATTTAATCAATATTAATCCAAAGAAATCAATACCTGTCTGTAGTAAAGACGGATTCACAATCAAATAAAATCGTTTTTATTAAATATCCTCTCTTGTATCTCATTCAGTGAATTGCAAAAAAATGAGGATTTAATAGAATAAAAAAAAAAGACTTTTCTTTGGTTAATTTTTTTCTATTACACTAAACCCCTTCTTCTATTAAATCTCCCTTATTTACTTGTCAACTATTCATAATCTTGAAGTGCGAAATCAAAGAATCTTCAAACCCCCAGAGATTGTTAATAGATGTCTTGATTTTATGGACTTATCTTCTGAAAATCAGATCAAGAACTAAGGGTTTGCCAAACTTAACTAGCTTTTGAAAAATAAAATTCATTCTGTTTTGTTCAGAAACATCAAAGTCTTTGTTAACGTTGACAAACCGCAGTCAATGATTACTTTCTTTTATCCACCTTTGATCTAAATAAAATAGAACGATAGCTTTTATCCTAATCATAAAATCCTAAAACACACTACTTTGGTTAATTTCCAGTAAAAAATTATCTCAATCCTAATAATTCAATGTCACATTTCAATTGCTTTTCAAATCCAACTTATCTATTTGGCTGTTAACAAGGAACTATCCTTCAAACAGTCTTTACGATTACGAAATGTATATAAGTACTTCTATACACACGACATTGCACTTGTATTTATTTCTTTCCTCCCTCCCCAAAATAAAAACGAGTCCCATCTTAAAAATTTAGATGAGAACATCTGACTTGATCTTCTTTCTCTAAATGTCTTTGATAGTGTAAATATTTCTCGTTCTTTTCTGCTGCTTATCCTATTTCTGAAATCTATCCAAGTCTGTTGATATTCAAACAATGACTTAGTATCATTAGCAGCATTTCAACTCCGCGTCTCCCAGTCAACACCTACGTGCTTTTCACCCTAACATTCTAGTTGCTTCCGTCGATGAAAATAATCCACAGTCATATATCTATAAAGAAAATGTACTATGTATCATTTACAATATTTTACAAATAATACTTTGTTTTATGATGACTAAGTGTAGTCAGTCGCTCAATAGTCACTTTCATGTGTTAGAAAGAATGTTGAATATTCTGGAACATACTGGGAGCCGACAAAAGGCAGCTACTCATTCTAAGAATATTATCATTTAAATCTCGTTTACACTCTTTATTTAATATAAATTAAAAATTCTTATTTTAAGTTCACTTACTAAACCTATAAAAAAAATATAAGAGAGTTTAATCTGTGCAAGCAAATAACATTTATTTGCAGCTATTCTTGTGCACTGCTATTCTCTCTTATTTCTTTTTCTTTCTTTTATCTCTTATTTTCTTTTTATTCTTGATATGTTTTTTAATATAATTTGTTCTTTAGACTCTTACTTACAACTTTTAGCTTAACATACATTTATTTCTTTCTAAGTCTATAAATATATTGGTGTTATCTCTCATACATCAGAAAGATCCTCCTTCCTGTCATCCCTGTTTGGAAATCTTATGCTCATTTACAGCATAAGGATCATTAATTGAAAAACTTTTCTGTCATTTATTTCCTTGTCAGCATTATCTTAAAAAGCTTCGCTGTTATTGTTTCTTATTCAAAAATATTATTGATGAACAATTGAAACTCAGTGAAACCTAAAAGTTTCGATTTTTCATTTTTTTTCTTTCAATCAGAAAGCTGATTGTTATCTAAAGATTATTACTGTGGTGATTGATATCACTACTTCATTAAACTACATGAAAAATATTACTTTAATTTAAAAAAAAAAAAAATCAATAACATTCGATTTCAAACATATTAAGTCTTCGGAATTGGTTTTTTTTTTTTTTTTTTTATTATTGAAAGGGAGTACTGTACTATTAAAACAAATACATAATCGTAATGTAATAGAAATTCTGATTTCACATAAATATCTTATTTCTTGTAGAAAATAGCATCCGGCTATTTTCATTCTCAGCTAGGTTATGAATATTGTTAAAGTCATTCCGTTATGAGCGCCATTTTGAATTCACTTTCTCATCATGTTTGCGAGTGCTTATATCTCGTGTTTTTAATCGTTGTTATATTTGATAAGTTTTTAAATAAAATTTAGAAACTATTAATTAGTTTATGAGCTTTATTTCCTAGAACTCTCAGAAGTGACGATATGCAATTCATTGATCATTTTACCCAATATAAATTTAGGAGTAGAGTTGAGTTCCAATGAAATATTTTTAATGAGTTGTGCGTAATTGGGTGTTTGTTATTGAATTTTTGGGAGACAAAGAAAAACAGTTATACTTGTATCTGTTAGTATTTGGTGGTAAGTAAAAGTTACGTTCAGAAAACAACTGTTGGATATAGAATCTAAATCATGTTTACTTGTAGCTTTGTTTGCAATCGTTTTTTAAGGTTAACCGTTTTTTAGAGTTAGTGATAGAAATTGGAAATGAATTTCAGCTGTGAGAAGGAGAGGCAAGGGGAAGACGAGTAGAAGTCCATCTTATCTTCTCGTCTTTCAGAAGAGAGCTACAATGAATTTCTGTCGAATAAAATAAAATGGAACAAAAATAGATGAGTGTAGATTTTCGGGACAGTCACTTTTATGGATCTCAAAAATAGAAATAGTTTTTTTTAACCATTTAATTCTTTTGCAGAATTAGTCTCCAGTTTCTGATAGAGGGATATTCTGTTACCAGAGATCGACATGTAGGATATTGAACTGACACAAACATTCTGGACCACGAAGAACCTCTTTGCTGTTCTTATGTGTAATTCTCATTGTTCGTTTCTATGTTAAATTATCTGCTTATTATAGTATTTTTAACATTATATTCTCTTTGATTTTGTAGAATGAAAATGTTGTAGAAGAATAAAGTTTGTAAATCATCGCATGTTTAATTGTTTACATAAGGTTTTGTTTTCTTTTTTACTAGAAACGTATTGTGAATTATTCATTGATAGACTCATAAGGCCATTTTAGACGCGATATTTAAATAGGCAATCTGAAGAGTTACTTTAGTGCTTTAATATAGAACAGGTTCTATTTTCAAAGAATCCTGCATTCCAATCTGACACTATATTGCATTTGTATCTGTTTATTCGAAACTAGCTGCACCCGGTATGCGTTCAATGCCACTCAAGGAAAGAAAGTGTATGTGCTTTAATTCTGTTTATTGAAGTGCTTTTGCATACACAATATTTTTTGTTTTTCCGTGCATACACGAATAAATCAGAAGGTTTTCCGACGCGTGAGCAGGCCACATACAGCTGTCCATGTGTGAAGCATGGATTTTCCAAATTTAGTCCACACACTTGAAGCGATTGTCCCTGTGCTTTGTTGATGGTCATTGCAAATGCGAGTCGCACCGGAAATTGCAAACGTAGAAACCGGAAATACACTCATATGTTGAAACAACTCGCGCACCAGAAATTGTAAGATGGTTCTACTAATTCAGAAACCTTCGCGGGCGTGCGCATAACAACTCACCAAAGTTTCATCGCAATCTGAAGAATGATATAGGAACACGCATACGGGACAAACAAACATTCATTTTTCTATATTAAGATTACCGACTACAAAATTGATTTTCACGAACAAAGATCGTTTTCTTCCTATGTTTTCGTGCTTCCAGAAAAAGCTACAGTAGTAACAAAAATACTGTAATAACAGAATCCCGGCCGGAAAATCTGAAGCGGCAGGCCGATTGAATTCTCAAAAAAAATATCGTCTCTGGTCGAGATTTAACAAAAACTAAAGAAATACAAAAAATGTGAAAAAAATGAAATACATATTTCTGTTTAATTAATTAAAACGATTCTCTCTCCTATTCGATGCACTGAATATACGGCGAATAAATAAATCAATGTTTAATTTCGCAAGTAAAATATAAGTACGACAGCAATTGGTCTGATGTAAGGAGCTATTCAAGCTTGTGTAAGATTGAGTTTTAAGGTTTTTATTCATTGGCAATCTATCTTCACACTGCCATTGCTTACTTAAATGGAGCGTCTAAAAGGGCCTTTAGTGTGAAACCCCTCCCTTTTTTTTTACCTAGCAGAGATAAAACTGCATAAGCAAGGTTTTCCTATTCTACAAGGTACATACAACAAAACAAAAATGAACTATTAAAAATTCACCACACAACGTTCTATTAAGATCAGCTGTCTTTCTCAAGTACACACAATTTAAAAGTTAACACCTTACATACATTCCACTGACCAATAATACAGTGGGAGAAAGTAAATTTACATAAATGAATCTATTTTTATCAAACTAACTTATTTTTTTTATATCAATGTGAATCAAACTATATAAAAATATTCAGTACAAATTATTTCTACATCGAAAAACAACTACTCATAAAAATTCTACTAACAAATAATGTAGTAGGAGAAAGTAAGTTTACATAAATCAACACATTTTCTGCCTCACATACAATGAATATTTTTATCATACAGTAAAAATAATTATATTATTAAAAACAATTAAACAATGATAATATAGTAGGAGAAAGTAATTAAACATAATATATTTTTTACCTACTGACTGTTAAGAGAACTCCCTTCCCCCTCAGTTACTATATTATCAATTTTTATCAAGTATTAGTCTACATTCATCCCAGAAATGTTTCTAATGTAATTAGATTTGCATTCTTTTAATTCATTTTTACATTTAGCTAACACTAGGTTAGTCGATGTCTAATGTATGTAACCGTCGAAAATTCGTGCCTAAACCAACTCGCAAATAGAAATTTACACTCGCTAGCTAATTACGGGGGGGGGGGCAAAATTTCATATATATATACGATATACCTATATCAGCAGCGGATCCCTCCGATTGGTAGGTATATAAAATTTGGCTTCGCGACCTATCATTATATATATGTCCTTGCACATCATCTACCTATAAATTGACGAATGGTGATTGGTGAAGGGTAGAGGAAACTTCTATCATGAAATACCCCTCGCGGGAGTTCACATCCCGGTGAATTTGAATAGGCGGTAAATTTGAATTGGCACATTAGCCAAGGTTTTGAATTTAGGAAAAAACCGATTTGCGAGATGAATTTTTTTCCACTCGCAAATTGCGAGTTTGCGAGTGGGATTTTCGAGGGCTGAATGTATGTCCTTTACATCAACAACATTTTTGTTTTTTATTTAATTTTTGGTTAGGATTTCTTCGGGGGGAGTTCCCCGCTCTCGGGAGCGAGTCCCGGGAAAGCTACACCCCTCGCACCTTCTGGGTTTGTCATTCGGCGGAGTTTGGCTGGCTGATGAGTCCTAATAAGGATGAAATGGTCCATCCCAGTCTCTTCCCGATGACAAATCAGGGTGCGAATCCTTTCTTATAGCGTTGTGCCTCGTTTACTTGCTTAATTCTTTGAATCATTGGGCACGTTAAATTTCTTTTCATTTTAAATATATGGCAGTTGTGTTACTTGTGTAAGATCTACGTCATGGGTTTTTAATTGCTTTCAGATGCTCCTTCAATCGGCAATTCAAAACTCTTCCCGTCTGGCCTATATATGTGACCATGATTTTTGCATTCTAAAGCAGTATACAAGTTCGTTCATCAGATGTGGTGGTCAGGGCCGGATCTAGGTACCGCCAGTCCCCGCATTGCAAGCGGGGCCCGCGCCGTGGCCTGGGTGCGGCTGGAAATAGCGTGAAGGGGCCCGTCAAGGATTTTCGCTGGAGGCCAACAATTTTTAGATCTGGTGGTGGTAACGTCTGTTGATGATTTGAAAACGTTAATTTATGATTTAAATCTAAATGCTATTCTAATATCCGTATTTCTAAAATTACTATTTATTTTCCAGATACTTACCGGTACTATATGAAAAATAAGTAGTAATGGTTTTAGGACTATTTATCTTGTTGATAGGATTACATAATCTTTCTATACATTTGGATCATATGCAAACTCTGGCATTAGTGTAATTCAATTTTAAATAACTCCTCCGATGAACAATAATTAAATGCTCCGCTTAAGTACATTTTAACGCATTAGATTTGTGTTCACTTACAATGTATGGTTCTTAAGGAGTTACATCTTTTCCTGTATCTAGTTGTCCGGAAGAATTGCGATTTCTAGCTATGCTAACATCTAAATACGATATTTTTTATTCATTTTCATCTTCTCTTGTAAACAATATTATCAAGTTTATTATTAAATCTATTTCCAATGAATTCAGTTCCTCCTTTTTTTACAATCAAAAAACTAAATCATCTATAAATCTACAATAAGAATATACAATATATAATGACTTACGTCTCTTACTGCATTATCTTCAATTAGTTTCATTACCAATTCACCTAATATTCCAGAACTACTTAGACCCACGAATAAACCTACATTTTATCAATATTTAAAAAACTGAACAGAAAATAGGCCTACTTTTTTTTCATAATTGCTATTTTTCTTAATTCTTCCCTATTTTCATTTTCGTTTTGTTTCAGTGAAAGTAATAGAATTTTTTTTTTAACATTCAAATATACTAATATATTAAGTTTTTGTATAATTATTTTCTCTTACTACGTTATTGGTTAATTGATTTTATAAGTGGTTGTTTTTAATAAGACCAATTATTTTTTCTGTGAGATCTGTATAAAAAAAAAATATATTCATATATGATTCACATTCGATAAAATGTTTATTTAAATTTATCTTCTACTACTACATTATGAAAACAAAGCTTAACGTGCGGCGAAATAAGTAATAAAGTAAAAGAAAATCCGCACCTGAATAAGAGAAAAAAAAATAGAAATTCTTTCTGATTTTAGATTATGGGGATAAGATGGGAATGGCCGTTTCGTCCTTCAACGGACTCATCAGCCCAACCCAGCCTCACCCTAAAGGTTAAGTACTTTTCACTGAGCATTTTTAAATAAAAAAATTGTTGTTTGATGGAACGAAATAAACAAGCAACACAAACAATAAAAAACTCTAAAAAAACACGACATGTTTCGTTCGGTCGTACTACCCAGTTGTATCACTTGTAAATGTTCGAGACGACCGAACGAAACATGTCGTGTTTTAAAGTATTTTCAATGTTTTTTATTGTGTGCGTTGTCTACTTATTTCATTCCTAATGATTACACACACGTTAAATTTTATTTCATTATTTGATTCACATTGATATAAGAAATAAGTTACTTTGATAAAAATAGGCTAATTTATGTAAATTTACTTTCTTCCACTTCAATGGTTAGCTAAATGTAAATAAGAAGCTAACTCTTTAAATTGTGTAACTTACACTTGAGAAAGACATCTGATCTGTACGAGTATGAAACGTTGTGTGAAGAATTTTTAATAAAACATTTTTCTTTTCAATGGCCTTTTCTTTTTCATTGGCCTCGACAAGGGGCGAGAATTGGGAGATTTTGACCAAATAATCATTGTCCGGGATAGGCCATTGCAGGCAGCATTCGCAAAAACGGACGAAACTTTTTACATCCCTGCCGACGCCGGGATTCGAACCCAGGTTCCAAAATATCTGCCTAACGACAGACCGCCGCCTAGACCACTAGGCTACACCGGATCGGCATTTTGTTGTGTGTAACTCGTAGAATGTAAAAACTGTGTACTAAACACACGTTAATGTTTTTAAATGCGTAACTGATACAAGGTGTTATCTTTAAAATCAAATAATCAATGTCTATTAGTACATTTACTAAATGTTTTTGAGTTCAAAATTGTAAAGATCATTTTCGGACATCTTGTTTGTAATCTTCAATACCGGTATTGCTCTTTCAAAATATTTTAGTTTAATGCAGTAAAAACAGAATAATAAAACCAGAACTTTTCCTTTTTTTATTTTTTAATGGTGCATTCTAATTTAATGTTCACACAACAACAATTATTTTCATTTGGCCTAAATACACCTAGCCCCCGAAGAACATGATTAATTGGTTCCGTGTTGTTCGAGACTATAAAAAAACGGGATTCAAGTGTGAAAATAAAAAAAAAAAAAAAAAAAAAAAAAAAAGTTACGTTTTAAATTTTTTTTGTTAAATATAAAACTAAAATTTTTATTTTTTGAATTCATATTAGTAGACTAAACACTTCTAAGAAATCTTGTATTACATAATTCAAATTAATTTTTAATTAGTTTTGAAAAAACGTTTTATCTTAAATTTTTATTATCAAAATAAAAGAAAAAATTATAAAACAAATTATAAAAAAATTATAAAATAAAACAAAAAAATAATATATGTACAGTAAACTCCCGATTATCCGCGGTCCTCTCCTGTTTCCACGGAGAATTACTGTACAATAAATTACGGAATTAAAAAAAAAATTAAATCTAGAGTAAGGAGGAAAATAATAAAAGAGGCTAACAAAGTTAGTGAAGACAATTATAGACAAACAATTTAAAGAACGAGTGGGCGGAGCTTAGACCGGCAGGTTACATTAAATTACGGGAGAGCCTTCCCATAATAATAAAATTTAAAATAAATAAATAATTTAAAATAAAATAATTGTTTATAATGTATGTACTGTAACTGTATGTATTGCCATTTAATGTAAATAAAACTCATTAAAAGCATTTTTGTTTTGATTTTCGTCCTTTTTCGTCATATTTCGGATTATCCGCTGAATTTGTTTATCCGTTGTTGCCGCGCCCTACCCAATTCCGCGGATAATCGGGAGTTTACTGTATTTTATTTTTTTTCAAAAGAATTACTGGAAAATCGTGTTCTTCGAGTACTGTGTTGTTCGGGGGGTTTCCTGTAAACAAACTTGTTAAATCTCCATTTGTATTCTGCTTTCACTGCATGACTATTTTTAAATATTTTTTTTTAGAATTATTTTTTTCTTACCCGATTATATGTAGTCTATTAATTGTTGTTTTAATTTTCTGTTACGAAAAATATGCTTTAAATTCATCATATTTATTTACAAAGTATTACTTGAAGACTGATTATTTATCTCCAAATAAAAAAACTATTGATACTTTTTTTTTGTCATTCATTCATTTATCTAGATATTTATTTATTTTCGTTTATAGTTTCTACATTAAGTCTAATAAGTAACGAAACTACAGTTCGTTTGATAAACTCTTGAATATATTAATTGTGCTTTAAATAATGTTGTGTTATTTCATTAGCGGGTTACAAATAGGACACATTGTCACCTCACAAAATAGCCTTCATTACAGTTTTTAATAATTTAAGATAATTTGGAGAGAAATAATTAGATTACCCATTACATTTCCTGTGTTTCTTGGACACAGACCACACCTGCTGGAAGATAAACACTCATACCTGAGGGAATCTACACGAAGCTTTTTTTTTTAACCCAAAAAAAATAAAAAATTATTTCCTGGTTTCTTTAAAATTACTTATTTTAAGGAAAGTTAAGTCTTTGTTATTCTCCTCACTTATAGCTTTTGAACCAAGGATTGATTCGGCTTGAAACTAGTTATAGACATTTACAGATTAGAGATTACATTTATTTTGTGCATGAAAATATTCCCGTAACATTGTAACTCCTTCCTCCCATTGCAGTCGAAAAGGAAAAAAAAAATCCAACATTTTTGACGGTTATTTTGTTTTTTTCATTTGGTAAACCCAGTGTTTTTTAACAACCCCCACCCCCATTCATAAATGACATAGTTTTTATTTTTTGGTTAAAGGGTTATGGCTATTCCAAATTCTTGGCCGCCTATACCTCTGTTCGGTAGCTATTATAATTTATAAAAACTATTATATCACAAATTTAAATAGAAAAAAGAAACACAACATTATAGGGAAAGTAGAATTTAAGTTCTTTAAAGGATATTTTCTTTTAAAATAATTTATAATTTAGAGAAATTTTACCGTAATCTGCCAATCCAAAAAACATTAAAGTACCGTATTTGTGGAATTGGAAGAAGAATAAATTTAAGATTGACAATTAATTATATTTACTTTTTTTTTTTTTTTCGGTTTCCCTCACCATTCCCGAAATCCTTTCTATGAACCATTCAAACGACCACTGGATTAAAACCACATCGATGATGATTTTTTAAGAAAGAAATTTAAGTTTCTCTTGATTTTTCAGTCGATTTTCTTTTTAAGAACTCAAGAAAAATTCGAACTTATAATAGGTACAAATACAAAAAAAATCGCTGTCTTATCCCTAAAGTTGCATTTCACTAAATGGCCACCAGGTGGAGTGTTGGGACACTTGACTCCTTAATACAAAAGTTACGTTTCATATTCACAGAGCAAAGGAAAATATTTTATCGAAGAAAGCATTAATGAAAAACTTTAAACACTTCCGAGGTTATCTTTTTAATCTGTCAAAATTCTTTCTTAAACTGTAAAAACAGAATATCGTGACACCCACACTTCTAAAACAATATTAATAATTATATCTTTTTTTTTTAAAGAGGAAAAAAAGATAAATTTTTCATTGGCACGTCATTGCTGGTATTCCTCAAAATATCACTACATCATTCACTATAAAATTCACTTCCTCGATATCTTTTTGAGATGCAACGGAGAACTTGTCGCTGCCTATAAAGCAGTTGCAGTGTTCCCTATTTCGATAGGAATCAGTCCGCTCTGATTGCATCTCTTCCCTTGTGAGGGCGGTAGTGTTCCCCGGGGAACGGTCGGTGGGGCGATTCGTGGCTAATCCCGAAGCCTCGGCTTTGGCAGCGTTAATGATTGGGGGAGACCAGAGTGTCATTAGCCACGAGTAGGAGGAGACCATTTTAGCCTCCCCTCAAATCTCCCGATGAATATATCACCCAAGGAAACCACTGCATCACTATTCCCCGACCTGTAATAAAACACTCCCTCACCTGTCACTGAAGGCAGCCAATCCTCGTGCTCTCATGCGTACAGGTATATCTTCAAAGATACGAATGCTGTCGTAAAACAAGATTAGGCCCGTTAACATGACAAAAATAAACAATTCGGGAATCTACAGCTAAACGATCTCAAAAATAAAAACTAATTTATCAATTCATTTAGCTACAATAGTTAACTTGTTCTGAGGCATAAAACTCTTTATTTATTTTAGTAATTTATAATAACCAAACCTTAATTTCGACATTAATATTAACACTGAAGTAATTACACTTATTTCATCGTATACTCGTTGCAGTTTTTAATAATAAATTTTACAGATTTAATTACTGGGATTAAAAGACTAGAAATCCATAATGCTTCTAGGTGAAGAAGTACAGGATTAAAATCCTTTCTACAACCCAGAATTTCATAATAGCAGTAAAGGGATTGCATAGTACAAGCGTATGGAGATTTTTTAGGAGTGAAACGTTTAGAAGAGAAGTCACCAGTTAATATGAAATAACCAAGAAATTGTGATTTTTGACTGAGCACGTGAAGTCTTTATTATTCAGTATTTTTTCCTTCCTTGGTTTGTATGTGCATCACGCTAAAACAGCTGGATCGATTTCCTTAAAATTGGGTATAACGTTTCCTTATGGTTCAACTTACAACATTTGTCAGATTATTTTCTGACCTCCTGCCCTCCACTACACGACGATTATCTGTGCAATTAGCTAGTAGAATTTTAAACCATCGCCTATATTTGAAAAAGAGGAATCCGTAAAATTTGCAAAATAGGTTTGGTAAGTGCTGTGAATCTTACACCAGTTCCAAACAATTTGCAGATTTTAGTAGATCCCTATTTGTGCTGTGACAGCAATTACTGAAATATTCAATCAGATTGGACAAAAGATCCTATTTTTCCCCTATAAAGAATTTCATGGTGAGAACAATTAGAATTGGTCTCAATTTCTCGAAAATCCACAAATACAACAAAAAAATTGAAAAACAATCATCCATCAATATCTAGATGCCTTTTACAATGAGATCTAATTCAAAATAGGAAAGTTATCTCAATCTATGAAGCAGCAGTAATGAAAATAGAAACATATCCACCGTTAGCCATTCTTATGATCTTCATCTTGAAGTAAGAAGTAGCAACTTTGATCCAGATTCAAAGGTTGTTTTTTTTTTCAGAATGAGGTTTTAAATATAATGTAAAAAAAAGATCTTAAATTACCATTTAAAGAATTGTTTACAGTTATCAGACTTCTTCAGTATAAATAATGTTTCATTGACGATAATATTGTATTATCTTCAAAGGACTACATACATCAGTAGAGTGGATACATTTCATGAGCAGGAGGAAGACGACGACCCTTCCAGGACTTTTCCCGAGACTTGAGAAGAAACAAGGTACCATTTTACCTGGCTTTCGGTAAAGTACACCTTGTTTCATACCTTGTATACACCCTCGCGGATCACCTGCAAATTAGTTTCATGCTTTTTTTTTTTTTTTTTTTTTTTTTTTTAGACATTAGTTTTTTTTTGTTTGGCGCTGTATTTTCCCCCGCGTTTCTCTCAATATTTTTTTTTTTTTTTTTTTTTTTTTTTTTTTTTTTTTTGCCAGACATTAGCCTTTAGGTGGCAGGCGAGGACTTTTCACCGATATTCGATACAATTTCTGTCCTGTTTTGACATCACGTTAAATGTGTTCTTATGCCAACAAATGAAGGCCTAACAAATTATTGTTTTATGACAATCATTAAGCAAATAAAAACAACTGAAATATAATAACTGGGTGAGTAGTTACTTGAAAAGCAAAAAAAAACAAAAAAAAACAAAAAACAAAGCAACATAATAAAACTGTTTGTAAGGAGATTTAAAAATAAAACAAGACAAAAAAAAAAGAAGGTTTCTTAACGTACACCAAACCATACAGATCCTGTACACGCTTTATTTTCAGCCACTTCCTATTTAGACAGGAAGTGACATCACACCGGAACTCACATTTTTCCTCTCCAAGTCATAAGCTTTCCCAGTAAGATATCGCTTATCAACTTGTAATTTGGACGGCAGAGGTGTAAATCTATTTCATTTTTAGTCACTTTCCTATGAGAAAGATAGTGAGAGAGATCAGAACTCGTATTTTCTCCCAACTTTTACAAATCATAAGATTACCAATATGGAAAGTTTGTCCGACTTTTAGTTTGGGCTACAGAGATGGCGACGGACGGACAGAACCGTCTTAATTACTCCCTCGTCCTCTTAACACTTTGTTCACTGAAAACTTAAGTTCAATCGTTTGCCGTTATCTAGGTAATCCACAGGACACAATACAAAACAACGTCTAAATTTGATTGACGATTTTTTTCAATGCCATTACACAAAGAAATAATGCGTTTACCTACCATTTAAAAGCGATACTTCAATGAAACTAAGACTGTTTTCATTTCCTCTACACTTTTCAACCTTCTAACAAACAGCCCTAATAGAGGAAAACCAACCAATTTTTAATAGGCCTTAAAGACAAGTAAGAAATTATTGAGATTTTAATAACTTTCCTCCTAACTTTCTACTAACAATACGGTAGTAGAAAGTTAGGAGGAAAGTTATTAAATACTCAATAATTTCTTACTTGTTCTCAATAAGATTAATGAAGTCGTGATATCAGAAGTTTTCTTAATGAGTTAATACTCTTGAATATTTGTTGAAAGTACTCTTCAAAATCGTTTCTAATGTTTCAGCTGCCTTTCGTCCTGGATTCCTTTCCAGACAATTTTACTTAATTTCTCGTCGGAATTTTTTAATCCGCTATTTGACAACGGATCCGCCATTACTTTTCATTTTACACAGGACTAGAAACGTCCCATCGCCGTCGTCTTCCCCCGTTTTTCTTTCTTTCTTTTTTTGTTCATTTCTAATTGGATGAATCCATCAGACGAAAGCGTTTGTCGGGTTGTTTTTCATTGCTGCTAATTAGTCTCGTGCGATCGGTACAGTCTCTCTTTCCACGCAAATGAGAGGAACTAATTCTGTTTTAAGCATTGACAAATAAGTGTTCGCCTGGGTATCGTAACTTCGTTATAACAATGGATTATTATTAGGAGGAAGAACCTCGGGGGCGTCAGTGGTGTCTCGTGGAAGGAGAGCAAAAAAAAAAAATTGCCACAGAATAGAGAGAAGCAAAAGCAGAGAGAAAGAGAGAAAAAATCTGAATATGCAAATGAGATTAGATTGGTGATCCTGCCAGACCCTCAATTTCCGCAAATAGGTTCGACTCGTTAGTAAGGGGAAAAAAAAAACGGTGGGGAAGAAGGAAAGAGAGAATAAATAAGGAGGGAAAGAAGAAAAAAAAAGGAAAGGAAAGAGAGACAGAAAGGAAGAAATGAAAAAGTTCAATCTTAAATGAAATTTTCTCGACTTGCCTTTCAGTTCTTCTCACAGCGAAACCGAATTCTGTCGAATTACCACAAATACAATCTCAAGAACAAGGAGGAGGGTGTGGTTTGAGTGGGAGGTGAACCCGGAATGTTTTAGAGGACGCGGAATAAGAAAAGGACATCTGACACACACCTCAACGAAATCACATTTCTTGACTTGGGTTACTAATGGACAAGAATTCATCTTCAGTCGGCGACTTTCGGCACAAAAACACCCACGCACAACCAAATCACAACTAAATGAGAGAAAAAAAATACATATTTTAAAGAATTAAAAAAAATGACTGAAGGAAAAGAATAACGTAACAGGAGAACATTGAATTAATCGTAAACAGATAAACAAGCAAGACTTCTCTCACTTACATACGAAGAACTGGCTGCAAAAGAGATGCCCAGCAAATATAAATCAATATTTTATAAAACGATTTCTGCCACGGTTTAAATAAGTCTAATGGAAAGCAATAAGTGGCTGAACTAACTCCTTATAATGTTGCGTCTTTTTTTTTTTTTTTTTTTTTTTTTTGTTTATCCAAAAAAAATGATGGTTGTGTCAAGTTTTAAGAAAATCCATTCACGGATTTAAAAGATCTTGGAACTAACACTTTAATAAACTATCGAGCCATTATTGTTGACCGGAATTAATAACTAACAAGTCTTTGGTTAAATTCTTTAAAATCCATTCTATTTATTTGCGATTTCAACATTATCCGAATTTCATTTTCCTGTTTTCGCAAAAAGGAATTACAAGGCATTACTACTAATTTTCGTTCCTTGCGTTATCCAACATCTCATTTAATAAGCATTTATTAAATCACAAAATTACGAATAATTCATTTTTAAGCAATAAAATTTCCAGTCCAAACTAACAGAACTAAATAGCAAAGATAAAAAAGGTATTACGAAACGTCCATTAATCCCAACTCATTTCTCAAAATAAAAATAACTTAAAAAAAAAATATATATATTGTGGCCTAATAATTGGATCAAGTTTACGAAATGAATGGAAGCCTAAAGAATAACTATCCAAATTAAGGGGGAAAATTCACTGTTTTTGCCAGATCCATTAAAACAGAAATCTCGCAATTAGAATTCCCATTACGTTAACACTGTACCTCTTCTAAATACGTCAGAAAAAATATCTCGATACCAAGAACCTATTTTCATTTATATCCTTTTGCAGATTAATTACTTCGATTGCTCACGCAACACCAAAACTGGAATAAAAATTTAAATTGCTCGAAAAAAGGAATGAAAAATTGTAACATATCAGGATCTTCAAGCAAACGAAATCAAAAAACATTTCGATTTGTGGAACGTGTTTGGTTTAAAGTAGCTTTTAAGACTGTATCAGACTTTTCGATCGCTAAGTAAACAACAAAAATAAAGGAAATACCTTTATTTTGCCGTTTCATCGGAATGATGCCAATTACAAAACACTTAAAATACTTTTTTGACGATATTGTCCAGTCGTCTACAAAAAAAAAAAAAAAAAAAACTCAATTAATATTTTGAACATTTTTATTTTCTTTTGCAGACTAACAGGAGCAATGGAACATACTTTGAGGAACACTATTATAAGAGAAAAAGAACTGCGTGCAAATCTGTTCTAGAATCGATTCCCAATAATGTGATATCTGAAATTCTGAATTTGATATCAGCAATGATCTTATTTCCTCCAGTATACAAGCTGAAAATTACTATTTTAATAAAATACAAAATACGCTAACGACTTAAGCGTTGAAGCAGAGTATAAATGATGGTTTTATCTAGAATTCTTCATTTTATATAAAAAAAAATCAATAACAGACAAATATGAGATAAGCCTAAAGCCCCCCCCCCCCCAAAAAAAAATCTGAGCCTTCCAGGATAAACGGTTATTACAATGACTTTTAAGACTATGAATGGTTTTCAAAGTCAATGGGAAGTTTAAAATGACTTGCCTAAATCTACTACTATTAAAATTTCAACATTTCGGGAGGTACCATATCGTGATAATAGTATTTTAACATCACAGGGTAAATGTATTGCTCTGGATGAAATATAGTTAATTTTAAACTGAAAGCTCTTTAGTTTTAGGCTTCAACTGCAAAAAAAAAAAAAAAATCCATTAAAATTTAGGCCTCCAAGGAAAAACTATTTTAAAATTGTCATCCTTTTATATCCAGCCTCGATAACCATGTTTATTTCAACTTGATATTTTCAAAGGCTTGTTTTTTTTTTTAATTCCCGTCACTTTTTGTTCTATGATTTTGTCATAAAAGGCTTTACAGCTTTCAGAAGAGGTTCCTTCTGCTAATATGAGCCGATACTGATGTCACCAGAAATGTGAGAGAAGTAAAGGAACCTTCTTTTATATTGAACCTGGTTAATAAATATCCTCAACGTGTTATAGTTGACATGTTCAACAGTTTCTGAGCGATGTTCGTAATAACATTCAACTAACGATAAAAATTAGGACTCGTTCTGGCAATAAAACATTAGTTACGATAGACAGTGTGTAGAATATTTCAATTTCAACCGTCCAATCATTAAGAATTCCTATTTAGTTTGTAAAATCGTTAGTTGAGGAGAGAAAAATGTTTCATTTATGCAGCAGTTAACTAGCTTAATTATTACCGGGCTATTAATTGTCAAACAGTTTACTTTATAAACTATATTAATTAAAGGTCTGCTTGCTGTGGCAACATGGACTTAATTATTCAAGCGTATGAGTCAATACAAGTCCAAGGCAAAAGAGAAGTGCTCCAGGGGAAACCAGGACAAGCTGAACCTCCTGGCAGAATGGTCACTCATTAAAAATTAAGCTTAATTCCCGCCCCGAGCCTGTGGCTGATGAAGAGTCGCTTACTCAAAAATTGCTTTTTACAATGTTCTTCCATTATTCAACAGTGGTTCTGACAAGGATTGAAAATTTCTGTCGACACAAACATCAAACGCTTTCATCCATGTCAACGTTCTGCGCTGATTTTGCGTTCAAAAAATAAACAGATTTTTACTGTTGGCTAGAATGGAAATATACTTGAATTAAGTTGGCAAAAATTTTGATTCACTGTTTTAATATAAAAAGTTTCTGAACGAACTTAAAATCTACTTTCCTTAAGAACGTTATTCCTGACAATTTCTTTATTACTTTTTGTTTTGTTTTTCTTAGGTCGTGAGAACTTCTACACTTAATATTCAAATTGTAATACCTAAAATTAAAAGAAAAAAATCATTTTCTGAAAAGTAAATAAATAAACATACATTAATTATTTACTTTCAAAATCGGATTAATTACAATCACGTAAAAACTAAGGGTCAATTTGTGGATTAGTTGAAAGGATTAATACTTAAGTGTTTAGATATCAATAGAACTCCATTCTTTAGATTCTAATTTTTCAATTAATCATCTTCTTGCGCTATAAAACTTAATTCGTCTCTAGTATTTCAATATACAAGCTAAATTTCAGGAAGATCTACGCAGAGGTTCAAAAGTTGTTAGGGAGACGTGCACACATTAAAAAGAGCTGTTAATTGGAGAATAGACTAACAATTGATGAACTATTATTGCATACTATAACAATAACAACACTGGAAAACTACATTTAAAAACAGATAATGAATTAACTGAGTTTTCTTGATGGAATCTTAAATCAACACTGAGACCCTCTTACAATGACAGAAATCTGAATTAATTTTATCACGTAGTAAATGTAGATAAAGTACAACAGAACTTAGTTTAAAATCCGTACGAAGAACCATGAATAAGACTAGAAAAAGCTCATTTATTGTAAAGTGAATCTGTAGGCTTAAATAATTTTACGTAAACTATAAGATAGTGAAATGCTCAAAATAAACCACAAATCAAAACTAAGCTATTAAGCTAACTGAGAGAGAGAGAGAAAAAACAAAATATGTTGTTTTACTGAAAAACCCTAAGAATTTTCAAGGCAGTATTTTGGCCATCTCTTCCCATTGAAGAGAACCTCACCTGTCCAATACGACATCGCACCAAAGACTGAGATTGATCATCGACTCGGTGTCAGTTTTCTGCTTCACCACAATTAACACCTTTAGCCGTTCTTTCAGTATACGTTGTTATTATTGAGTTTCGAGGTTGACTGTTTTTTCCTGATCTTGATCCACCAGGCTTTTTTTAAGTGTTTTAACTTTAGAAAAAAATGAAAGCTAGAATTCTTATTGAAGTTGTGAACTCGAAGCAGTGTGGAATTTAGAAACTCCTTCCAGAGCGCTTTTGCTTCGCCACTTTTCGTTTGTGCTACACAATCAGGTGCACAAGTGATTATCGTAGGCTCAGTGATTGCAGCGCCCTCTAGTTCATGTCGTTTGCTATTACAAAAGATAAAACCCTTCTAACACTGCTTTTCCTCAGAACCTTTCGAGTGTCCTCTGAAAATCCTAGCTCTCCCATCTCCGTTACTTTTAAAATGTTGACCGTTCTCTTCATCAGGTCAGTGAGCTCCGTCCAGTCAAGAAAACAAAATTAAAAAAGAAACACTGCACACCACTTACTCTGATTGCGTCGATCATGACTCTGATGCCACTTTGAATTTATTGTTGCTTGTTTTAATTTCAAAGGCTCCACATTATTTTCAGGTTTGTTCCTTTTATCTTCTTACCGAGACATCGCTGTTTATTGGTGACTACTGCTAGCTGACGATCGCCAAAGAGCGTGAAGCAGTTGTTCTAGGATGTCACTTAGTAAACAGTTGGTCTCAGCCTACTAACATATTTTTTTTAATTTAATTATTAGTCTTTTATCTTTGATCATTGAAATCGACAACCATCTTGACTGCCGATCCGCTGTCATAATAAGAATTAAGATGCGTGGTTCATACTTGGACCTCTTTCTTAGTAATATCATCGCAAGAAACAAGAGACTTAGCTATTCCGCAAAGCATTTTATTACAAAGTAGTTGAAATGACGCCATACCACATATCTAGTAGGCAGATTCCCCAAATGACGGTGCCAGCTCGGATTCATTTGATTATCTCTCGAATATAAGAGAAAAAAACGACAAAGTAAAATTCAGCCATTATTAATCCATCTTAACAGATGTGTATTCTATGACATATTTACAGTGGAAAATAAACATAGTCTATAAAAAAAAATTGCTCACTAGAGTAGCTTCAGGGTTCCCTGTTCTACACAAAACATATCAAGGAAAAAGACCCAATAGCCTTCTATCTTATTAAATTAATAAAAACATCAAAGTTCAACATTTATTTCTCTAATGGAACTTAAATGTCAAAAGTTAATTCATTGCCACATTAATAATTTAGTGTTTTTTATTACTAGATTTGAAGGTTCTGAAATGTAGATCTAATTATAAAATTTTAAATTTTACGAATTCCTCGAAATTCTGTCGTTTTTCCAAAGACGTCTGGTTAAAATCTCTCGTGATATTAAATTTCAGTAAAAAGAGAGAAAGAGAGAAAAAAGCAGTAGTTGAAATGCTAATTGGTACCGTCTTCTCGTAATAAAGACGTGATTAAAAATGTAACTCTTACTCCTAGACCTTGGTTTCTGAGTGGTATAATGACTTCTCAGCACTCAAAAGAGCTCTTGTATTTCACTAAATTCATTACATCGACTGCAGTTCAAAGGACTGCAATTTTGGCTCTATCCCTGGTGTTGGATCACTTTGAAAAAGTAGATATGAAAAATCCTAACCTCCTTTAATTTAATCATATTCAAACACAACCAATATTAAAATCATACTTTAATCATATTCACTTTCAATTCAATCGTTTTTGTCGTAGTATCCGTATTAAATATCATTTAAATATTACTTCATTGTCCTTTACTTTTTCGTTCTACAGATAGATCGATAACATTGTACAAATTTATCAGCACAAATTTTCTAAATTTCACCAAATTTCAGAAAAAGTTCTAAACAAATAAAATAAAAAATAAAAATATAAATGTTACTCTAAGGCTCCCATTTTTAGAACCTAAAAATCTTAAATGTAAGCATGCATGTGTAACTTTAAAAAAGTCTGATCTAAAATTTCAAAATAAATTATGAAAATTTAAATCACCAGTCAATTATACAAAAATACATCAATTCACAGTTTTCTTGTAAACACAAACTGTACGACCCCCCCCCCTCCTATCTGCTACCTTCGTGCGACTCAGTGGCCATTCAATTGAGCCCAGTCAATTCAGTTTAGACAGACTCCACAATTTTGTCTAATTACCATTATTTTTTTGATCAGATCAATGATCACCTAAAACACGAAGCGGTCTGGATTGAAAGGAGGATTTTTTTTCCCCAAACCTCCAGGTCGTGGAAAGTCCAACATAACTCATGGGGCTTCGACACCCGGTTTGAGCTTTGGAGGCTTTACACACACAGACAAGGGAATCGTAATAGCTGCTCGTACGGGGTCTTCAATTAAAAGACTTTATATGCCTCTATTCGGGAACTCTTGAATTTTCCAAGATAAGATGCTCGATCACAATATGTGCCATATAAATTCTAAACTAAAAATATGCTCTTATTCGGAAGTTTATCACTAATGCACCATCAGATAACATCAACGGTTTAAGCACATCACTTACAGGTACACCTCGGAGATATTGCGGGTTCGGTTCAAAATTACAGCAATACAGCAAATATCGCAAAAAAAAAGCGAGTCAACGAATTTTTTGGTTTCCCAGTGCATATAAAGGTTATGTTTATACTATAGTATAATCTATTAAGTGTTGGCATTATGTCTAAAAAGAAAAATATGATACTTTAATTAAAAAATACTTTATTGCTAAAAAACTGCTAACCATCATCTGAGCCTTCAGCGAAAGATCACCGATTACCATAACAGATATAAAAATAACAGGAAAGTTTGAAATATTGCGAGAATTACTAAAATGTGACATAGAGACATGAACTCAGCAAATGCTGTCGGAAAAATGCTGCCAGTACACTTGCTCGACACAGGGTTGCCATAAGAAACCTTCAATTTCTAAAAAGCGCAATAAAACGAGATGTACCTCTCGTATAGATGAATCTTTTTCAGATTCACACTTACCATCATTACAATTATTGACTGAGGAAGGCATAACTTTCTATCCGCAAATATCGTATGGAAATCAATTGCGAACTCTTGTGTTACTTTTCAATTGCAACCATCGTCGTATCTCAAACACTTAGTTCTAAGTTCCTTCTCTTACTTATATTCATGTTCTCAATTGGATTTGGATATTTGTCTGAACTCAAGTTTAAAAAGTAATATTGAAAGTTAAAGAATAAAATATCGTCAAACATAAAATTAACAAATTAAATGTTTTCACTGTTTTTATAATATTAGTTAGGCCATTACAAATTAACAATAAAATCTCTTACATTTAGAATTCTAGATATTAATGTAGTTTATCGATTTCTTTCCAATTTGATCACGAATAATATTTAGAAGCACCGCCTTTAAAAAAAAAACTGAAAATTCAATGAGTAACAAGAAAACAGAGGTAAATAAAAAGGGAGAGAGGGAGAGAAAAAGCGCTGCTGTATTGAGTAACGAGAATTATTAAAAGGCAGGAAGAGCATTGGCAGTTTGCCTATGTCGCTTGTCCTGATCGATTTGCCAGGTGGAAACAATGACGATGAAACAATAATGACATGGTCGGCGAATCCGCGCCGATAATGATGATAGCGACGGGCGATGATGCATGCCTCGCCGGCACCAACCAACCGTCGCCTATCGTCCAATTCCTGCGGTTCCTAATCGCCTGTTTATGGTTGGCAAATTCCCGCCATAAATACCCATCAGAAGCGAAGCAGAGAAGCGTCGTTGTCGATGATAAACGGCCACCGATGGCAGGGGAGGAAACCGAACCAACGTCGATGACCAATCTCAGAGGCATCTATAGACTTTTATTTATTTTAAACAGCCAAAATCTCTTGTTAAAGATTTCAACAACAACAAAAAGCAATCGGAACTTAATGAAGACTTTTAAAAATGATGGAAGATTTTTCAGCATTTTGGACTGGGGGAAAAGATGCCCACACCGTGATCAGTAATGCGGAGGGTAATTCTCAGTATATGGTAGAAATAAAGAGATAACGTTCTGGAATCTTATTGAATGAAAACTGTAAGATCTTATAAAAAGCTTGTAAGGAAGTCTCACCAGTCAGAAATACCCGTCATCTCCATTGGCCTTCCTTCCTTCTTTGGTGCTACAGCCCAATGTGGGCCTTGATCTCCTCTAGAAGCCGCTTCCATTTATCTCGATCTGCATCTCCATTGTCAATGGTATGATATTCTGAGAATTACTATGAGTTGATGTGCAGATAGATCTCCTCGGCATTACTACATGGACTTGTCGATCAGGATCTTCGGTTCGTAATACTGATACCGTATCTGGTATTAGAGATCAACTGGATCGCATATAATGATATCCCATCCCATAATTATTACTTATGTTATTGCTGTTAGGTAGTGGGGGTGGGGGAATAATGAATTAGAGTTGGAATAGTGAAAAAGATCCAGAGTCAAAAACGGAATACTCACAATATTAGAATGCACATAACACAACAAAAATAAGAGATTCCGTAAACTACCGGTATATTTCAAAAAAAAAAAAAATGTCTATATTCCAAGTAAAAACCTGTTTAGCTTCTCTTAATAAATAACATAAAACTAGAACTTGATGGTTTGATAGTTAAAATCCTCAAATTTCATAATCACCAATTGTGAAAATGGAGCAGCCAATTGCACAAAATGATTATTGATGAAAGTTACATGGCATCTGATTAGTCCGTCTATCAACACTTGAGATCAATAACGTGAAAGGCCCGAATTAAAGTAATGATCTATAGTTTACTACGAATCTTCAGCAATAATTGCAAATAAAATTATTCAAAAACCAAGTCTTAGTAGGCCCACACTAAATTCATTTACGACGTGAATTTTAACAGTCTACTTTAAGTAAATTACATTTCCTGATATTTTAGCGTGTGTGAATATATTATAAGAATTAAAATGTCTACACACAGAATTAAAATTGACATTAACAAATGTATTAAAAAGCTGACACGGTCGGTTTCTCTTGTCTGACACTTGAAAAAGACTTGTCAACTGACAAAGAGAAACCGATCGTGCAGCATTTTTAATATATGTTTTAAATGTTAATGTTAACTGTGTATAGACATTTTAATTCTTATAAATTATATTTCATAGCCAATTGCTAAAATTAAAATTTCAAATTAGCTGTTTTATTTAATAGTATAACTTTTTATAAATCTTTTTCTTAATTCGAAATATTCGCAAATGAAAATTTAAAATTCCTCCTCTTTACTAAAACACAGTCGATTTGTATTAATGGAATTTGTAAGAATATTTTCTCCCTCGCATCCTTCAGCAAAAGTGCTTAAAATGATAGCAACTATTTTTCTAACAAAAACTTCGAAAGCCGAATGGAACGAATAATAACAACTTAATAAGAACTGTATGAAAGTGGAAGAGAGCTGGTCGTATTTATTTTTAATCGCCTTTCAATTATTAAAAATTTTCCCTGATAAAAATACCGTAACTTTCTTTCGATTTCTCAGTTTTCATTATTTTTAAATATTGACTTAAAAGTAATGTTTTTCTACGGATCTCCGTGGGCTTAAATTTTTCAGATGCTTTTTAGAATGTTTCCCGGGAATGTTAGCGCCCAGAAATCTGAATTTAAAGAATGGAAAAGTAAACTGGCCTATTTTGTTCGTCCGAATACGTTAACTTCGTCGGTAGACGCTGTTCAATTTGATTGGTGTTGGGTGAGCATTAAAAATGGATGCCCCATTAAAGTCACTATTGAATAAGGAAACTTGGACGTGGGAGAAAAAGACATGAATGCCCCCACAGAGAGAAGACGCCTCAAGAATGGCACCGCCAGTTTCGGTCTCTTGGTGGAGCCGATTTTTCTCCCGCGAAAAAAAAAATATGAAAATTGATTGTTGGTCGTCGAGAAGCGGTAAGTATACGTCAGTGTCCTTGAGAGAGAGTGCTAAATGGAAACATAAAATATTCAGGATATGGCCCTCATAACAAGATTTATCGTTTCATGCTGTGCTTCCATGGACGTCGTTGCTCATTACTTTCTTTCTTTTTATCAGTCACCGCCGAAGAGCGCGGAAAGATGGCCGACCAAACTCAAAGGGAAAGAGTGCGTTAATAAAAACACTCACAACGACGCCTGATACCAACTAATTTCTTCTACACTTCCTATTTATTTTCGTTTTGGTTTGATTGAGTAGAAAAAATAGTAGAAGAGAAAAACTGAATAAAAAACAAATCTGAATTACATTTTGAATATGTTATAAATCAAAAATGCCTTTCTATTAAATATATTATTATTTTTGAAATCCAATATAATATTACTATTATTTTTATAACAATATCGTCCTATTAATACGATAGTTTCCTGTGAATAGTTACACACTTTTTGACGATTTTCAGATTTTGCTATTCTACATATCCAAAAGTAGCAGATCTTAAAAAAAGTAAAAAAAAAAAAAAACATATCTACTAAAAAAGAATTTTTTTTTTCCTTCACTATCAGTGGAACAGGGAAAATTTTTGGTTAACTTCCCTTTCTTTCATTTTTGGAGGTTCTCCCCTTCTTCACAAACCTATCACATCAAACCTTACCGAATTGTTCCAATTGTTGCAGAAGAATATTTGTGTAGTTCCCACTGTCGCCAACAGGTCCATCATGTGGCGCTATTTCAGAGATATCATCCGTTTGAGGATGGGTAACCGGGTTCCAAAGCAGCCTACATTTTCCGCAAGGTAGATTATGCAAATTTGGTTCCAATCAGTCAAACGGTGTAAAATTGTATATAGAACATACAAACAAACAAACTTTGACTTTTATATATATGCATAGACATCAATCTAATTTTAATTTCATTAAGATATTAGTTAGAAATTCCATTTCACTTATTTGTTATATCACAATAAATTGCCTATTAATTTTTAATGTCTAAAAGTTATTTCAAATTATCGCAAAATTTGGTTCCGATTAGTCAAACGATGCAAAATTATACAGAAAACGAACAAACTTGACTTTTGTATATATGTATAGATATAGATAAACTATTAGGCCAACTTAAAACTTCACAGAATCAACAAAAGGAACAGACACAACCAGCGGAAGACTGAAGATGAAAAACTTATTGGAGGATAACTTTAATTCGATGATCAACAAATGAAAAGAGTTAACAACGGAAGATGATTTATCGTGTACTTTACAATAAACAAATAAGCAAGCATGCCTTACAAAAATATTTGTAAGGTATCAGAAACTTACTAGTAACTGACAAGAAACAATATAGAAAAAATGAGAAACACAAATTCATTCTGTAAAGTTGCGACCAATACTTGCAGTTTAAAAAAAAAAAAAATATATACAGTGTGGCCGTAAAGTTCCCGTACCCCCTATTTTGTAGTAATAAATGTAAATACACTGCCTGCTCAATTGAAAGTGGACATCTGTGGTATGGAACAGACACTTTATTTACAGCGTGTCTATATAACACGTACTGTGGCCTTTTGCCCTATGCACAGCATCCACACACCGTGGCATGCTCTCCACCAGTTTCTGATAGCAAGCAACCGGTATTTTTGCTCGCTTCTTCTTCAAAGTCTGCACAAGTTGGATGCGTGTTTGCGGTCGCATCGGACGCGCACGAATCCGGCGCTCCAATTCATCCTACAGATGTTCAATAGGGTTGAGGTCCGGACTCTGGGCACGCCAATGAAGTTCCAGAACATTATTCTCCGGAAACCAGACGCTGACAAGATGGGCCTTATGGCACGGCGCATTGTCGTGCTGGAACACAAATGGTCCTTCACCGAACTGCGACCGTAATATAGGAAGCATGGAATTATCTAGAACGTCCAGATACTGTGTGGATGCCATGTTCCCCTCGATCACAACCAACGGACCACGTTCAAACCAGGAGAAACACGACCACACCATCACACCACCACTGTTGGGATGACACTCTCAGGTAGCAGCCGCTCCCTTGGCAAACGCCACACCCAGATGAGCCCATCCGATCGGTAGCGTGAAGCGTGATTCATCGCTCCACATAATGCTCTTCCAGCTGTTCATCGACCAAGAAATTCGCTCTTTACACCAGGCCACATGACGCTGGGCGTTTACAGGGCACACGGCGCTGGGCGTTTTAGGCCACATGATTCTGGGGTGATGTTAGGCTTGTGGGCAGCAGCCCGACCGGTGTATTCTTAAGGCATGGAGCTCCCGACGAATCGTCATGGTACTGACAGTTGTTCCCGTTGCCTGCTGGAAGTCCTGTCGTCGTTGTTCCGCTGTAACAGCCCTGTTCTGCCGTACCAACTGCTTCAGGGCCTCCAGTCTCTATCGGTCAGCATGCGGGCTCAGCCACCTCCATGACATCGTGTTTTCACTCCTTCACGTTTTCACTTCGTGAAAACAGCACCCACGGTCGACTTTGGCAGGTTCAGTGTCGCTCCTATGGCTCGCACACTCTGGCCACTAATGTGGCAGCCTATCACTACTCCACGTTGAAAATCGCTCAGCTGCGTTGCTGGTTAGACACCAAATGACTCCCAACTACACATGACCGTGTTGTTTTATAACGAATATATTAAAATTATTGCCCGAATTCGAATGGGTTGTTCCACAACGGCAGGTGTTCACTTTCACAACTCATTGTGGGGAATCATCAAGGCCTAAAGAACTGAACGTCGTTATACTACAAATGAAGAATTGCGCAAAGTAGTTGAGGACGCATTTCGAACCATCACATCGGACATGCTCCCAAAAATATCAAGTACGACCTGACGGCATATGAACTTGTGTGTATAGCATGATGGTGAACGTAGACGCATTGGAAACTTTATTTGTAAATATTTTCTTATCAATTAAGGGTACTTTTTTATTATTTCATTCGATTTTGTGAGTCTACGTTTACCCTTATGACCAAGAGAGATATTATTTTTATTATAATCAATGAGCCATTTTAAAGTTGTTATTATTATTATTACAGTACTATTCATCAGGGATCCGAGTTACATACAAATCCTACTTACAGACGTTCTCAGGAACGTATCTCGTTCGTAATCCAAGGACTGACACTATTCATAATAAAAAAACTACACGTGAAGAAAGTTCATCAGCAACTTCCGCCACACGCAGCTTTTTACTGTGAATATATTTGTTTCACAGTAAAAAGCAGTTTTTAAAAAAAGTATTGGTCACAACGTTACTTGAATTAGTTCTGCACGTAAAATAGGAAGATGGAATATAATCATCCTTTTCTATTATTTAATAAGAAGAATAGAAATAACAAATATCAGCCCCCCTCCGCAAACTGAGGGTCCAAGTAACAAAATCAGCAATGAGCCCCCTTCCACGTTATGGTCAAATTCACAGATTCTAACAAACAATATCGCGAAACCACCACACGAGTTCGTATTTCTCCCTTTTAAACACAGTTGTGAGCATTATTTTTAAGAGTAAATTAATTTAACTCCAATATCTACTTTTTCCGGTAAGTTTAGAAAAAAAAATTCTAAATTCGATCTATGCAAACATTGAAATGCAGAATAGCTCTATGCAGACGGTTAAGCAGAACAATAATTTATATAAAACTTAATGTAAAAAAAAGTCTAGAAATGATAGGCTATTTTTTTTTTTCGGTTAAGATCTTAGCTCGGGTCCTTTGACCACCGGGCCCAGGTGCTGAGGGTCCAACTGAGCTCTTCTTTATGGGGGCCCTGCTTACAATTAACAGTCACTGAAAGGTAACCTTTCAAAAGCATAAAAAAATATAAAGTAAATAAATTTTTAATACAAAAAAAAAAAAAAGCATTATTAACCATAAAGCTTTAAATACAACAAACTGAAACTCGAAGTTTAAGACTTTGTTGATTAGGACATGTCCAGAAAAAAATGGAAACGGAAAAGTAAAATTTCCTTACAACTGAATTAAAATTGAACGTTTCAACAGCTAATCTAGTGACCCAACGAATAAACTTCAATTCTCAGTCTAATTATTTTATCTGTGAAGAGTATAGCATGTATAGAAATTGACGTCATGACAGTAAATACCGACGACACATTAAGAATTATCTATTACGAAATTCGGAAACAATGACGATGACTTGTTCTGGTTGATGAGTGGCGAGACTTTCAAAACAGTTGTATATATATATTACTTTCTTAAGAGGATTCCTTTTTTTAATGTTTTTCTTTTTTCAGTAATATTTCCAAAGTTTCACTAGATACGCAGCTGGGTGTTTACTCATTGTCCACAGACTGAAATATTTTAATATAAATCAGTAAATTAAGTTTAAAGGCAACTGTATCATCTGTTGAATCGATTGTACAAAATTCTCATCTCCCCAAGAGGAAGAATATCTAACGAAATTTCACTATTCTGCAAATAAAATGGTTACATTTTTGTGCTTCTATTTAAAATCACTATTTCATTAGCTCAAAGCTGTTCAACTTCTTGTATTAAGTGAATTTAGACAAATTTTTAGTTAAATAATTAAATATTAGCAATGGCAATACATCGGAATGTCATGTTTGCAAACAGATTTGTTTATCTGTAATTGGGACGTACGATTCCATAGTTGGATGATGCCAATTCAAGCAGATGTTATTTTGAAAGTTAAAATAAAACAAGGAATGAGGTATTGGTTTTACTACAGAATTCGATTACATTATAAAGCATAAAATGCTTCAGCGATCGAGAATATTCTATCATTTTTCAAACTAAATACGATTAACAAATTCAAGCGATTAGAGGGAAAAAAAAGTTCTTTTTCCTTTACTGAATAATTTAAAGTAATAATTGGATAACAAAAATATCTGGTATAAAATAACAAAACATAAGTTAATAATACTTTATAAAAAAAAATTGAGAAAAAATTTCCAGTAGCCTCACCGAAGTTTGAAGGACATTTATTTCATACTCCTTTCTCAAAAATACACGTAAATTATAGTAATAAATACAAATAAGACAAAATATAGCTGGGTTTTGAGAAAAAGCCATAAAATAGATCCAAAATAGTTGCTCCATATAATGATAAATAAACTTTAATCTCCTGTTTAAAAACTAAAGTTTAAATTTGTGTTTTAAAAATAAAATTTCTACTATGTTTTAACAGCAGATATTTTAACCATCTACAAAATATTATGAATTACAGTGAAGGGTTACGAACGACTCAGGTAATGAACATTTCGGGTTACAAACAACAACTTCGAAAATTGTTTGACTCGGGTTACGAACGAAGGTGTGAGAGAGAGAGAGAGAGAGAGAGAGAGAGAGAGAGAGAGCAAGGCTTAACGTTGGAGACAAATGATCGCGTACAGTATAAACGAAGGCCACGCAGTACCGATATTGCTTAGTGCTAGCCTACAGTCCGGGCAAATCTTACCTGATAATACAGTAACAGTTACGGGGCCAAATCACACCAAATGCGTCTCATTGATTTCAATGTTTCGGGTTACGAACGTTTCAGGTTAAGAACAGAGTTCTGGAACGAATTCCGAGGTACCACTGTATGATTATGACTTACATGTATGAGTTATAATTCATAATATTTACAAAAAATATTATTCGCAATTTTAAAAAAATATATAAATTCTATGGGATTTTGACACAGTTAGTTTTGTTGTTTGATCTTTCAATTGAATTAAAAACTGAACACATTTTTTTATTGGAACAATAAGCATTTCTTAAATATTGTAAAAAAAAAAAAAAAATTAAATATCATTTTTTTTCTTTTTGTTAATCTTCTTTTCCTATTTTTAAAACGCTGTATCAATCAATGTTCAAGAACAAAAACAATAAAAAACATGTGAAATATCTTATAACATATAAATGACTCCATACCCATCATTAAGTATTTAAAAATGTTTATTTAAATACTATAGCGAATTTTCGGGAACAAAATATATGATTTTAATAAAATGAGTGTGTTAAATGAACACACTCATTGTTCCAACAATTATATTATTCAATACATGTGTCTCGATTTCATTTTTAATGTTCTTTCTGTTTTCTGTTATTGTTTGTTATTAATTCCAAACATGCTTGAGGAAGAGAATAACGTTAATATTTGTTCCCGAAAATTCGCTATAGTATTTAAATAAACTTTTTTAAATACTTAATGATGGGTGTGGAGTCATTTATCTATTACAAAATTTGAAAAGAAGAGAGTTGATAGAGAAATATGGTATGTGTGTGTGTGTGTGTGAAATATCTGCTTAACACAACTACAGGCAGAACAAAATACTATAAGTAACTATATACACACTCTATGACAAGAAAATCGAAACACAAAGAATGAAAGTTTATAAGAGCCATTTGGATGAAGAGAATTGGAATTGATTCAAATTTCACACAGAAAAAAAAAAAAAAAACTTTTTTTTTTCCCCCAAATTAAACATATTTTTTTTTAACAAAAACCAACTTTCAAAATCTAACCCTTTCATTAAATTGTTAAATGCTTGTTCTCCATTTTGAATTACAGTAAGAGGAGGCTCAATTATACGAAATTTAGCCAGAAATGTTATCTGTAGAAACATTTTTTTTCAGTAGCTACACATAAACAAAAACAAAAATGAACAAGATAAATTAATGCTTTTAGACAGTGTCAAAAGCAAAGCGGTCCTATAATATGCAAAATTTAATAAACAAAAATTTATAAACAAAATTTTATAAACAAACAAAAATTTATAAACAAAATTTTGTAAACAAAAATTTATAAACAAAATTTTATAAACAAAAATTTATAAAC
>JAFIDM010006943.1:10941628-10956494 GCA_023159025.1 Thereuonema tuberculata | reverse complement strand
AATTTATAAACAAAATTTTATAAACAAAAATTTATAAACAAAAATTTCATAAACAAACAAAAATTTATAAACAAAAATTTATAAACAAAATTTTATAAACAAATAAAAATTTATAAACAAAATTTTATAAACAAAAATTTATAAACAAAAATTTATAAACAAAAATTTATAAACAAAATTTTAAAAAACAAAATTTTATAAACAAAAATTTATAAATAAAAATTTATCGGACGCGACCACTTTTTTTCTCCCAACTTCCGGTCACGGAGTAGTCCTAGAGGTCTCATTTTTTTGGACGTGGTCACCTACTTTTTGATGCTGAATACAATGGTGAAGGTTTCATTCTAATATCTCTAACCGTTTGGCCACTTCAGTGTGACATCCACCAAGCATAAAAGCAAGAGCGGTCACCTATGTTTACAAGCAAGCTGTAATCTAGGGGTCGCTAAAAATGGTTCTGTTGTTGGAATTTGGAATGCGGTTTCAATCACTAAGCTGAAAAAGCGAGATTGTACACATACAGTAAATCTGTAATGAACACATTCTTTGAATGTAGGATATAAGTCAAACTCAGCAGTAGTAAACGACGTTAGAGCAAATAAAGGAACAGCGAGCTAAAAACACAATGCAAACAGTTCATGCAAATATAGATTACTATTTCCGAATATTCTCAGTCTCGATGTAAATACAATTCCAAGTGGTAGAAAATACTACACAACATATACTGTAATAACAATTGCTGAAAAGAGCTAAAGTAGCACGGACCACTTCACCTTCTACAGTTGGCAGAAATAAGGGGATCCTTCAAGATTCATGACACACAGGCGCTGTCCCATCTGTCAAGTACGATGGAAACGTAATATCTCCGAGACAGCCCGTGTCCCGTCGCAGATGCTGATTGTCTGTTATATTCCATAAGCGCTACGCTATTTATAAGGTATAAACAGTGTTGGTAAGTTATCCATTAACGTGTCTTCATAGTGGAACGTTATTTCCGCTTATACGAAAAAAGAAGGCAGAAGTTTACGGTTTGTGTGAGAGCAGTTTACAGATGCTTCGGCAGACAAACAAACAGTAATTCTGTTATATTGGACGTTGACATCCGAAAACAGTGGACGCCAACGTGTTTTCAATCAAATTATGTAATCACCAAGGCAATTCAACAGAGAACTATCTTAAAACTGGATAAGAATCGACGGTCACTTCTAAATTGAAGACAATGAATGCCTATTCATACGTGATTCAGGTGGCCCAACAATTGAGGATCGGTTTTAAGGATAACTGAGGATCGGATTATTCATCTGAGAGACGTCGTACTGTGCCACACTCCCTGCCTTGCAATATGAAAATCCTCTCTTTATTGACAATATCTACTTCAGTAATCCACTTTCATCTGTCAGGTCACGTAAATAGGCGTAGCAGCAGTTTCTACGCTTCCAGCGAACGGATAAGGTGCAGGAAGTACCGTTACACAGTGAAGAAGTGTGGTGTGTGTTGTATCAGGGCCCGAGGTTATTGGGCCTTACTTCATTGCGGAGAACAAACGTCCAATTACAACTAAGAACATTACATCAACCAGGTTCTGATACTGCTAATGTTACAAGGTTTTGCATAGCATGGAATCTTTCTTTTTATGATCAGTTCTTTCAGCAGGATAGAGCGATATGCCTTACATCACTTGCGTCGGGAGCATTTTTACGGAAACGTTGGGAAATACTGTGATTTCATGTTTCACTAATTTTCCGTACCTTTCCCACTCTCCTGATCACCGAGTGGAGAATGCTGAAGGAGTGGGTGTTTCTGGAAAACCCTCTATTCACGGTGGGCAGCTGAAAGAGAATATCAGCAGCTGTACCATATGATGCAGAACATGCAGCAGTCATTTTTCCGTAATATGGCTACAAACATAGAGGGATGCTGTGAACTGTGCATCAAACGCAATGGAGGACATTGGAAACATTATTTTTATATATAGATAGCATACACACTGATTTGTTTTTCTTTATTTCTATTGCTGATTTTAAAATGAAATCATACTTGTGAATGGTCCATATCAACAGTTCAGTACTATAAATTAATAGCCATACTGTTGCTTCACAGTGATCTCACGAGGAAGAAAGAAGCACAAATAGCGGGTGTTTTGTTTACTCAAGTGACAGAAATTAAATTTTATTCTTCAGAAACCGAACAGTTTAATTCTCATTACTGTAAGGCAAAGGTAGCGGATTTCAGCTTGGTATTGACTGTTTAACTGCAGAATCTACAGCTGATGTGATTCAGCCTCCAGCGAATTCTTTGGTTGTTCTGGAGGAGTGACTGAAAAATCCAAGACACGTCTACGTTGTCTTTTGTGAAGCGGATATCAACCGTTCAAATCGATCTTTCCCAATTGGGAAGACATATCTTATACAGGTATTAGATGGCAAACAGTTGATAATAATTCTCAAAATGCTTCTTTCAAAGTGCCTCTCTGGTTCTTTTATCGGGGAAGGCGGGGTTGGGCTGAAGAGTCCGATGAAGGACGAAACGGCCGTTCCCAACTTCTTCCCTATAATCGAACAAGAGAGGCAATTTCAATTTATTGAGATGCTGCCTTTGATTTCTCGCTTTTTAAGCATTTTTCACAGCACGTAAAATGATTTGATTTTGCTTCTTAGACATATATTCATGATTTGTACGAGAGCCTACAGTTAAAATCTTTGTTGGATAACAGTGTGCGGATATTCCCTTCCATTATGCGGATGAAAAGAGAGCTCATCGTAGGTGCTACCGAACATTTGTTTCGATTCACACATTGTAACAGAGTATTTCATGTAACGAAGATATTCAATATTTATTTTAAATACTAATTATCTTCCAATAAACATAAGCGAAACTTCAGACGAAAACATAAGTTTCATCAAGTATTGTGAATCATTTTGTTACAATTTTTCCTTTATTCGCGCCCAAAATACAACAGAAATAAACTCTACGACCTCGTTATTATTTTGTATCATTGTCCCTCATACAATGACAAGGTTCACTCTGTCTATTTAGGTCAGCAGAATTCCAAACAGTTTTTTAAGCCAACCTTTATTCATTTAACAATGGGTGAGATCAGTGTTTACAAAGTACAGCTGTTTCACGCTAATACGGCGATCATGAGCTATAAACAGCGGTCTCAATATACGGGAAATATCGTCAGAATCAATGTGAAGCGCCTGCAAAGCTTAAATAAACATTAAAAAAAAAAAATGATCTCAGTGTTACTGTGAAACAGCTGTTCTAGGATGTCATTTTGTAAACACTTGGTCTCACCCATTGTTATTTATTAATATTTATATGCGCTTTTTTTTAAGTCTTTATTATTATTTTTTTTTAATTCGCGTCGGAGATTAACAGTCAATGAATTATCATTTCTAAAGAACTTTATTTTTAATTAAGCTTTCTTTTTTTTTTCTCCTTTTGTTTCCCCTACCTTCCTTCATCCTTTTCATTCTCTAACTGAAATTAGATACGGTGGTACAGAATAACGAAGTAATTGTTTTCATTTCTGTTCTATTTTTATGACGTGCGCCTGTGCCAGTCCCGAAGAGAGAGAGAGAGAACAGTGCGCGCGCCCTAATTGAATTACGCTCCTCATAGCAATGTCTTAAAATTACTTAAGATTATTGATGAACTCGGAAGAGAATTCAATTTTCAGAGTAAAGCTCAAGTCTTAAAGAGTTTCTGATGTGATTTCTTAGTTTTCTCTTTCCTTGGGTTCGCTAGAAAATTAATTGCATTACAACACATTAATTGAAATGGTTATTACATTCATTAATGGAACATTTTCCCCGAAAAAGCTTTTCCATTTTCCTTTCATTGAAGTATTTGTGTTATTATTGTTTTCCATTGTCCAAAACAACATTAAAAGGTTAGTCTCAAAGCGGAAGAAAAAAAACAAAAGAACAAAGTCTCGTGTTGTTTGTTTTTTTAAGAAACTAGCAACAATTTTATGAATTTACAGATCAACAAAAAGAGCCTCTGAGAGTGTGGAATTGAAACCTTGATATCGTTGCCAGTCAAGTTTGGCATTTTTTATTTATAAATTTAAATTGAGGTGGAGATGAAAAGTACTGTTATTATAGTATTACCGTACTTATTTATTTGGGACTTGCACTATACGGAAACTAACTACAATGGCTATTCATTCTTAAACATTAAAATACCTAAAGCGCAATGCACTTAATAACTTAGGAAAGATACATACTTGTACAGCTTCTATTACAGCTCTCGAACCCGCTCAGATCCATAGGTCGCTTAACTTACTACCAGGACTCAACAAAATACGAAGTGGTTTTTATTGGCAATCAGCTGTCTCACCGGACGTGATGTAATCAGCGGAATGTTCTCGAAAACGATGGTTTTTGATACGAAATTTCATTATCGAGCAACAAAGCATTTCATACAATTAAGATCCAATTAAGTAATTTACAATCAGCACGAAAACACACACCCACACACAGCAGCTACTCTCAAATCTGAGGAACCATCTTTTGTAAAATTCGATTCCTACACTTTCAGAGATGTAAAAATATAAGAAAGATAAACAATTTTCCAGAATCCTCAGCCTAACGGATGATTAAAACTGAACTACTTCGAATAGGCTACTAAACTAACGAAAGTTTAAAACTGATTGAAATAGACATGCAATATTTAGTCAATGATAACAATTCGATTTATTTATCTGTCTTAAAACACGAAGGTTTTTGTATCAGTTTATCTTCGTTTTGATTCTTAACAAATGCGCTAAGCCAGTGAAATAAACAGTTTTTCCGATTTCGGTTCTTTGAACGTTTCTTGTCTTCAAATTCAAAATAAAAGTTCTTTTCTAGAACTTATCAAAAATTCCGCCTCCAACTTTGTTATTGTATAAACAAAATGTTACTTTCAGTGACCTACAAACATATCATCACTTCATGAAATGTGTGTCTCAACATTTACGTTTCGGTGAGGCAAGGTTGTGAACGAATGTCCACGGCTCCAATTGCAAAGGAGAATGACCGAGACATAGAGAGTTATTTTTAATCAAAATACTTTTTGTTTTTCTCTCTTTGTTTCTAATCGCTTCATTTTGACCTGCATTAGCTTTGAAAACAGTTCTTCTCAACCTTTTTTTGCTTCACGGCGCACTTTTCCATTTGCAGAAATCCACGACACCAAACTTAAGTCATTGAGTTATATTAGAATCTTTTGAAAAAACACCTATTATTTTTTAAATGAATGTAAGTCTATTTGAAACATTTAAAGATACCTTGAAATAAGCCCATTTGCATGTGTTTTACTACTTTATTGACATTCATTCTTACAAGTGCGTAACCTTGAACGCTGAGAACCGCACGAAAATGTGCCTAGAATATAAATCGCTGATCCCAAAAACAGTGGTATAAGTCATTCCCATGCAAAACTGCACGTCTTACCACGAGAGACATTTGAATGATCATGTATTGAAGATCCAAGAGAGGAACTTTGGTAACTTTACATGTGGTTTTTCACATTATAGTCTTACTAAATCAACGATCCTTCTCATGCAGAGCTTGTATTGCCTAAAGAAGTACACATCAAGAGGTTGGCAATATTTTGTTGTCTTCCGTGGCAATATCTTGAGATTAAGTACTTGTTAGTGAAGGCGCAACATGCAACCGTCGGATGTCGCTAGCAGACAACAGCTGAGTTTTGCAAGGGAATGACTCATATCACTGTTTTTGGGATGAGCGATTTATATTCTAAGCACATTTTCGTGCGGTTCTCAGCATTCGAGGTCACGCACATCCCTTGTTAGAATGAAACTGAATATAGTTCCTATTTCTGTTTGCCCAGATTACTTAACCGTCTACATTTTAGTGGAGATACGACCCTTTAGTTAATCTGTTGTTGATTACAAATGAACTTTCAGACTTTTCTCGCGACACATCGGTTGAGATGTTCTGATTTATACTAAATAAAATGGCTGGAAGGAATTAAAACAGATCCTAAAAGAAAAAATGCATTGACTGAAAAAATTCCGCAGGAAAAAAAAAAAAAAAAAGAATAAATGTTCGGAAATTAAGAAAACGGAAACTGGGTAATATGTCTTTAAATATTCATTTAAGTTGTTCTTGATGCTTTTATCATGTTCTAAAAGTCTTTCTCAAGAAATCTTTATTTACATGCTTTTATTTACAAAGCTTCGGGGAGAAAGATTTATTTCGAAAAAATAATAACTTCTAATGAATAATAAATCACTTCGAAAAACTCATTTTAAAAAAAAAAAAATATTTCTTTCATTTTAATTCTGATTACGCCAAATTTAAAAGAATAAACTTAATTGAGGCAACATTTTAATGTGTGTTTATTTTATAGAGTATCCCAAACAGAGCCATGTCGCCCATTATGCTTGAAGCAATACGAAAGAGAAAATATAAATTATAAATATTTTCGTTAAATTGAATCGGCTTGTTTGTTTTCGCTCGGTTTTAATATTCCAAACGTCAATAATTTCGCCATTTATTTCATGTTTCTCTGGCAATAACTAAAACTGACCTCGAACTCAAAAGAAAAATATGAGTGAAATTTAACCCAGAAATAATAGTCTAGTAATAATAATAATATTAATAATAAACCCAATAACTCCTTTCAACATGATTTTTTTTTAAACTAACGACATTCTTTAGGGTAAATCCTACATCGATCAAAGGTTAAGGTTGCTTGATTAATAATAGAACAGTTGTTAAACAAACAACGAATAAACAAGCTAAGTCCACTTTCCTTGTCAAGAGACAACTGAAAACTTTCTAAACTGAAAAAATTAACCCTGCAATATAAGCTACGTTTCAACTTCATTCTAACTGAGATGCTAATGGTCATCGTGCGACCATCATTTATATAGCAAATAACTAATGGTTTTCCTTAGTTATCGAGTAATAAAGATGAATGCATCACAATCGTATTCTTAAATCAGAGTGACACAACAGGAGATTTAGGTTCCTGGGGGGCAAACAAGTCAAATTGGAGGAGTGTGTTCCAGTATTGTGACAGTCTATTTTTAGGGAATGCTAAACTTTTTACATAATTTTCGGCCACATATATATAAAAAGGTACCCGTCCCATTTAGACCAATGTATTTTTTAGTAAATCGCTAACCTTGGATAATTTCACCATTTTAGCCTATTTTCTTCATTAACATACGCTGCTCATAAATCCAAATGTATATAATTATCTGCATTCACTCACCAACAGGTGAATGAATCTTCTTCAAACTGAATATATACATTTATGAATAAGATCAATCTATCTTTTATATTTGAAAATTCCTCTTGATCTCTGAGGATAAAACTGCTTATGACGGTGACAAACATCCCCAACAAAAATGAATTTATAATAAATTAATCCGCTGAAGGCAAATTTCTAATGATTTCTATCAATACATCGCAGTCTGAACGCTAATCCCTTTTGTTTCCACAAACTTTCATTAAAATTAAGAGTATTTAGGAGCTCTAACAAAAATTTCGAAATTTAATAAATTTTCCGCAAATGGAAACCGGAAGATGATAGTTGTAATTCACAAAGTCAATTTAAAAATCTCTCTCTCTCTCTATCTTTGGATTCCTTTTATGACTTCAGAAAAGGGAAAAAAAAAACTCCGCAGTATTTTAAATAAAATAGGTTTTAAGCTAAACCATTTTATTAGAGAACTAGAAACACGCAAAACTTTTAGTGATCACGTGACCTTGGATTCCGAGGTAATTTTCTCAGCCATTTGACCTTCGTGTGGTGAGAGTGGATGGCAGGCAAAGCGATCATTTGGTCTTCTAAAATGAACGGTTTAGCCTTGCCTCACGTGATTTATGGTTGACCCATGTCGATGAAAAACAAAATGTAGGCATTCTCAATAGTGTACCTAACTTTTGACACCTTACTTGTGTTTCTGTGTCTTATGGTTTCGGAGAAGTGGCAGACAGAAAAGCCCAATGTTTTGTTTATATATTCTTTATATATCACCTTATATATATATATATATATATATATATATATCTTAACAATCCACCTGAATTCCTAGATATCGTCATTCAATAGCAGGTGTTGATCTCCGAGTTTTCTCGATTTATAAATACCTTGGTTTCAAACAAGTACATAATTCAAAAATAATAAGAAAAAAAAAAATCAATAATTTAAACAAATATTTTTGAAAAAACCTTAATTTGCTTCTCTACTTCGTATTTGATGATGGTAAATTTAATAGCTCCTAAAATTGTTGAAACACCAGTTAAATGTATTTTTTTTTTTTTGGAGAAATTAATTATCAACATTTTAGTTGTTATTGAATTGAAAGTACTAATCCGAGCTGAAAAGCATCTCTAATTTATTGAACTAAAGCTTGGAATCCACTTTAAAAGTTCTTCCTGGAAAAAATTAAGTTTCTATTTGTTACACGTGCGCATTTGAATTAAAAAAATAAAAAAAAGTAAGGTTGAGGCAGATAAAATTTCGATTTCGAAACGGCCAAACCCCGCTTGATACATGTATAGCGCGCACCGATACAGTACATATGCAGGAGCATCATCATCGTATCGTATCGATAACAGCTTATATTCTATCTGTAAGATGTGCAGCAAGAACTATTGCTTTAGAGCAGAGTTTCTCAACCAGTGTGCCGCGGCACAGTAGTGTGCCTTGAGGATGCCGTTGGAGTGCCGCGGGAAAATTCTGAGAAAGCATTTGTAATCGAAATTAAACTTCACACAAGTTCAAATGATACTATCTAGAATAAATCCAGGCCTCAAATGAACTGGCCTAACAAAAACTGAACTAAATTCTGTTTCGTTCAAACAATTAAAGATAATATAGTATTAATTCGCATTGAAATCGGTTTAAAAAATATATTTCAGAATATCTTTAAATGCTTAAAATAGATTCTTATATTCATTTTTCAAAGAATTCTATTACAGCAATAAAAGCAATGAAAAAGTTTGGTATGTCGCCGGATTTTATAGGAACAAGGTTTGGTGTGCCGCAAGATTTCAAAAGTGCGCCGTGAAGCCAAAAAGGTTGAGAAGCACTGCTTTAGAGGTACCAAGGGCCAGGATATATATGTTATTCTATAACGGTGATGTGTCAATTGCTGAATAGACTGAATAAAGTCTGCGAAAATAACGCCGTTCTAGGGAGGATACACCCTTTCGGAGGTCAACATGCCTTATAATGTAAAACAGTGCCATCACAAAGGTTTGTGATACCTACCATTAATCACAATACGCCGAAACCGTCCACTCGACCTCCAGGTCAAAGATACTGCCAAAACAGGAAGCCGGCGACGCAGACAAGTCAGCCACCCTATAAATCAGCCAAGCATTAGCCAAGAGTTAATAGAAAAATCTCAAATCTGAGAACCCAAATAAGCAACGTTGTATGATTAGGAACACAACGGACCGTGGGATCTGTCATCCGAAACAACCTTGGCTTGCACAGGGTCCACAATGCACGTAGTCATAAACTCACGTAACAGCACATCTAAGAACGTTTCCCATTGCAAGAAAACTATGAACAGTATCTCGCACGTGACCGCTGACAGTACATTGGACGAAGCATGAATACCTGGACAACGCCAACAAACCCAGGGCGATTTGTTAATGGAGAAAAAGGACGAGCAGACTTCATGGGGGAATACCAAGAGACGTTTCCTAAAGGCTTACTGATTGTTGCAGGATACTGTTACCATTGATCAGAATGGCCGTTAATGCTGCAAACTTCAAGGGATTGACACAACCAATGAACGGCACCCATGTCCCACACCTTTATGGAAACGAGACTCCATTGGCGAACATTCAAATCACGAGGGATCCAAACAAACTATATGTTCCTTGATCTAGTACTAGGAGCGAAAGGCGCGCGAGACCGGGATTCGATTCATATCATTCCCTTTACTGCATATCCTGATGCCTCCAATGGGTTTCTATGGTTTCAGGCTTCTGGGACTGCACGACGCGCACTTCGTTCGCTGGCTGGTCTAAGGAAACTCTGTTCACATGTGTGGAATTATAATCCCCGAGGAATACCTACCAAGAAGCCTCCTATAATGGAAACTACAATGGCGCGCAATTGTCCATAACCGTGGTAGTCACATTGAGCAGCTTCGTTGAGGGAGGGAGGACCTCTCCGTAATATGAGGTACTCAACTTGTTCAATTTTTTCCCTGCCTCAACCCTCCGTACATCAAAATCTTCGATCCAATCTTTTTTTCCCTCCCATGAAAATATCTTCATGACCGGTTAAGAATTGAAGATAATAATTCCTCAATAGTTGATTCTTTTATGACAGGTGACGTTCATCATCCACTTCTTAAAATTGTGACAATATAGTAAATGCAGGAACGGAGTTAATAAAGGACATCATTATAAATTATATAGTATATATTGGTAAAGAAGTAATAACTGGATTACGTTTCTCTCTTAAACCATAAGACCAAAGTTTTCACCACCTTACATAAGACACTCAAATAAGATCTGTCAAATGCTTCAATTTACAACTTTAAAATGATTGGATTCTTTCTTGAAATTTAAAGATCTAGGAACATCGTTATAGCAAATGCAATGAACATTGTCAAATTTTGTCAGTTAACTCCTGATGAAAACGTTATTTAAAACACTCGAAGTTTATTGAACTTTTTCCCGCTATTTCTACATCCTATTCTACCGCTTAAATTCCGTTCATTCAGTTACTTCTTTTTTTCCATTCTAATTTACATTTTTTTGCTATATTTAATATTAAAAAAAAAGTTTATAAATAAAAATAATGAGATATTTCATCTAATCGTTTCATTCTTTTTTTTTTTTTTTTTTTGGTTTAAACTCCTCGGATTTTACAATGCAAAAAAAAAAGTGTTGATGAATTATTAGCATTGGAAGCAGTAAAGTACCAGGTATCTGTTGCTATTCCTAAACGTATCGAAGCATGTATTTCCTTTATTTTCCTAGAAACCTCGCAAAAACGCATCTGTTTTTTGTTTGTTCCTATTGAATAATCCCTTAATTGCCTAAATACCTTCATCCTAACAGATCATAACCATGCTATTACCTCTTTATTAAAACCCCTTCTACAAATGTGAAAGTTAATCTAATTTTGCGTCAAAGCCTACCAGTTTACAACGCATCAAGCTGTGCTCAAAAACTCTGTTCGGCAAAAGCTATTTGTGCCAAAGCACCCGACCCAACTGAGCCAAAGCCAACTATTACATTACGCTCCTCTCCGCCGTTCCCTCTAATGCAATTTGGTAATTTTGCCATTTTGAGAGTTCATATCATCATCGTAAACCAATTGGAATTTTAAAGTGAAAATATTACTGAAAATGCTTATCAATGAAGGCTTAATCCCCGTTAATTCGAACTAATTTATTACGGGAACTAATTATGTGGAGTGGATTACTGTAATCATTACTCGGATTACACTATTTCATTTAGATAATTTCCAAACCGTTTTATTTTATTTCTTTTATTAATTTCATAATTGTAATTTATTCAGTGAAATATGCATTTAGGAATCGTAATGGTATTGAGCTTATCAATAGATAATACAGTAATATAATACTCTTTAACGGCCTTTTTATTCCCATTGCTTCTGTACCAATTAGTGGTGTTTATTTTGAAATGTTAAGTTTAAAAAAGTTACATTAACAAGAATAAAAAATAAATAAATAAATAAATAAATCGGTTTCAGCTGTGATGACTATATTCTTTATCATATCTGTATTTACATCAACAGATTTACATCGACATACAAACAATCATCGAGCATCAAAACGAACACAAGTATAATTTCTTTAACAATTTTTTTTTTTTTTTTTTATCAGTATCTGTAAAGAAATGAAGATGATTCAAAACTTAACTCATTACTAGAATCGTCTTCAATTGTATTGTTTCTGAATTGAACTCTTCAGGGCTCTCAATCCACGTCACTGAAATCTTAAGAAAAAAGTCGCTCTCTTAAAGAAAATGAAAAGTAATCTTAAGCAAAACTTTTTGACAGATGAATAACTTGCTTTGGAATCTGGTATTTTTCCAAGAATAAGTTTCAATTATTTTTAAAAGTGAACTGTTTTAATGCGGAAGGACGTTTCAGGTTCAAATAAAAAGCCTCCTATTACTATTTCTCTACGGTTTATTTAATGAATTCTGAACTAGAGCCTAGATATTCAATTACTGGCATTATATTTTTTCTTTCTTTTGGAATAAAGTTTGACTTTGTCATTTCAACTTATGCTAAATAACGATGATTCCCAACAACATATTTAGTTTTCTTGAATATTTTTGTGTGCGCGCGCGTGTGTGGTAAGTTTAATTTTGTTAATCTCTGGTGAGGTGCCATCATAATATGATGTTGTTGCTTCTTTGATTAGTATTTGTATTGTAGCGTTACACGAATTCAAGTTGATCATCGGGAATTAGTTAATGTTGACAGCAGTCGTATCAAGAGAACTTACTGAAAACTCCGAACATTGCTAAAAACAATTCAGAGAGAAAATTATTCACTAAAACATACCAAATACAATCTGTTTATAATAATGAACGAATTTCCAAAAAATACTTACTACTTTAAGTAATTGGTTTTTGTTTTTTATATACAATTATTAGTGCTTTAATTAGCTTTAGAAATTGAAATACTGGATCGTAATATTCAGAGGTATCCTGAGGTAGAGAAGAATATTCATGAGCACTATCTACATTTAAAAGCAAAAGAAAAGTGTATCGAATATTTCCAATTTTAATTAACTAATAATTAAAGCTGTGTTGCAACGTTCGGAAATCAAAAGAAAAAGTTCACCTTCTGCGCACATGTTTTTACCCAAATGATTGTTTATTTCACAGTAAATATTAAAGATCTGGTCTTATGTTTATAATCAATGTTCCTTCATTTGCAAAAGAGAGGAAAAACAAGGATACAAAAAAAACAACAACAACAACTATAGGATACAATTAAAAAGAATAAATAAAAATCAAAACAGAATCCCCTTCATCCGTTCGTCCTACAATGCTACAGTTAAATGTCGTATAAAGAATGATTTATTGATTTTAATGTAAATCGGGTCCTTGTTATCAATATATCTCAAAAGGAAGGGAAAAAAAACACCAATGTTTTCGTTCTCCGTCCAATTCTTTTCTGCAGCAGCATTTTGAAAACTTTTCTTCACTTCTGATAACGAATTAGAAGACGTTTTTGTTTTGTTTTTAATTCAAAAATCTTTGTATGGGTCCAATTGATGACGAGAACTTCAAAGAAGAATCTAAACGTTCTATAAAATTTCAGCTTCTGAGGGTAAATCAAACACACACAGCTTGGCATGAATATTTTAACTTATTTTAAGTGCTTTGCATAATTTGTTTTATTATGTGTTCTAAACTAGTCGTGGAGAGTAAAGCGTATCTTGATTACATCAGAAAATGTAATCTTAAGTTACTTTTCATAATTTCAGCATTTTGAAATTAAAAAAAAAAACTTTTATAGGGCTGTTAGCCTTGGGACAAATCTAACCTATCAGCAAACGATGTTTCAAAAGACAAACTCTTTAATTTAGGACTTATATCTAATTTTACATTTTTTTTTTAATACATTTTCGTTATTTGTACTTTTGAATAAAAAAATGAAATGAAAAAACAAAAAAACTATTATTTTACTAAGATGTATTTTGTATAAAATTGTAAACTTTAAACAATATTATTTGTCTACTTTTTTACTATTAATGTAAGTTATTGAAAAAAATAGTATGACAATTGCAATATAAAAAAATAAAAAAATAAAATAAATATCGGCTTGACTCAAAAGCCTTCCTTAAGCTTATGTCTTTCCTTTCCTTTTACTCATTGTTAGTTTGTTTTTGTTTTTTTTTTTTCTTTCTTTGTGGTCAAATGCCTTTTGAGGTGAGCGTTTAGTTGACCAAGGATTTGTTTTTCCACAATTTATTGTTGCTTTTATTTTCTTTACGTTTGTTTGCGAGGGAGCAACATGTCCGATTAAAGATACAGTAGAGCATCGATTATCCGAAGCAATGCTGCACTGGGGGTGTTCGGATAACTGATATTTTGGATAGCCGATCGTTTACGAAAAAATTGTACCAGTGTCATAGAAGCAATATGAAACACAGAAACAGTGATACATATTAAACACAAAACCTTATATTGTAATTTAAACATTGCGAATTATGGTCCAGGTCACGTTTTAGATAATAAATTGCGTTATTTTAAATCCGTCTTGTGACTTCGTTGCGTTGTTTATGTCGTTACGAGTTTCGGGAACTTATGTCCCATCATCAGACCTATCACTCGGAAAGAAATTAAGTAATTCGCAAATTAATTTTTTTAATTTTTATCTACTGAAACGCCTTCGGTTAATCGATGTTTCGGTTGATTGATATTAGAATAATCGATGCTCTACTGTATATTCCTTTTCCATTCCTATTGAGTTCTTTGCTTGCTGGGTAACCCTGGCTGAAGAGAACCTAATAAGCTTGACTCAAAAGGCTTTCTTTGTCCTTTTATTAAAAATCTTAATCTGTTTTTCAAGCAAGATCCGTAATTTCATTAATTTATCTAAATGAGAAAACTTTTTGATTTCCAATACATTAAACTTCAGTGCCATCTTATTCGGACGTTAAAATTCTTTAGTTTAAAAGAAAATAAATAGTTTCTGACGTAATTCATATAATATCAGATAATAACAGTTGAAATGAAGTAATAAACATTACTTAAAAAAAATAATTCACATTGAAGCAACCGATACAAGATAATAAAAAAATAAGGATCAAAAATCTTGCTTAAGAAACAAAAGACAAGAAACAAAAGAGCAGCACTTAAATTAATTGGAAATTGCCTTTCCG
>JAFIDM010006943.1:10904499-10941228 GCA_023159025.1 Thereuonema tuberculata | reverse complement strand
CGGAAAGGCAATTTCCAATTAATTTAAGTGCTGCTCTTTTGTTTCTTAAATACTTTCCACAGCACGTTAAATTTTTGGCTTCTTTTCTGCCTTATTTCTTAAAAATCTTGCTTCTTTTGACAGATGATCACTGATCAAGACAGAGATTAAATTCTTTATTTGTTAATTGTTATTTTATATCTGCAACATGTTATCTTAAATCTTAATATTTGCAACATGTTTTCCAAACCTTTGTCTTCAGACAAATGAAAAACAAATTTCAAACAATTACAGAAAAACAGCCAATATATATATATAATAATAATTTTCTATATAATTTGATCTGACTTCACTGGAAATCAAAACTCACTCTCCTTGGAAAGTAGAAAAAAAATCATTAAAAAAAAAGTATCTAAACAACTCTGAAAAAATTAAGTCCGTACGACGCTAGAAAAAGATGATCATTATTTCACAACAGGTGTCAAATCACACAAAACTTCGTAAAAACAGATCAATTTGACTTCAACCAAAAATATTTAATACATCGGAAGCACTTGTAAATAATTTGGTCTCATCTATTGTTATCAAAAATATTTAACTTGACAAAAGACAATCGTCATTAATAATTGCTTGATAGCAAGATGTTTCCATTTAAAATGGTTAGTTTAATTTATTCTGCCAACAGATGTTTGAGAGGAATAAGAAAATAAAATATAATAATTTCATATTTTTTTTCGATTGTGTTAAGATAATACTTCACTAATAGCATTACACTGTTCTAATTAATGTGTCTTGTGTTCGTTAATGTTTCTTATTGGAATTATTTTAATTTCAGGCCTTCTGTACATCCTAAAACAGATGTTTCATAATTATTAACACTCGTCAACTGTAATTACTTCAAATTATTCTGTCAATGACTTCATTTGTTTAGAAGCTTTTTGTAAACTAATTCCAAGCAATAAATATCTTACCAGTGATTAAATGTTCAGTATTTAAAATCTTCCCGAATAACCAGATAATATTTATTATTTATTTTTTTTTTCCTAAATATAAGAATTTGGAAATTATTATCAATACAGAAAGAATTTTATAAATGAAATTTCGGAAAATTTCTCGTAAGAAATGAAATAGGAAATTCCTTTCGCATAAGAAATTTCTTCCTCCTTCAATTAAGACACCCGAGGTCTTTCCTACATCAGCCGCTTCCTAAAATTCTTTCACTGTCCCACAGCAAGAATTTAAAATGGAAGTGTTCCTATATTTTGCAATACTTTTTTTAAAAGACAGCTTTATGCTTTCTGTAAAAGTTCCCAAACAGACACACATTTGTTCAATCTCTTCACTGACGACAGGACATATAAAACCCGATTGGATATTCTGAATATTAAGGAATTTCGTCCGGGTAAATCAGTTTATTCGGCCAAAAGATAAATATTTGGATAAAAGACACAAATATTGGATTCAGACAAAATGAAGTTGAGACTGGAAGCCTTATCCTACAGTGAATATCTAAGGTAGACTTATGATCAAAACAAAACTTCTAATTTAGATATTTATCAAATAAATTGGAATTATAAAAACCAATTAAAACGTTTGCTTTAACGGTCGAATGGTTTAAGGAAAATAATGCCTAAGCGATGGAAAAAAAAAAACTGTAGAATGTTTCACTGGAAGATAGCAAAGCAATGACTTGAATAGAGAAGATCTATCACTGCTACTTCAAATGAGGAATTAAGACACAAACCACGTAAATATAAAGTGCATATATATAAAAAGTATACCTTATGAGAATTTTCTTAATTATATCTATTTTATGAAAATTTTGTTTATAAGTCAGAACAGTTTCTCAATTAGACATACGCACTTCAATATCCAGCAGAGAAAACAGAATCAAAGTAAATTCCTTCAAGTTCCTCAAAGTGTTCCTTTTAAAAAAAAAAAATCGTGGAAACAATTTATGCATTTAATAATCAGCATATTAGTATAATACAAATACAATATTTCCAACTTATTTATTATATCTTCAGCTCATAAATCACTATGTGCATATTTGTATCATCACTTTCTAGTAACTTTCGAAGCGTTGTTGGGATATTCTTGAAACTTGACGTGCTTATTTACGAATAAGATGGTTTTTTGTTTTGTTTTTCCCTTGAATAAAAAATTTTTTCCGCTTTGAAAATTCTGAAAAAAAAATAAATAAATAATACTTATAGAGAAATTTGCGCGTGAAGCTGACAATAATTAAACCTAGAAAAAGCATCGGAAGCCCAAACACTTAATTCACTTGTGGCAAACAATGGAATCTAACAACAATGCATCGTAATTCATTTTAATCTAGTTTAAATTTGTGCCGTTTTTGATTTGACTGAAATTTAGATGACTTAAAGCAGAGTTATGTAGATTTAATTAATTTTCTAAAACTTTTAGACCCCTATTTCCCAACGTGGGGCAATTTGATTGTTAAGGGGGGGGGGGGGGGAAATTGGAAAATTGGAAATTTTTTTTTTTTTGGTTGTAAAACTCAAAAAGTCGTTTTTTTTTGGTTGTGAAAATTATACCTAATTTGGTGGGGCATAGCAAACTTTAGATACTTTAGGTGGGCACAGCACAAAAAAGGTTGGGAAACACTGTTTTAGACTATCACTCATTGTTCTTTCGTCAGATGTAAATAGATAGAACATCTCTTATTCGTAAATAATCACGGTAAAGAATCCAGCCTCGATTCCAAAGTTTTCAGAGATCGATCATACAAATATAATTTGTGAATCTAATGTCTTGATAAAGATAAAGATCAAATAAATAAATTGGAAATCTTCCTTTATAGGTTCGAGTTACCGAACTTAAGTTTCTAGTAACTGATACGAAGAGTAAAAGGATGACATTCGTCGTTTCTTACTTATTTTCAAAAGTTAAACTCGGTCCCAACGCCTTCAAGAAACTGTCCTATTTTCCTTTAACTACAATGAGTCCAATGTAAACAACAAAAAGGATTGGGGGTGGGGGGCTTTGTTAATAAGTCGATCCGATATCGAAGCGAAAGGAGCAAAATTAGCATCGACCTGCTTTGCGGTGGGGGGTGAGACTGCGGTGGTGGCTGCACGCTTCCACGAAAAGCAGACCCATCAATTTCAATGCGCAGACTGTGATCACATCTTCCCATTATTGAATAACGGTTCCCAAAGTGGGAGGCCTCACTTTGTTTTCCACTGCGAAAGAGATAGGGTAGTAAGGTGGAGTGGAAAGAGAGAGGGAGGGAGGGGGCAGGCGGGTCTAAATGGGGGTTGGGGGAGGAAGGCAAAACGAACTGCCTCCCTGCTGAATAATTAAAACGTTTGAATTTAAGAACTGCTCGCAACAGGGGCAGATGTATCCGAAGGATGGGCTTATTAAATAAAAGTATTAAAGACTGGGCCTTTTATCTATTTAGATACAATGTTGATTTAGTGGTTAATGGTATGCATCAATTATGCAGGTTTCAGGTTTATGAATTATGAAAATTCCCATTTTGAGTCCCTTAATTGTGCTAATGTGTATTATAGACGGAGCGCTCATTATAGAGCGGATCGTCCATGAAAAATTCACGGGCAAAAATGAAAAGCTAACGAAATTAAAGTTACATGAAATAATCATTAGATTATGGTTCTTTGTATTACTTGAATGCTCGATGAATTTTTAACCGTGTTCTTCCGTATGCGCAGAGAGAAAAGCAAAAGGAAGGCTGGGAGCCAAGAAAAGAGGAACAACACACTAAATCTGTCTTTGATATTAAGTCAAAATCTTTCATATCTTTCCCGGGCAAAGCTTCCTCAGTCTTCGTCTAAGTCGTTTTTTTTCTCTGCCAAAGAAATAGAAGAACAAAAAAAAAAAACGACCACGGACCAGTTTTAAAGATCGATAATTGTTAAAATCACTTAAACGAAAAATAAGATGACATTTAATTCAACGTAAGATACTTCATAGTTTTAATCAATTCTTGTACTTTTAACACGTCTTTCCCCAAATGGAATATTTTTAAAAGACTCTAGTACACCAGGTTTCGACTTTTAGATTTTTAATTAGTGTCGGGAGGGGGGGGGGCGAAAGCAACCCCTACAAAATGAACGGTAAATCTTTAAACTGACTTTTCACAACAATTAGTCGAGGATGTTGCATTATTGGTATGGGATCACTTCCTGATGCAAAAATTATTAAAAATAGTTAAGAAAAATTATCAAATATCACTCCAGTAAAGCATGTGCTGCAATAGATGTTGGCTATCAGGTTACGATAACTTTAAAAAAAATTTCACAGATTAGGAAAAAAATAACTATAGATTATTTTAAGTTTAACTTATAAGACGCCACATGTTTATTCCAGATATAATATTTGACATATTTCTATCTTTCCTAATTATGTCCAGTGACTAATAATCAAAAATTATTTAATAATTCCGAAAAAAAAAATGTTCTAAGTATAAAACTCCTGCTGAAAGCTGCTACAATGACTGAAATAAAATCATTCAGCTTCTCGATTACTATGCAGTTGTTCCCAAGGCCATTCTTTACAATGAGTTTACAATGTATTTTGAAAAGGAGGGTTACAAAAAAACAATGTCTACAAAGCAAACATTGGAAGAAAATGACAAATAAAATCCCTAGTTTCTAAGAATGAAATGTCAGCACCTGGTTTTTAGGCAAACAAATTATGCATCACTGCTATGGAATGCGGTACAAGTACAATTTTTTTCGAAAATGATCGGCTATCCGAAATATCAGTCATCCGAACACCCCCCCCCCCGTGCCACATTGTTTCGGATAATCAATGTATTACTTTATTATATATATATATATATTGCATGCGATATGTATGAAATAAAATTTAATAATAAAAATAATAAAAATTCACGTTTTCCAGTCTGAATAAATTGTTTTTTGTAGGGGAGGGGAGGAAATAATGTCTTGTTGTTAAGAATTCTTCGACCCGATTACTCAAAATAATAATATACTGATTAACAAACTTCATACATTAAGAGTTTAATATTAATTAAACCTTGAATTAGACTGGGAGTTTGTAGCCCGGTTTTATAAATCACTTCACAATGTGCAAAAATGCTGTATCCTTCAGCTATTTCAAGAATAATGAATTTATTTGTATTAAATTTAATATTTAATCATCTATAGCTAATTAAGAGTCTTGATACTTAAATTAAGTAAGTCTAACCTCAAGGGTCACTTATAAAATATTATTTAAATAATTTAAACAATAAAATTCCTTAAATAATTTCTCAATCAAGGGCGTATATAAAGGGGGGGGGGCCGAGGCCCCCCCCCCCCGAAATAATAAAGGTATATCCTCCCAACGTTTTTTTTTTGGTTGAACAGATAGGTTTTCATGGGGTGTCTACTTAAAATTACTTAACCTTCCATTAATCTTGGGCCCCCCCCCCCAAAAAAAAATATATTCTATATTCGCCACTGTTCTCAATAATACACCAACTACATCAAGCCTCATATTTAAGAGTTTAGTTTTAGTATCTATTACTGTTTAGATTTGGTGTCTGTAGGAACACTGGCTAAAACATTGTAATTAAAGGATAATGTATAAATCAACTTCAAATAATTTAAACCAGCAAAAAAAAGGCAACACAAAAAAAAGGGGATGGATACATTCGTCCTGGGATTTATCACTTGTTTCCAATTATTGTTACAGTTAAAGTGTGAAAGCAAAAAAATTGTGCCTTCTCTAATTTTTTTTTCCAAATTAATATTTAGAGATTAATGTTATTGTCCAGCTTTGATCAGATTTCTGGTCTTTGTAACCCTGTTTTACAGCCAATTTTACAATAGGGGCCAAAATACTTTGCCTTTAAGTAACGCAGAGAATAATGACTGAGTTTCTTTGAAATTTTGGCTTATTTGTATGTGTATGTGTCAGAGGCGTATATAGAATATATTTTCGGGGGGGGGGGGGGGGGGCAAAGATTAATTAAAGTGTATATAAAAAAATTTTTATAAAAAAACCCCCAACAAAAAAACATTTTAAACCAAAAAAAAACAAAACATAAAAACCTATCTCTTCAACCAAAACAAAACGTTGGAGGACATACCTTCATTATTTGGGGGGGGAGGCTCGCCCTCCCCCCTTATATACGCCCCTGGTGTGTGTGTATATATGTATATATATATATATCTATAGATATATAGATATATTTGATACTTTGTTAAATTTTTCATTAATGGTTTTAAAATCAGGTCAAAATACTATGTTCTTATGCAATTCAAAGAATGACATTTCAATTTGGATTGAACTTCATATTTACAAGTCTCGATTTGATTAAATTTTGATGCTCTACATCTACTTGAAAAGCCACTTTACTTCAGAATGCAAGAATTCAGCCCTTCATAGCTTAAGTAATAATGCAGTGATGTATATCAAATTTCATACTTAAAATTATATTTTAAATTGTTGGGACATGAATATAATGTTGCACAAGGGCTGTTTTGTTCAGAGCAAAACCTTTCCGATTGAAATCTTGTTCAAAAACTGCTTAAAATTACAGATCATTGAATTTCCATTTATTTATTTTATTATGAAGTTAAATCAGGCTGACCTAAATCATATTATTGGTTATAGAGCTTCACGATCTTATGATAGATCTAAAATTTATTGTAAAATTATAAGTAATCTTTCGAAATTACAAAAAAGGAAAAATGGATTTAAGTAAACCCTACTTTTCTTCATCAGCTGTTCCATCTTTTAAAAATAATAGCATACGACAAAAAAAAAAAAAAAAGCTTAGCACTAGAAACTCACACAGCTGAAGCTACTGGGCTGAAGATGTTCAGACAACAACAAAAATAAGTTAAATTTCTAAGATGTCTGAACAGTAGGCTATTTGCAAAAATTCCTATAAAAAATTAATTTTACAAAACTACAAAAGACAGAAAGAACAATGCTTAACCATAGACTAAATGCACTTTAATGTCAGATTTGTTGAGTTTATTTCTAAGCAAAACAGCAGAAACCTAACTAATACTACAGCAGTCACAAACTGCAAAACAAAACCAAGCTAATTTTGGTTAAGAAAATAACCAAGATCTTAGATAAAACCAATGATTGATATCCAACCAGAAACTATTGTAAAGCTGACACTTGGCATTTCAGGTGCTATCCAAAAGTCCCCAGAATCTGGTCATAAAAAAGTGTTTGCTTAAAATTTCGAATCATTGCCATCATTTTCAAAGTAGGAAGTTGATACGTTGATTTTAATGCCTTCCCACCTTTCAAGTACCTATGGAAACGTTTTTGTGATTTGTATCTCCTGCGATTCCTCTTCTACTTCATCATAAGCTTCAAATGTTTCTCTTCCTCTTCATTATGTTTTTTTCTGTTTTTTGATTGGGGAGAAAGAAGTAAAAAAGGATTCAATTTGACAAATAGGGGAAAGGGTGATTTCAGAATCATATTACTTTGCACTGCACAGGCAATAAACACATTTGGCTACGATCTATGTCCTGTTCAGATCATGACAGAACTCACTGGTATTTTTCCATTTGGCAGTCCATCAAAATGTACTCCTACACAGACAGTCCTCCTCACATTTTTTTCCACATTTTCATTCATTCTGCTGCTTGAAGGCCAATGTTCACAATCTTCAATAGATGTACATTTGAAGCTGGAAAAGCATTCGAAGTCTGGGTTTTGCCTAGCTTAATCACTTTTCATGAGTCTCTTAAGCAATCTTATCAAGCTTAAAGCAAAACTTGATGCAAACATGCAAATCCTTTAAATCTGATCACAGGTTTTCAGTGATATCACTTAACAAAAACAATCATTTAGGAAAAAAACACACATACCATACAAAAAAAAAAGTAAAATAAAATAAAAACACTTGCAGGCTCTGCTTGCCATTGCACTACAAGTGAATACTCCAGCACTATCAAGTGTTGTAACTCTGAACTATTCATGATTAAGATTCCAGACGGCTGGGTCAGGAGCTTTTGGGGACTATCTTCATCCATTTTTAAGAAAACCTGAGAATGTGTATTTTTGACATTTTCTAAAATTTAAACCTGGGGATTTTCAAAGAAAACATCAAATTTTACTGCATAGCATCAACATTATACAAAGAAGCCCAATCACAGCCTCACTGAATTTGATGGGAAATTTCAGTATGAATATCTAGGAATTTTTTTAATAATGCTTTAATTAGAGTTACTTAATGTTTATTTATTCTGAAATATGGTAAGAACTAATAGCACTAACCTTGCACAAACATTTTTCACCTGAAGAAAACAATATAAGTGGCTTTTGGTTAACCTGCCTTGACATACTTTACAAAAATTTTACATTTGGACAATTATACCCCAAGTTTTTTTTTTTTTTTCATTTATGAACTAGTTCTCTCTCTTGATACTTCAAAAGCCATATCAATAAATGCTAAAAATCCAACATTATCCAGAATTATCAAAATACCGAGAAATCCAACAGTAAATCATTGCTACTAAAAGCAACAATATGTGATAAAATAAGTGTGTGTGTGTTAAGTGTAACATAACAGATATAAATACACTGCCTGACAGAGTAAATGCCACTTCATAAAGGAATGCTCAAAAACAGACCAACTGCATGCATAGATAGCCAAAGAAGTACAATACAAATGATTTAATTTTCAAATATAGGTAAGGCTCCAGTGGCCTAAAATAGAAGATGGTCACTAAGAAGTGGGACTTCAATTTTGGGCGATACATTGCTGAACCCAAGTGACATCGATTCGATGAGTGTTCAAATAATGTCCTGGGGTATCGTAGACCATGTGGTATTAATCCGAATCCACAGTTCATTTTCATTTCGTGGGGGTGAAAGGATATTCAACCGATGTCCAATTGTGTCCAACAGATTCTCGATTGGCAAGAGATCAGGGGATAGGGCTGGCCAAAGAAGCATCTACACACTTTGCAAAGCATGTCGGCAGATTCAAGTGTATGTGGCCTGGCGTTATCCTGTTCAAACATTGGGTTTGGGACGTCCTGCAGATATGGTAGTGTCATGGGCCATAGCACCACATCAACATAACGGCGTGCTATTAATGTGCCCATAATGCGTACTAGAGGTCAGCAGCTGTTAGAGCTGATAGCACTCCAAACCATGACTCCGCGTTGACGGGCTGTGTGGTGCTTCACAAAGGCAGGGGAATCCTCCAAATAGCCACACTGCCTCTAGACTCTCACACAGTGATCATCATTGGTGAGATAGAAATGGGATTCATCGCTGAACACTACATTGCTCCATTCTGCACCCCAAGTAGATCTGGTGCGACACCATTCTAAGCAATGATGATGCTCGCTGTTAAGGGTAGCCCTTCACAGCAGATGGCTGGACAACAAACCTGCCAAAAGTCAATCAGCACAATACTGTTCGTATTGCTATCAGAGCATTCAAAACTTCCTGTACACTTTGCAAAATGGTGCCAGTCATGGATTGTGCAAAATGGTGCACAGTCATGCACCTCTGAGCTCCAGTTCATATTTCCTTCCTGAGACCACTGTCTCTAAAAGTGACCGATAGTTGTGGCATCACATTGTGTTTCTTCTGCAATACGAAACAAGGACCAACCGGCAGTACGAAGACCTACAATGAAACATCTTGTGAACGCATCCGTTCGACGAAATTGCATACAACGGCATATCTTAAAGGCATTAACAGTCCTTGTTCATTCTCCAAGCAAAGTAGCAGCAAAAACACTCACTTCTCGCAGCCGGGACGACGTCTTCATGACGGGAATGACGGCTTCACATGCTGCTTGTCTGCTTATATCATGCTCGTGGTTCCTGTGATTGGCCAGAAATTTTACCTGTGATTGCATAACTTGCACATGAGCATTCACTCTACAATTTGCATGGTACTGCATTTTCTCTATGAGGTAGTGTAAGGAAATCCTGTCTTAACTATCCAAGGAACATTTGTCTAATTTTATAATAAAACATCTCTGATGAGATAAAGCAAAGGACTGTTAGTACACATCTCCTTGAAAAAGTATTTAATTTTATTGTAATACACTAAAAATGATTAAGTTCTGCAGATCAACATTTATATCAGAATCAATGATTTTCATTGCATTAACGATACTACTGAAATTAAGGAAACCACATTATTCATCAATTGTACAACATTTTTGTTATTTTAATTTCAAAGGATTTTCTGTTGTTTCAAGGCAATAGTCACAAAAATATTTCTTAAAAAAACTTTGATTTATTTGATACAAATAACTAATTAATGAAGGTTGGAAATCCAATGACTCAATAAATGTAGAAACTCACTAGTTAATAAAATTAGATCTTGTATTTCAATCAATGTTCAAGCTTAATATGTCTTGAATGGCATAGGGTGTCATCAGTATAGAAAGTACTTAGAAGTGAGGGAAGCAGTTTCAAACACTAACAAGACATAGTTAAGATATGTTAACCTATAGGAGTGAATGAAAACCAATCTGCAGAAGTCTAAGAGAGGAAAGTGGTCATGATGAAGTGTGTTATCAAGAAAATCTTAAATCTGGTAACAATTCGAACAATATTTCTTGAAGAAAAATTGACTTCCAGCAGTATGAAGAAGGTGTCCTAAAATTGAGGGAAACAATGTCAAATGGATGAATCCGTTAAGAAATACAAAAAAATAGAATCACTTTGGAAGACAACAACATGAATAAAGTCAAAATGTGATCTTTCTAAGTGAGTAAAGAGAGCTTAATTGACAATTAATTACCATTCAGAATGAGGATATAACCCCCAATAAGGTCACATTTTTGCACAAGAGCAAGAGTATCAAATCCATATTCATTCCTCAACCTTCGTCTAGTATTCATAATATGTACAAATTCTCCTTACCTTCTTAATTTATTGAGATGTTACAAAAAATACAAATTTTCGAAAGGAAAAATTACGTCCTTTCTTTTTCAAGTCATTTTTAACCAGTAAAAATGAGTGAACATGAATTAAACTATTAAAATCACCATATTATACAATTCTATTATTAAGACAACAAAGCCAATCGCTACATTTGTTAAGGCTCCAATATGACAACTAACAACTATTGTGCCAATTCTTGAACAATTATTTTGCTGTTTGATTGTTTCCTAGATATATTCATCAAATCTTGCCAATTTCACAAACCTTTCATTCAAAATTATTCCATCATTCCTGTTTATATTACTTTCTTTAGAATTTCTTATCATTAAACTTTCAATAATTTTTCTTAATTTATAATTTTTTCAGTACACAATAATAATTGATCTTCTATGAATTTCCTTTCTGTTTCTTTCCGAATATTGTCAGTTCTTGTAGTTATTAAAACTGGATTATTAATTCTTAAAGGTTTAGGAGTCCAGTCTTCTAAGATGCATTTTGTTAAAAATTCCTCCTGTTCCTCCCATTTTCCTAGTTTTACAATGATTCTCTGATGTTCAACGATTAAATTGTAAGAATCAAATCCATACTCATTCCTCAACCTTCGTCTAAAAAAATATTAAATTAAGAAAAATTATTGAAACTTTAAAGATAAGAAATTCTAAAGAAAGTAATATAAACAGGAACAATGGAATAACTTTGGATGAAAGATTTGTGAAATTGGCGAGTGATTTGATGAATATATCTAGGAAACAATCGAAAAGCAAAATAATTGTTCAAGAATTGGCTCAATAGTTGTTAGTTATCATATTGTGACCTTAACAAATATAACGATTGATTTTATTGTATTAATAATATAACTGTATAATATGGTGATTTTACTAGTTTTAATTCATGTTCACTCATTATTATTGGTTAAAAATGACTTGAAAAAGAAAGGACATAATTCCTTTCAAAAATTTGTATTTTTTATAACATCTCAATAAATTAAGAAGGTAAGGAGAATTTGTATATATTATGAATATCATAGTTATGAGGCAGCAAACAGAGCTATGCTATTACTGGAAATAAATTTTGTATAATCAAGAACTGGACAGAAAGACGTGTCCAGATCTTGTGAGGGGAAAAAAAGAAAAAAAAAATACTTGTTGGCATGAGTGCCTTTAAAACTGAGTCTGAATGCTCAAGTAAATATAAAAGTAACAAAAAACTGAATTAGGAATATAATTTGTACTATTAGGAAATCTATATATATTCCTAATTCAGTTAGGTCATAGTTAGTCATAATTTGTACTACAGTAAAACCCCGCAAATCCGAACAGAATCTATGATGCAGGAAAAAATGTAAATCTCACTTGCAATGTTCAGGAAGTACAGTATTTAATCGTAGCACTGCACATATTACGGGTCGTCCATTAATCATGTGAGGTTATTTTTTTAGGAACTTTTTAATCCCCCCCCTCCCCTCTGGTGATATGTGGTGAGGTTTTAGACTACCCCCCCCCATCCAAAATCACGTGTATTTTTTTGGTAAAAACCTATCTACATAAATACACGTGATATCTCGCTACACCCCCCTCCCCCCTTGTGATACTTCATGATTTTTTCCGAACCCCCCCCCCCCTTTTCAAGCCTCACTTGATTAATGGACGATCCCTAATTAAAATAACAGTTTTCAAACTAGTATTTCATGAAATGCAACATCACTACAGTATTTTAATTTACATACCTGTATTTTAATGAAATGTTTAACAATATGTTCTTTTTAATTACGTAGCGCTCCGTTTACATGAAAACACAGTAACTTTCACTTAACTAGAAAAATCAGTAATATTCTTCTGGCATAAGGAACTGAACCTGCTAGATGATGCGATGTTGCACCAGCGTCGCATAAGCATCACGTCAATCGGCGTGGCAGCTTCATGTTGTTCTATGTAGCATAATGCCAATTCAAAAGCCTTTCCTCACCCCAACAAGGTCAAACAACCTCATTCTTCTGTCTCACTGTTTCGCTACGTTGCCAAGTGGGAGCTAATACCATAGCTGTAACTGTGTACTGTATAGGCCTACCATGTAGAGTACCAGGGACGTATATAAGGGGGGGGGGGCCGGGGCCCCCCCCCCCCCGAAATAATGAAGGTATATCCTCCCAATGTTTTTTTTTTTTTTGGTTGAACGGATAGGTTTCCATCTTTTTTTTTGGTTGAAGAGATAGGTTTTCATGGTTTTTTTTTTTGGTTGAAGAGATTTTTTGGCCCGGCCTCCCCTCCCCCGAAATAATGAAGGTATGTCCTCCCAATGTTTTTTTTTTTTTGGTTGAACCATAGGTTTCCATGGGGTGTCTATTTAAAATTACTTAACTTAACCTTACATAAATCTTGGGCCCCCCCCGAAAATATATTCTATATTCGCCACTGTAGAGTACTAATATGTTTTTTTCAGATAATCCGAACATTTCCGAATCCGAACAGACCACAGCCCCAATTAGTTCGGATTTTCGGGGTTCTACTGTATTAGGAAATCTGTGTATGACCAAAACTGCTCTGCAGAGGGGATTAGCCACAGAATGATGCAAAGAGAAGATGAAGATTAATGGTAACTCAGTTGTTTTGAATGATACTGTAATCTAGCATGTACAAAAAGTTTCCTACTAAAAACATAGAATAATAATAATAATAAAACTATGGCAGTACCAGCTCTACTGTATGGTACTGAAACTTGGATAATTAGAGCTTAAGACTACAGTCGAATTCAAGCAGCTGAAAAGGTTGTATATGCTTAGACCGTCTTAGAATGAAGAAATACGATTTAATTTAGATATATAAATACTCTATTCAAAAGAAAATTAAACACTGTCAAAAAATGGTATGAACATGTAATCAAAATGGAAGAAAATCGCCTCCTGAAATTAGCTCTGCAGTATAATCCTGTTGAAAGATGCAATGTAGGACATCCTCTCAAAAGATGGTCTGTTGATTTGGAACAAACCCAGAAGGTCTAATTCTTGAAGATGATGATGATAATAATAATAATTCATCTTGCAAACTGACCCAAACTGACTACAAATGGCGACATGATCAAGTCTGCAAAATCCTCCTCCAATGACAACCCGGTGTAATGCATAATCTCCTCAACATGCAACCTCCCCATATTACAAATATAAGCCTGAAACCATATTAGAAAATAACAACAATAAATTATATTGGGACAGATCTATTCTTATGGACAAGACAATTGCACATAATAGACCAGATATCACGTTGATTGACAAAGCACAAAAAACAGCATTTCTAATTGATGAGACCATCCCAAGCAATAACAATATATTATCAAATTATAACAATAAAATATCCAAATACTTCGATCTTGCTATAGAAATTCAAAAACAGTGGCACATGAAAACAGTTCAAAACGTCCTGATTGCTGTCTCAGCAACCCAAAGAATCTTCATCACAGCCTTAATTCTGCAAACGAACATAATCAAGAAAATGCAAAAAGAACTCTCCTAAGTACATTTCATAATTTGTAAATTTCTACATGGATCTCAGTTCATCATAAACTATAGAAAACTATACGACTTTAGTCTTGAGAAACAAAACTCCAATGATTGGTCATTTAAAAACGCCAGTCAAAAACTAAGCAAATAATAATAATAATACATTAATTCAAATCAATACAAAGAAATCAATTACACCTGAAGCAATAATAAAGCTCTGTATAAAAGCAGTGGTGTAGAAAGAATGTAAACATGTACAATAAAAATACAAAACAATTTTAAATCAATGAGGTATTTATCAATTAACAGGATTTTTGGGTACTACTTAATGCTATAGTACTCAATGGCTACATTTTACCTTAATAATACCACTTACTGCTCGTAATATGTACTAGTTGCGACCCGTGAAATATTTACGGAAGTAAAATAAATTCAACATTTTTGAAAAACACAAGATTGAAAAAGATGTTCTAAGCTAATTTTTTTAGAAGCCATGACTTCCACAACAGCCCATATGTAATTTGAATTTCGGCTTATTTGTTAAAATAATATTATAATATTGTTAAAATAAAAAACTGATTTACCACTTTCATAGTAGCCAGCGCTGCGGTTTCTCATTATGAAACATAAGGGCAACCTGCTGCCCTAAAAGAATAGGTTCGTCGAAATTGAGGCAATATTAAAGGAAGTAAAACAAATGTGCCATTTTTGAAATATCCTGAAATTTTTGAAAAACACAAGATTGAAAAAGATGTTCAAGCTCATTTTTTAAAAGCCATGACTTCCGCAACAGCCCACATATAATTTGAATGACTAAGCCAAATTTTGTTAAAATAAAAGAAAATAAAAAATTGATTTACCAGTTTCAACAATAACAATAACGAATGTCCTACAGCCAATACCAATAATCCTGTCTGGGCAACAATGAGGGCAGGTGCATCGTCATTATTCCCTACTTCGTTGATTATTGAGAGAGCGGCGACACAGCCGAAATTATGTAAAAACCGAGGTTTCACCAACTCTCTGATAAATTTTGACGCGTGAACTTCATGCATTTCAGTGTAAACTTCATTTATATGGGAAAGAAAATCTCAATTCGCTGATAATAATTGTGTATCTGCCGTGGTGAAGTTGAGAAAATAGTAAGAGCGCCATCTTTAAACATGGGCGTGACGTCACAACTGAAGTGTTCTAACGCTGCACTGTGATTGGTTATTTCAAATTACAAATTTACAAAGACATGTACATTTTTTGCCTATTAATATGATGCAGTGAGATTTGATTTTTTTTTTTATATGCATTTTCTATTTAAAAAAATTCACAAATAATTAAACAAACTAAGTATTAAACAATTTTGAAGTTCTTTATATGCTTTTAAGTTCTGCTTGTTTTTGTTTTTTTTGTTTTTGTTTTTTGTAGCAAAACATATGTTTGATATATTCTTGAATAGCATTCTTTAATTCTTTGATTCTATTCTCTGCAAGACTTGCTATTACCATGGCAAATTACTGATGAACAAAAACTCTCTCTACTTAAATAAATACTTAAATAACTCGTGTAATTTACAATGATTAAAGTTATAGCTGTCATTCCAACACATGATTCAAAATTATAATATCTTATATTTTACTTCAAACTATAATTAATTAGTTAGTTTTATTAACTGGATAGTATTACATTTGCTATAAGAAAGATGTGTGTGCTAGAAATTGCAGCAGTTTTTTTACCCATAACTGATCAATGGATAATCTGATTTCAGTATTCTGATAATAATGCAAAAGGAACAATCCAATCATTTCAGCCCTCAACCCAGATTTCTAAAATCGAAATCTTTAAAAGAAAGCTTTAAGGAACTGCAATTTAATATAAAGATATAGAGAACATTAGATATCATTACCAAATTCTTAAAATGACTTGCAGTGCAACTATAACATATCTTAACTAGTAATTTAAATAAATATAATTCTTACCTCAAATGATGCAGATGGATAACTTATCCTAGGGAAAGTTGTACTTGAAAAATAGAAATGGAAAACTACTGACAAATAGGGCAAATACGGCATAAGGATGTAGTTTTGGGAATGGAGAATTTCTTTATTGACAACATCTGCAAAACACATCCAGTCAGTACCAGCTGCAACCTAAATAACAGAAGGAAATAAACAACTCAAAGCAAACGACATCGACTCAATTTATCAAAAGACATCTACTTATTTTTATTCAATCAATATAAATAACAACAAACAAGTAGGGCCACCACAAGGTGGAGCTGTAAAGTGGGAGGCACCAAATTAAGTTCTGAAAATCAATTCCCCCTTCCAAGCACAATAAAATAGTCATACTTATTCCAAACTTCCCGCCCAGTCTTAACCAGTATCCTGTTTCTCAATAACAAAGTAGCAAATAAAATTGTAAGGAGAGCAGCAGGAAAAAAACTTTTTGCACAAAGGTGATGTTCAGGTTAGAAGAGGTCCTGAAAACAGGTAGAGCTAAATCTATGCTTCTGTTGCTATTTCATGAACTTTTTACATCTTAAGGTATTTTAGCTTTTATGATATGCAACTTCTATTCAGAAAACAATTTGTGATTAAGCTTTTCATAAATGATTATAACACTTAATGCTGTGTTTTCCCAAAAAACTATTGCTTTTATTTCTGTATTTTTTTCTTCTGAACTAGTTTTTGTATTCAAATGTAGAAAGAAGCTTGACATTTTATTTTGAACATTTATTTTCAGTATTCACTGAACATTCATTTTGAAAGATGAGTATAGCTGTGTTTATTTGAATTTTACATTCTGTAAGTGAAAAAGAGAATTAATAGGAATCAAAAATGATACAAAAATGAGAACAAAGGTGAATCTTCTGTTAAAAAAAACCCAAGATAATTAATGCTTTTAGACAGTGTCAAAAGCAAAGTGGCAACATAATATGCACAATTTTATAAACAAAATTTTATCGGAAGTGACCACTTTTGACCCCCCCCCCCCCCAACTTCCAGTCAGGGAGTGATCCTAGGAGTTTGATTTTTTGGACGTGGTCACCTACTTTTTGATGCTGAACACAATGGTGAAGGTTTCATTCGAATATCTCTAACAGTTTGGCCACTACAGAGTGTGACATCCAGCAAGCTTAAAAGCAAGAGCAGTCCCCTATGTTTTACAGGCAATCTGTAACCTAGGGGTCGCTAATAAAATATCAATTGATATGGTGACCCAGATCAACTGTATTTGCTTCCCATCTTGGAATTCCACATTAAATATGCTTCAAAGAAAGCTAGTAGAAATTTTTTGATTGGACCTACACTTTTCTAGATAATCGAGGTTTAATGAGTTGGAAGGAATGAGTTAGGAATAAAATAGTTATCACACATAGAAAACATTATTATTTTTCTCAACAGGTGATTCACTGATATTTTTTTTTTTAATTTATTTAACTTCAAATTGTACTGTTTTACAAAATGTTGATTACTATATTATAGATAATCTCCATCTGCTCATTTTTAAATTCAGTAATCAGTGCTAGTTTTCGAATCAGCACTTGTTTTTGAATGCAGTCAATCAAAAGTGACCAAAAGTTTCCCAATGGGAGCATAGCTATTTTGTTATAAAAACAATTATCCCGACCGAATTACGTCATTTGCTGATGAACTTCCTGAACAATATACATTCCTGTGTTGTCTAGGAATCCTATGCTTGCCGGCAACAATATAGAATACATTGCATCCGAATACTTTGGAATGGCTTGCATGCTGGGATACTGTGACAATAAATCTCACTAGGCTGCAAGGGAATACGCTTGCCGATACCCTAACCGCCAACATCCTTAATGTGTTCTGGAGGATAGAACTGGGAGTCTGGTGACAGTCAATCATCATGAGGGAGGCGCAGAACAGTTACAGAAGAGGCCTGCAAATGAAGATGCTATCTTTAATCTCAGGTTTTTAAGACCCAACATAAACACGCATCAAATTGGGCGACAATTGGGTCTCAATAAAAATACAATCTGATGAATTTTGAAGGATTACCAGTTCATCCTTTTACGAGGATGTAGAAACTGGAACAAGGAGACTGGCCCTTCCCAGTGCAGAACTGTCAGTGGCTGCAGAGGGAAAATATCAAGTTTTAGTGAAAGAAACTTTTCCACCAATGAGTGCCTCTTCAAGCAAGCGGGCATTTTCAACTACAACAATTACCATTGGTAGAATGACATTAACTCCCATGTGCTAAGGGAAGCACATACACTAAGTTCACTGGAAGATTAATGTTTGGACCAGCTTTAATCTTCTGCCTGATGGATGAATGGCCCAACCTACACAGTCTTTTCTATGTTTCTACATATCTGTAATGTAAACTGTTAATTTAATGTCGTTTTAATTGTATGCTTACAAATTTCTTTTGTTATTTTCAGAGATCTTCTGCTGTATCGGTTTTTCATAAATTTTATTTAAGATAAATAAATTTGATTTCTTGCAACAAGAGGATGTCAAGAATTACTTAATTCATAAAAACAGTTTATATCAAGGATTGTCCTGTGACTTGCTTGTTATATTACACTGGAATTCATCTTATTTAGTAACATTAAATAATTTAGTTCATTTTTAATTTCGATTAGAGCACAATCACTGTTATTCAATTATTAGTTTATTTTGTATTCAATTTTCTTTTGATAAGTGAAATGTTACAATCATCTGTTAAATTTTTGAAATACAAAAATATCCTTTTTTTAGTAAATTAATAAGATGAAGTTTTATGATAGACTAACTGTAATCATCTTAAACTAATCCTATATATAAATATCAAAACAGTAATTGGATTATCCAAAGAAGAAAGATTATCAAAGAGCTCTTTGCAATATTGCAAGTGACTAATGCATTCTTTATGTAAGCATCTTTAAATATATCTTGTAAATAATTTACCCCTAGAAATCCTTAATATAACAATAACTCCTTTAATTTCCACGATATTTTATTCTTCTTTGCAAAGGACTTCTTCAGGTGGAACTATTATATATAGATATAATATTATCTATTATAATATTTTATATTATATTAAATATTAACATTATTAACAGGTAGATATTATTAACAATAACAAATTCTTAGATTGATGCAAAGTTAAAAAAAAGCTAGCATCAAAATAGTGTCACAATGCAACTGATTTTAGCACTGAAATGGAAAGATGCACTGTAATAACTGATTAGAATAAACTTTCCAAGAAATTTAGTTTCTATGACAACATAAGCATGATGCAACAGTAGGCAACTGTATAAATAAAAATACAACAATGTATGTGTTTCATATATATTGAAAGATTTTTTTTTTATAAAATGTCATAAAATTAAAAAAAAAAAAAAGGGAGTGATGAAATAAGGATATTTTTTGTTTACTGAACTATCAAAAAAAAAACCCGTAAAACTTAATCTTATTACACTGATATTCTTACGATATGAATAAATATGCCAAAGATTTTTGTGATAATTGTCAAAGTTATGAACTTACCGATTCAAATTTACTGTCCTTAAATTTCATATTCAAATAATTTTCAAATAATCCCTGTGTCAGTTTCTCAAATTCTCCACAACTCTGGGCAAGATTCAATATATTATAAAACCTGTAATTTTAAAAAACTTAAAGTTAATAAGTTTGTGTAAATCAGTTTTAAAGCATACATTCATTTACTATGTTTTTTTTTTTTTTAGATAATTGAATTTTTATTGATATGAATGAATGGGTTATACCTGGCTGTTAGAGATGTACTATTCAATTGGTTTTGTTTTGTGGCTTTGGTAAACTGGCTATTTTCATTTTTTTGATCAACAATTGCAGCAAAACGTTTTCTGAAAAATAAAAATTAAAATTTGGAAATCCTAGGTAATCACTTAAAAAAAAAATTAAATTTATTAAAATTTAAGATGTTTTCCTGCCAATTAAATTTAAAGAATTAAAACATAAGTTTCCAAATTACCAGTGATAATCTGAACACTAAACCAAGGACTTAAAAAAAAAAAAAAAAAAAAAAGTACTCTTCTAGTTAATTTATTTTGCAAAGACAAAGATGAAGAAAAATTCATCAAACTGATTTAAATAAAATGTTTAAGATGTACCACTGATAAACTACTGCAGCATTTAACAAGAACGGCACAAAACGATAAAAAAAAATTCTGTCAATTACACCAATTCAATAACTTAAAAATCCTACCACATTCTACTCAATATTAGGATGAAACTGTGATCCTGATCATATTTCAAACTATTTGAAAGAAAGCTTTTCATTTAGAAAATTTTAAGAATTTACAATATGGCATTTAATGATAAAAAGAGTACAGGTTTACAGGTGTAAAAAATATCAGAAATTCATCTCTGGACAGTAGGCATTTTTTTCACAATCATCATTTGTCAATATTAATGTCCATAAGGCAACTCATGACATAAGTGAATATATTGTTTGAATAATATGTCCTTCTAATATTTTCATTGGAAAATATTCAGAGTGTTCAATTAATCTCACTAGAAATCAAAAAACAAATAATTATAACAATGAGAGGATGAAATCTGTAACAACATGCAAAAGTTCCAGCTTAAATCAAAACAAAGCCACAAACAGAATAACAGTAAAATAGTATGAAAGTGCTATCAGAACAATCAGCCATATGAAAAACTTATTTCCAATTCAAACTCATGAGAGAAGAATTACAATACAGTATCATAACTTGAAAAATAGTAGTCAGAGCAATCAAACTGGAAGTTTGGTGTGTTATGAAGTATGAGAAGTGATGTGATACTATTGAGTTCTAATGTTTTGGTTACCTTGATCCTTATTCAAAAGAGTTTGAATTTGCTACATTAATAGAATATGATGAGTTATCATTTGTGCCCATTGCAATATTTTTTTTGAAAAGAATGACAGGAACTGTCTCCACCTGTTACATGAAAACCATGCAATCAGTCAACATATGGATTTAAATACTTAATTTGTTTTTATTTTGCTTTTTCAATATGCATGAAATCTACAGTTTTGATCGTAATCAAAATAAAATTAATAATGCACGCTTAATGAATCACTAAAAAGATGTAGCTTAATCAACAGTGGAAAGCTTAAAAAGCATTTCTTAGATGATTACAAATCTAAGCTCCTTAAAACTTAATTGTAAAATTTACTGATGAACCTCAAAAACTAAAATTTATTGAAAGGTAAAAAATGTATGAGGAACTAGCAGATGCAGAAAAAAAAAATGATTCAATTAAAAATTAAATGAGACTCAATAAAAATTCATTCAATATTTGAATTCTATAAAGATGTCACAGATAGCTGCCAGGATCAATTCATTAACAAAATAAATATGATATAATGTAAGGCTGTTGCCTATTATTATTACTATTTTTGAATATATATCCATACTAATTATTAATCTAAGATGAACTACTTAATTTGAATAGAATCGCCAACTATATTTCACTTGGCCAATCGAGTTGAATTGAAATAACTGATCAGTAACTTGAAAGAAAAAAAGAAAGAAAGAAAAACAATTCTTATTTACCATTAAAATTCACTAACCTACTTCAATATTGCAGAATTCTACATGAATACAGTCTTCCCAAAAAGGGCAATAGGAATGTAAAAGATAGAACAAAAAAAGTGTTGATAATCGCAGCTTAAAAGTAATGGTCGGTATTTTGTCCTGCGATAATTTAAAAAAAAAAAAAAAAATGAGTTTCTATGATATATATACTATAGATAGATTATGTATTGTCATGGTAGAGGGATTGCCTCATACTTAGTTTGAAAGAGTATAACAACATTTAATCTATGGATATTGTAATGATTTTTATTCACTGTATATATTCTCATTTATCTGTTTATAACAGTCTTATTTATTCATTGTCTGTTCATTATCATCCTACTGTTTATAATTGTAAGAATCTTGTTTCAGCATTTATTTTATTATCGATTGTGTATTCTAATTTTTCCTATTTCTTATTTAAAATTCCATTATTTTTTATTCAAATTTTCCATTGACCGTGAGTCTTATCCCTGATTTGTTATTATTTAAAAAGTCAGTTAAACATTAGTTAAATCCCACATGTAATTTAATCCCCCAATCAATTTGTAAAGCAAGGCAACCGATCATAGCCCTTGTATATAGCCTCTTTAAACCCCTACATCATGTGAATAAACAGAGTTCTTGCTAGATCTTATTTCTAGTTGATTTGGCTAATTTTACGAACCAGTGGCCACAAACATTCACCACAATATTATAGGAATGTTTATTTTTATTTTGGAATTGTTCTGTGCCGTGGACAAATATATTTCTATCAGTTGATTGGCAGTGAGGAATTAAAGCATGGAACACAATGAATAATGGTTTCTTCTTTTCTTTTTTTAGCCTTATTTGAACTAAAAGCTTAGGGATGATAACACTAGGCAACAAAATTAAACTTTTTCTCTGTATCTTTGATGAAAATAGTTGATTTTTATGTTCTCCAGTGTGCTAAACATGAAAATGGCCATTAAAATGCATGTTTAGCTCTAGTTTTTTAGATATCTCAACTTATCATAATTATCCTTAAAAGCGTAATGCATGTATTTACCTTAATGTTTCCCCTCGGAGAAATGTCTCTAAAGGCGCGATCGCTTTGCCTGCCGTTTGTATTCTGTTGCTGGTGATTCTCTGATGAGTGTCCAGCAGTAATCTGCCAAAAATTCTGGATTCTACAAGTGTTTTCTTAATAACATTATCTTTTCCAGATTCACATGATTGATGCATAGGCCATTCCTTCTGTTTGTAGTGCATGCCCTGGCAGGCCTGTCCCACATACACAAAAAGCAACAGAATTTGGTGTAACCCTGTTGCAAGCCAAGTAATACGGCAATGACTTTCAGATCACCGGAAATGTGCCACTTAAACCTCTCATAGTTTACTCTGCATAACAGTTGCTTCATATTGTCATAGGTTTCCTTCATGTAGGCTGCGTAACCAATTGGTACAGATGGAAACAAGTTACCATTGTGTAGAAGAACAGCCTTTAGACTTATCTTTGATGAATCTATGAACAGTCTCCATTCATCACTTTTATAGTCAATTTTCAGAGCTGTCATGAGACCCTCAATATCACTGCAAAATACCAAGTTATCTTGTTTGGTGAAAAATGATAGGAATGGAGTGTGGCGTTCACGGAACACACTAATATTTACCGATTGGTCAAGACAATTCCACTGTTGCAATCTAGATGCCAACAGTTATGCTTTACCTTTAGGCAATTCCAAATCTCTTACCAGATTATTCAACTCACACTGTGTTACTTTGCATTGCTGTGTAGACTCCTCATTACACTGGAAACCAGGATCTTTCAATGTACTCGGTTTAGAAGGTGATGGAGTAGCATTAGAGTCACTTATGTCCTCGTTACTAACTGTATAAGAATCAGGTGAGATGGAATAGGTAGTCAATCTCCATGAAGCACTGGACGCATAGCTGATCTTATGTCAGGATACGTCAATGCTGACTTTTTCTTCTTTGAAATACCATGTTTTAAGGGAGTTGTCATGCAAAAATAACAATCATTTACATGGTATAATGGTTCTCTCCAGATCATTGGAATAGCAAAGCCCACTGATGATCTTTTACGATTCAACTATGAACGAAAACCTGTGGCATAAAGTATACAACATATATGAGGGTTTCTCCCCTCCCCTTCTCTGTTGCTGGGCACTGCAGATAAAAATAGGCTTCCAACAATGCATGATGTGAAGTAAGAGAGTTAGAAATGCTATACTGTTAATGTATGTGGGATTTCCAAGGCAATTTCAGGACAGGCAAAATGAATTCTTAGCACTAACTGATTCTGAACCCCCCCCCCCCAATATCTATGAAACTAGAGCCTATATGAGATTTTAATGGTCATTTTCGTGATAAGAATGTTCGATTTAGTAAAGATCAAATGGTTTTGTTCAAGATACATTTTCACTGTTGCCTAGTGTAATCTGTGTGTGGGTTTGTTTTGTTTTTTTATTGTTGGTGGAAGTCCTGCAGCTGTTGATTAGTGAAAATTTCCTGAAAATTACTTCATAGTGAAAAGGTTTCTAACTTCTAGTATAACTATACAGGACAAGGAAATATCAGATATACAGCTTAATGGAAGCATGATATGGAAAAGCTATATTTTTTTTTTTTTCTTGATAGAAATGTTTGTGACTGTTTTATGAAGTATCACTCTGTAAACATTCAGCTTCCTTTGCTCAGTGACTGAGTATGTAGTGATGGGGAATGGGTCCTTTAGGATGGATTGCGGATGAAAGTGGAGATATTTTTTGAGGGATGGGAGGGTGGAGACCAAATTCATATTTAAAGTTGCAACATAAACATACCAAATGTTAAGGAACTCTGTTTGCTTCAACCTGATTCAAACAGAAATGCAAAATGTAAGACTGTGTATTGCTCAAGGACTGAAAAATATTAAGCTTTTACAGAAAGAAAATACAGGATACTTGAAGTGGTAAAAGCAAACCTGAATGGAGGATTAAGATTTAGAAAGGTGTTATTCTCAATAAATATCGTTATTTCATAAGACTGGGATGTGTTTATCAAATGGGAATTTTTCATCCAACGGAAATGATGGATTTACAATAAATTGTTGATCAAATTAATAATTATGTAATTAGCTTTTAAGGCACTACAGCAGCAGTGGTGAAAACTGCACTAGGAGAGATAAAACGAGAAATGATAAAGGAATGCAGACTACAAAACTTAAGTATAATAAAATAATGGCAAAATATTGTAAACAAAATGATAGAGCAAAATAAATTGATACTGATCAAATAGATAAAATTCAAAGCAGGCAGAAACGGAACATTTAAAGTCACAAAGAATAATTAAAGTAACAGGACAAAAGTAAAACTATAAAAAGCGCACATGTAAAAAAGAAGTAATCATAAAAATGTGGTGGCAACAACAAAAAGGGAAGTAACTATAAATGATTTAATAACAATAAAACATAAAAAGATAAAGCTCAAATGGGTAAAGTTATTAAAAATGCAGATTCATAAAATTTGATGAATTGATAAAATTACATTACAGGCAAAGCATACCAGAAGCTGTTCTTGACTATGGATCAGTCTGGTATGACAAGAAGTATTAATAAATATCATCAACAAATCTTCTATTGTAATAGGATTAAAAATCTACAATTATATTATGAATAGTAAATCCACAGTAATAGTAAAAACTCATGTGTCTGCTAACTTTATGCAATCAATAATCAATTTGTCACTTTTTGTTTTCTTTCAGATGCATGGTTTTCATGTAACCATGTTTAAAATTGAGAGCAAAATAAGATAAGAAACTAAGCTGTATGATAAAGCTTTTAAGAGAATAATAAGCCATACAGATAAACATAGATAAGTAATTCAAACTAGATAAATTGAAAAGTCTGAATTTCTCGGAGAATGTTTATAATCACAAGACACAACAGGGGGGGGGGGTCTTACTATTTATTTTTAACACCTCAATCACTTTCATTAATCATTCCAGTGGTATATCTTCATATGATTTGAATGAAATTTCTGTAATTAATGCTTATCCAATCAAAAGGCAGATGATGAATGTAACTTACTTTGTGTCACAAATTCATTCCAACAAATAAAATCTCACCTTTTGGGACGAGGAATAAAAAAAATTTCCTGCCAGATAGAGAATAAGCTCTTCTGTTGATCCTTTTGTCCAACATTTGAAGACTGAACATCAAGCATTCGTATTTCTCTTCGACGACTCTTTATAAACTAAAACAAAAAAACTATATATGTAAGTAATCAGAAGAATAACAATTTTTAATTATCCTTCTTTGCTTTGAATTAAAGGGGCAACTGAATTTCATTAAATACAGTGGAGCACCGTTTATACGTTTCTCGTTTATACGTTTTTATCATTTATACGTTTTTTTGAATGGTCCCGGCAAAATCCAATGCATATTAACGTTAAATAATTTCATTTATACGTTTTCCTGAAATCGCAAATTTCATTTATACGTTTTTTCAAGAACTCAAGAAGAGAGAAAATGCGCATTTCAACCTCAGATTCCCATTTGCCGATTGTCCAGTCTTAGAAAAAGCACGCAGTCTTAGAAAATTGCACTGAAAAATCTCTGCCAAATTTTCAATAAGCTTTGGCGGGTTTTAACACCACGCAAGAATACCTCATTAGCAGTGATTTAAATGATAAAGTTAAGATGGCACTTTTAACCATGCGCAATGAACTTTTTTCCTGTGCATTCAAAAAAGCCCTACAACCTAAAATAACAAAATATTTTGTAAATGCTGAATGAATATGAATAGTAGTACTAGTTGTACATTAAATCCGGAATAAAAAGTTTTGTATTACATACCTCTTCTATTCATTTTCATGTAATATTTTAATTTACCTCTGACTTTATTGTTGTTTATTACGAAATTATTTGTAACTTATTGTGAATTTCGTTTATACGTTTTTTCATTTATACGTTTTTTTTTCTCAGTCCCTTGAAAAACGAATAAACGGTGCTCCACTGTAAATGCAATAGGTTAATATTTACTGTTATAGAATGACCTATGAATTTCCAAACAAATAAAAAAAATCCTCTTTCATACTTTATCTATATTTATCATACAAGCAAGTTTCTTAATAACAATAAAGCAAATTTTATTCACAGATTTAAATTTTAAAGGTAACACTTTCAAAGTTAATAAAGTAGTATCTTTATTATTATACCCAAGTTACTTTTGTAATATTATTATTATTATATTTATACGATTGATAAGACTTCCACAAGTAACTGTGTGGAAGAGTCAAAGGCTTTGTATTAATCTATAAATGTAGGTAGCAGGTAGATATTTCCTGTTTGAGCTATGTTGGCTCATGGTAGCACATTTCAGTGTCAGGACTAATAGATAATATCCCGGAGGAAGAAACCTAGTCCCATCTTATAAAGGCTAGGTAGACTTAGGACTCATCTTGGGGAGCATTAATTCAAGGAAATTTCCTGACCACCAACAGGGATTAAATCCGACTTCCCAAGTCTTAAGAGACCACACTCTATGCCACTGGATCAATGGATCCACAATCTGTATGGTCTGAGTAGATACTATTATTTTTGTAAACTTCGGACATTCTTACTGATTTCATCACCACTTGCTCTTTTTATCCCAAAGAATTTTTGCTGCTGACCTTTTTCTTGTTCTGCTAGTAATTTGTTAATCAATAAGGAGTTATTTTCGCAAAATAATAACTGCCTGTCCTAGGGAAGATGTTATTTTTTTTATTTAAAGTAGACACGTTATGCGTCTTAATGGTTTCCATTTCTGTGAAGATATATATTATTAAGAAAATATACTTATTAATTGTGACATTTAAATTAAATATCTGACAACATTTGCGAGATTCCTTTTAGCTCATTAATGATCAGAACTAATAAAACTTTTATAGGCATTTGTGAATCAATCAATTTAATATCTTTTTGTAACCTTTAAATAATAAAAGCAAACAAGCAAAACTAAAAAAAAAAAAGTCTCAAAATTACAATAGTAGTATTTTTCTTACTTGCAAAGTTGATAAGCATGACCTAATGTCGTTATCTGTCTTCTCACAAAGCGCTAGAAGAACAGTTAAATCTGATAACATCTTTTCACATCGAGCAACTTCCAGTAAACGACCAGCTAATCGTGTGGATGCAGTCGGAGGAAACATTAATACTAATGCTTGTTGTCGCAATGGTCGAAGAGCTGGAACATATCTAGTTAAAAAAAAGAAAACAAATTTTAAAGATTGAATACCATATTCTACTATTACTTATCATTTTATTATCATTATTGCAATGAAATTCAAAACGTAAAGAAAATATAACATAGGAAACTTCTTTTTATGAGAGTGTGATGGAACTTTTTTTTTTTATTTTTACTTACTGATCGTTGCAAATGCAAATTATTGGTCTAAGTAAATTTCCTGTTGTTTTCTTTTTCTTCTTTCCCTTAACATTTGCTGTATTCTTGGTATTGATTGCCTCCAATAATACATTAATGGATTGCTATGAAAAAAATAATAATAAATAAACAAACGTTTCTCATACTACTGTAGTATAATAGTTAAACGAATTTCTTTTCCACATAACGTTTTTCATTCAACATTTTACTTTCAAAATCTTAATAACTGAATTCTGTATCTGTTGACTTCAATTTACTTTATTCCATTAAGACTTTCACAGCAGTTGCAAGTTTCTGTAAAAATATAAACTCTTTGACAAAAAAAAAAAAAAAAAAACCGAAGCACCCTGAGAAAATTGCCCATTTATCGCAAAACTTAACATGCAACTAACTAAGGGCTGAATATGCAAATTGAAAAACAGCAAAGATATATAAGCAGAGTTTTTTTTTTTTTTTTTTTTTTTATTAAGGTGAGTATGGTGTGATAAAACTATATATACAATGAATGAGATAGTTTGTATTAACTGAAATAGTTTTAAAGTTCTCTTCAATAATTCTTATCACTTAATAGTTCATTTAATATAACAATCTTCTTTTCATCTGTCTTCAATTGATCTAATTTGTCACTCAACGAAATCCTTTCCGTAACTGACCAATTATTTCACTAACGTTCACTGCATAAATAATATTCACTAATTCGGAGCACTTTCATATATCCAGCAACATTACTTTTAACTTTCGTAACTTAATTATATTATCAAATTTAATGTTATCACTTCTAAAATATAAATATCACATAGACTTAGTCACTTGAGAAGCACTTATTCACGTTGCACTATTATCTGGTTTCATTTTGATATATAACTAAACTATCACTGAAGAATGGCTTTTTCTTCTTCAACCTTGTGCTTAAATAAATTAAAATGTTCTGTACTCACAGTTTGTTGTCTTCTATTTTCTAATGGCACTATAGTTCTTTCCGTTGAACTTCTTTTTCGTTGCTGCTTGAAATTACCGCTCGATGAGAATCACAGATTTCATTGAAGCAAATTCTCTGCATTGCCGTCTTTCAATGAACCAATCGCAATTGTCGAAATAACAAACTTCCGCATCTTGCTTTAGTTCTCTCTTCTTTATTTGGAATTAAATTCTTCCATTTCTATTGTAGCAAGTCTCACATATTTCTTGCTTCCACTTCATTTGAATCGGTTAGAATTATTTCCCATGTCTTTCTTCTCTCATATTTCGAGTTGACCGCAAACTCCATTGAGTGGCTTCATCGAACCCTCAATGCTAACGTCGACAATCCAACAGGGAAACTTCCTGACTCCAACCAGCCTCATTCGTGAACTGAACCGTTCACATCGTGTGACGTAACTGGTCTCTATCTCACTGAGAGCTTTTTGCGTCACATCTAAAAACCCTACCATTCTTTTTCTGCACTAACTGACGTCATGGAAAATAAAAATATAATTTTCCACATATAATTTTCTTTAATTTATTTCGAAGCATTTCAATTTATTAAATTAATTTATTATTTTATATTGCACATCTTCACAAATGATTATTAGAAAAATCAATGACTAAACAGTGGCTCGACAAAGTGCATGGCTAATTCATATTGAGGAGGGTACATCAAAGCAAGCTCACCCACAGGGACAATTGTGACAGCAGATTGCTTTTGCATTAACCTCCATGGACTGCGAGAATGCCTCAACTTCAGATCCATGCACATTACAAGCAGTTGAGAGTGTTTGAGCGAGGATGTACCATTGGGTTGAAAGAGGGCAGTTAGTCAAATCATCATATCCCCTGGCATTTGGGATGGTACGACATGACAATCGGACAATGTTGGCACCAGTGGATTGAGGCGGGCACAGTCCAGTGGAACACGAGCAGTGAACAGCCGAGGGAGATGAAGAACACTGAATTCATAGCCCTGACAATCCGTGGCCATGTTGCAGTGTCAGCAGATACGGAAATGACCGTTTGGACCACTGCTAGAAAACTTGTGGCATGGGGACTACATTCAAGGCCACCACTCTGCAGCCTAGTACTGGCCTGGCCACCAAGCATCATCGGCACTGATCAACATGGGATAGTGTCCAATGGAGTAATGTTGGCTTCAGTGATGAGTCACAGTTTGCACAGGTAACTGTTCAGGAAGCCATTTCCTGCGATAGCCAGACACCCTTGGGATCATAGCACCCTCATGGCCCAAAGATATATCAACAATATTCCACACAACATCCCTGGACCATTTTCAACAGGATACTATCCAGCCACATATTTCATGGCTCGTCCGATAACCCAACCTCTAGCATGTTTGGATTGTGATGGGACGCCAGCTACTGGTTAGTCAATCCAAACTGGTTAGTCAATTGGACACCATCTGCATGCTATACCTCAAGGCACTATCTGTAAACTATATGCATTTATGCTATGCTTGGTAACTACTTGTACTTCAAGCCAGAGCTGGTATTAGAATGTACTGACTTGTTCCTTTGATAGTAAATGGCCCAACTGCTCTGGGATTGTAATGATTTCCTTTCCTATACATGCAATACCCATTGTCATCTCGATTGGATGAATCCTTCCAGGTGCTTCATTGAGTAAATTTCAAGATGTAAAAAAAATACTGAACTAATTTTTTTGGTAATATTACTATTTTTTTTTTTCTTTTTACTTCCTAATTTTTCTTATTTTAGAAAATCTTTGGACACTTGAATTTCAGTGTTGGAATATAACAGCCACTACTTTCACACAAGTTGTAATAAAAGAAAAAATATTAATATTCAGTTATAATTTATTTAAGATTCTTAAGGTGCATGAACTATCATTTGAAAAACTGCAAAACAAGCTGTTCAGATGACCTAAGTAAGAAAAAGATAACAGGCTTAAAATATACAGTTTCAGAGACAAACTTCCCTTCATCATGAGGAAACAATCTAAATGAAGCTTAAGGATTGTATAAAAGTAAGATGGAGCAAATCATTTTCCTCACTATCATGTAAATATGTTTTCTCTATACTCCCATTATTTCATTATTTACTATCACGCGTTTGGCCTAAACATAAAAGGTCAGTACATCTTAAAAATCACAACTGATGCGAGCACACAAATACAAAAAAAGACATTAGTAACATAAATATTGGCAATCCCTATAATGTTTGTTTAGCAAATACTGACATTTCTGATGCTTTCTTTCAATCTCAAAAAAAGAACATTCATTGGTCTTTGAGAAAAACAAGAAAGAGAAAAAATATACTTTTTTTTAATCAGTGCATTGGAAAAGCTGACCAGATTGTTTTCATTTATGGAAATAAAGCTGCAGAAAGCAGTTGCATTGTGAGTTATACAGCTTTTGATATAATACTTTTTAAAACCTTACTGCAGACAAGTAAATTTTGGGCATAAAAGTATCATCTTAGATCTTCAACAGACTTTAAAAAACACAGTCCCAATTCTGTTCTTCTTGATAGTTTCTTTTCATTAACTTCATTCAAGAAAATCATGAACCAATAATATTATTACTAATCTTTCTGAAAACGAGGAATGTCTGGGAATTACCTCATACGATGAAGGTAAGAAGGATGAGGTTTTTCATAAATCAAGGTCTGATGATGATTCCTAATATATGATGCAAAACATTTCGCCCTTCTCTCTCCTTGATCATATAAGTTAATTCTTCAAACTTCTTTGTTTTCAATAATTTATCACTCAACATCTATCGTCATATAAGTATACAGTATCCTCTTCAACCCCATCCTATTTTTTGCATGTTCTGCTTTTTACAGATTTAGAAACACACATTCATCAAAACAGTTGTTCAGAATAAAATGTCGAGGGAAAAAAATCTTATAATGAAAAATCGTAAGTCTACACATTTGAATAAACTTATTGCTTCTATAATTTCTTTTTCATGAAAAACCATGTCAATCATTTGTAGTGAGTGATTATTGAGACAGATGTGATACATTTATCTTTTCAACTGCTTTAATGTAGCAGTTAAAGTAAATGTTCCCTTTAAATGTTCCATTACAGCTGCTACGTTCATATGAATGAAAATACTGCTCCACAGTAAATACAATTTCCTTTAATAGCATTAACCTTTAAGCTATTTAAAACCAAACTTTCAATAAGAGCTGCATGCATTATTCTACCAAATTGAATATTCTACTAAATATGCATTATGACCATACGATAGTCCACTTTTGATATATTTATCGTGCAAATTTACAATATTTATAGAAACTCGAGAAAGATCCACATGCCATTGTACTTGTCAAACATTTTAGACAAGCATTAAGAAAAATTTGAAAAGAAAAAGAATTTACCATTTGTATGACTTACTGAAAAGATCCACACTAGACAATTCTATTTAAGGAACTGAAAATACATGTAACTAATTCATGAAAGTTTTGTAGGAAGATATGATGGGCTGAATTTATAGTTGCCGACTCAAAGGAAAAAGAAAGTAAATGATAGGGTGATATATCTGAATAGATGGAATATTCAAACACATCGCATGCACATCAGTAAGTTTTTGGACCACACTATGTATTATCAAATAGTTTCACTGAAATTACAATGATAGAGACTATTAACAAATATCTCTGAACAATTCTCATGAAATCTCCATAACTACACGTTAACTTTCAAAAATCCTTTACTCGTTATATTTCGCAAATTTTATTCAAATTTGCTTCTTCGGACGTTTAAAAAAACTCCTTCTCTAATACACAAAATACATAACAATGATATGGCTTACAAAGGTATAATATATGCAGAAAGCCAAGTGTAATACATGCAAAATGTTACAATATTATTAAAATACAATAGGAAAACAATGGGAAAGTCTACCTCATTATTATGGTTAGGTATTACATTATTATTATGGAATTTTGGTTTACACAGAATACAAAACAATACGCAAAAAGCCAAGTGTAATACATCCAAAATGTTATAATATAATAGCTTCCTTATTACTTAGATACAATAATATTTTAAAGGAATTTTTCAGTGTTTCTAATGCTTTTTTTAATTTTTTTAAATTTGTGTAATGTGCAACTGTTAACCTTTAGAAATTTGTCTTTGTTTATACAAGGGAAGGTGTTGATTGAATAATATTGTAACATTTTGCATGTATTACACCTGGCTTTCTGCATATATTATACCTTTGTAAGCCATATCATTGTTATGTATTCTGTGTATTAGAGAAGGAGTTTTTTTAAACGTCCGAAGAAGCAAATTTGAATAAAATTTGCGAAATATCACGAGTAAAGGATTTTTGAAAGTTAACGTGTAGTTATGGAGATTTTATATAATACTAGGTGAAAATTCCAGTTTTTAAATTCTCATGAAATGTGTAGTTCTCATATTTTAAACATAGGCCATCTGTTTCTGAAAAAACATTTGAAGTTAATTCATCTTTACCTTCCTGATGGTTGAAAAGTTTCAACCAATTAATTTCAAGCAAATTCTTTGCACAGTGTGTAAATATATGTATAAAAATATGCAATCAAATTATTAAGATCAACTAATTGATGGTATTTCCCCATTTGTGGTCAATACAGCAACTACATGTTGAAATAAGGACTCTTTATGAGATTCTGAAAGATAGATGGATATACAACATATCAGTTTGTCAACAGTACCTCCTGTAGCAGTCATTTGTGGTGCATCCAAATGGTGAGTTTCTCCGTCTTATTCACAATGATGTTTAAAGGCAATCAAATAAGGCTACTAAGTAGATCAGTCTTAGTACCAGATCAGTTGGAAGTCATCCTTATATTCAATGATCATTCACGCACAACCAGTGCAGCATGTTATGGGACATTTTCCTATTGCCCCTTAAAAGACCTTTGCCATAAAATATCTGTTCCACTTGATCGGCAATGTTTGATAAATAGCCAGTGACATCAAGAGAACCCTCAACCCACATTAGGAATCTCAAACTGCCCCACAAGAACCCCAGATCTGTAATGACACCTACACAACAATAGTCAATGGTGCTGATTGGCCACAAATGGCTTGAGAAGTACTTATATTTTCACCATTGTGCCAAACCATTCTAGAAGTTAACAGCAGTGGTACGGAACAATTCAGCAGTCATGCTGTCTCAAGAAATACTAGTATCTTTCAGGCAGCAGCCTTTAATCGTACTACGTTGGTAATCTGTTAAATCGCAAACTTTTTCCATTTTCACACTTTGCATCAATATACACTGAAGCAGCAGTACCCGTTGCTCTCTTATTTGTATGTGTAGATTGGCATTACTTGTTCACGTTATGGTTGGATGTGGGACTGGGCCAAGGGAGGTCATTACAAATTGATCATGCAGTGTATGTAGCTTGGAAAGAAAAAAGACATAACTATGTGTAAAAAAATATTGAACTATTAAAAAAGTATTGAAACTCTATTCAAACTTACGGAGGGTGCACCATCGATTTCATCAATTATAAGACAATTGGGTTTGGGTGCTGCTCCCATGACAGCACGCATTTGTGTTGCAGCTTCTAATTGTGTCTGAAATGCTTGTGGACTTCGATCATCACTAACAAAAATAAAGGGAAAAATTACAATCATTACTGAAATTCATTAATATTTTTATCTCCCAAAGCATCCTCTGCTGTTACAACATTGGAAAAAGCCTGGATACTTTGACAGGATTCAGAACTTTTATTTAAAGGCATTAAAAGTTATGACAAATGAACATAAAACTAGTTATTGGCATAATAATCAAAATATTATTACTGATTATTCATAATAAAACTTTGTATTCATCTAAAGTCAATGATTTAATGTCTGAAACTTAATGTAACTGTTAAAAATTTCAAAGTTGAATTAAAACTTAGAAATTCACACGTAACAAAGGAAGTTAAAACTAACAAAATTTAAAAATTATTTCTCTTAAAAAAGGACAGAACGGTTTTGAACTGTTAAAACACTAGGTCGGTTTCAGCCGAGATCATACATAGGAAGGGTGATTATATAGAAAAATGGAAACTGGGAAATCATATAATTGGTTAAACAATAGTCGAATAAAGTTGTTGCATGACTGGTCAAATGAAAGTGAACGATGCATATGGTGAAAAGTGCCCCCTAGCGTTGATCTTAAAAAAACAACCAGATAAAACATTCATCACATCTTATGATTATAATCTTACTGATTTTTTTTTCTTTTTTTATGATTATTATCTATGGTGTGATCTGTGTTTTCTCCGGTTTGTTTTTTACGATCAATGCTAGGGGGACTCTTTTCACCATGTGCATCTGTTTACTTACATTCGACCAATCATACGTAGTCATACATTCCAGTCAAACTTTATCATAGAATCAAAATGAATCTTCATATTCTGATTAGACAGCTATTTGTTATAAGAGTTTGAAAAATAATTCCAGTAACATTCTATACGTTGTCTTTTGAATTCATTTCCACATAGATTTAGAATTTTAATTTCATAGGAACGAGAATGTTCCATTGATTTGGCTGCGACCTGTGATGTATCAGGTTTTACAGACATATCTTTATCTATGTTAATGTAGTAATTTATTAAGTTATTGTCCGCTTCACCTGTGTAGAAAAATCTTCATTTTGCATTTGATAATATATATATAGTTCCTTTTGAATTAATCAATCATCTTTAGGCTTTGGATTTATTAAAATGTATTTTTCCAATGTTGAGAGATAAATAAAGTTTATGTTAGTATTTTTTACAATTGTGTTTAATCTATCAGACCAACTTTTTACATAAGATTGGATATGATGAAGATTAGGATTTTTCACTTTATCGTCATTATTATAAATTTTATTGACGATGAGCCTGAAACAATTTTTTGTAAATGATATGGTTGTTGAGGAAAAAAAATTGTTTTATTTTTTTCTAATTCATTCTGGGATTTTTTTTTTCTGTAGACTATATATAGAAAGCATTTCTGCCTTTGCTTTTTTGGTGGAATGGAATGCTCGAATCACAATAAACTGTTCTGTGAAATGCTATCTTTCTATCAGTAGCAGTGTCATATCTACAATTAATAGTTATTTTAACATCAATAAATGAAATTGATATTACATTGTTTTTTTGGGGATATCTATGGTAAACTTTATGGCATTATGACTTAAATTAAAAATATTATATTTTATCTATACTTCCATCATATGAAAATGCCATCTACATATCTGTTATAAAATTTTACTAGATTGGCTGATTTAGCTGAAAATTAGACTCAATATTCTTCTAACAATGCTATTTTGATTTTTTTGATTTTTTTTTTAACTTGTACACTTTTTAATTTGCAATAAACTTATTTAATTTCTGTTTACAACTGTTTCTTACTTCTTCTATTGTATTCATATATTTCATGGCTTAATCATTTTTAAATGCTGTACATTCAAATATATTTCATTTTCTAATAAAACAG
>JAFIDM010006943.1:10869294-10904489 GCA_023159025.1 Thereuonema tuberculata | reverse complement strand
AAAAAAAACTATGTTACAAAATTGGGGACAAACTTAGCAGATCAAGATAGGTAGAACAATACAGTACTACAATGAAAAATCAAAAATTCTTCTTTAATATATAAATACAAATAACTCATAATAACTCCTTCTTCCACTTAAAACATCTTTAATCAATATTTCTACTTCTTTAGCAGAAGTCTTCTTCAGGAAAAACTACAGAAAGTGTAGAGAAAACCTAAAATTTACCTCTACACTTAAAACAGAATTCAAAGAATTCCATACTTTCTGTAGTTTTTTCCTGAAGACAACTTCTGCTAAAGAAGTAGAAATATTGATTAAAGATGTTTTAAGTGGAAGAAGGAGTTATTATGAATACAGTACTATATTATTTGACTTTAAGATGATTAGGAGGAGGATTAAAGTAGTAAATCTTATTATCAATATCAGGAGTTCCGAATAAAATGACCATTATTAAAAAAACAATTGATGGAAGTAAATGGAGTAATTGTCCTTTCATTACTTTAGTTCTGTATGTCCGAACTCTTCTTATCCAGTGTTGCATCTGAATACAAAATCAGCTTTTTCTTCTGACATTTCTTTGATTAATCTATATTACTAAAATCTTTTATTTCTCTGTCTGTCTTTCTGTCTGTCTGTGTGTCTGTCCGGCGCAATTTTCTGAGCGAATGGAAAATAGAAATAATTTTTACAATGAAACATCCGCGACAGGAATCGAACCTGCAACCTTCTGATCCGAAGTCAGATGCCTTATCCATTAGGCCAAAGGGACTACAACTCTCTTCATATGGTTTTTTGACTTATATCTCCTTTCCTTTCCCCCATCAATAAGGAATGTATTCAATCTTTTTTTTGAATCTCAAGATTGTTTATTTATTTCACATCAGTCAGTTTATTTGTAATTCGAAACTGACAATTAGAACAATAATTGCCGAAACGTTGCAATATTTTAAATATTCTTACTTAACCAAATCCTATGTGATATTGAAAAATATGTGGGTGTACACGCCAGATGTTGGAGTAAAAAAAACAGAGTCAAGAAAGAGAGAAGCACTCTTTTTTTGAGGTGGAATACCGAAAAAAATCATTATTTGCAACTCAAAAACCATCAATAAATGTAACTCAAACGTCACTGAAAAGTGACAATTATAATTAAAATGAGAGTCAAAAAAGAATGAAGCGATACTTCTATTAGATAGAATACTGAAAAATCACTATCTGTAACTCAGAAACCATCAGTATTTGGAACACAAAAGCCACTGAAAAGTGCCACTTAGAATAAAAAAAGAGACTCAAAAAAGAAAGAAGCAGTATTTCTATTAGATAGAATACTGAACACTATTGTAACTCAGAAACCACTGAAAAGTATCATTTGGAATAAAAAAAAAAAAAAAAAGAGTCAAGAAATAAGAAGCAGTATTTCATTAGGTAGAATACTGAAAAATCACTATTTGTAACTCAAAAACCATCACTATTTCTAACTCGAAAACCACTGAAAAGTATCAATAGGAATAAAAAAAAAAGATAGTCAAGAAAGAAAGATGCACTATTTCTATTAGGTAGAATACTGCTCAGAAGTTAGACGTCTTAGCCATTAGATCACTAGGCCTACATTCTAATCTCTGTAAAAAATAAAAATATATCATAGATATATGATTTACAAGGTGGTTCTAAAAGCAGTCGTAGATTGAGAGAATATAGACCTCAAAAATTAAATTAAAAAAAAGCTTTTAAAAAATTTTAGTTTTAGTTTCCTTGATGTAATTTGTGTGTGTTTGTGTGTGTGTGTTTTTTTTTTTAATAAATAAAAAATTGTTTTCCGTTACATAAGGGAGGCTTCCGGAGCGAAGCGACGGGTAGCCGACTAGTACTAGCTAAAAATATAAAATCCTTGTGTCTTGTTGTTCAACTACTATTCTTTCCAGGAACTATCTTATGAAGTCAATAACATCTACAGTTTACCTGTTCCAATTTTTCTTTTCTTTTTTATTAGTCAGGGGAAAAAAGGGGGAAAGGGGCTGTCTAAAGTGCAAAATTGTTTAATGCTTTTTTTTTTTAAATTCTTGCAACTGAATAAATAAACAAATGTTTACTTTAAATATAAATCAGAAGAATTACCTTGCATTCATTTCAACTACATTATACCCAGCATGCTTAGCAATTATGTGAGCTAAAGTTGTTTTTCCTAAACCTGGTGGGCCACACAATAAAGCAATTTTTTGTAGTGGACGATTGGTTGAATCTAACTCCTAGAGATTACAAAAAAGAATCATATGATTAATTGTTAATATTATGATTAGAAATTGTTTCAGTAATTATTATTTAAACAAAAGAAATTGTATTTCACTGCTGTATTCTCTTTGATTAGTTTTAATGAACATACGTGGGCCGTTATGGAAGTCGTGGCAACTATTTTTTATCTACCAAACATGCACCACTGCAATTCCAGAATACATGTTTGAAAGGTTGTTGGATGTTCTTCTGATTGGCACCATTAACGTGATTTGGGTCATTGAAGGAATGTCATGGGAGCAAGTGAACAAGATGCATTTGGAAACCGTTTAATAAGGCAATGGGAGTGTAGCCAATGAAGAAAAAAGGAATTTTCTACAGGAATTATTTTACAGGAATGCTCAACACACATTGCTAACATCCACCAAAGTAATCACAAGGATTGTCCCCTGCACGTTGCCAACGTTTGGAAAGGCAGAGAATACCACTGCTGCATGTGACCTCTCACTGAAACGCTGTCAAAATTTCATCTTTGTTCGCAAGCATTTCCCCTGCAACTACACAGCTTGAGTTTTGGAATCAGATCAAAGTCACATGGATTCTGGTCAGGCGAATACGAAGGGTGTTCCAAGACTTCCAACCCTCATCCATGTAACAAAGCTTGTGAAGGAGCTGCTGTGTGAGATGTGGCACTGTCGTGAAGAATGATGGCGTTCGACAGTAGTTCCCAAATGCTAGTAACATACGGTGGATAATCTTGGAGATTACTTTGATGGGTGTTAGGAATGTGTATTGAGCCTTTTTCTTCCTTGGCTACATTGCATTGCCTTATTAACCGATTTTAAAATACGTATTTTCCACTTGCTCCCATGACGTTCCTTCACTGACCCAGATCATGCCGTGCTGGCATGGCCGTGCGGTCTCGGCGGCGGTCTGCCGTGGCGGCCAGTGCGCCAGTACCTGGGTTCGAATCCAGGCAGTGGCATGGCTGTTTCAATTTCCTTTCCTGTGTTGTCCAGCCTCTTCTTCACTTTCTCTTCGGTCTGACGTCATTCCTTAATGGCGTCCTGGGGAAGGCCATGGGAAACCACCCCAGTATCTTTCCCTTGAAATTCGCGGGAGTCTGCTACGGGTTCGCCATCTTGGGAACACTAGCGCTCCCTGGAACACGGATGCTTCGGATACGAAGCTCGCACTTCGGTGCGTACCGGCAACATCATCATAGGAAGCACATCCAACAAGCTTTCAAACGTGAATTCTGGAATTGCAATAATGCTGCATATTTGGCAGATAAAAAATAGTTGCCATGACTTTCATAATGGTCCACATAAATATATAGGAAAACTGAATATAAAATAATATAAAATATTATAAAAAAAAGAAAACATACACATTGTTTGTACTGACTAAACTCCCAAAACTTACTGAAGTAAGTATGTAAAGATGACACTGAACAGTCTTGTAAAACAGAAACTGGAAAAACCATTGTTAGTGGGGGGGGGGGGGGGGGGGGAAGCATACAAAAGCTAAAAATAAAAAGTAACTGCAATGAGAGGAGGTAAGATCTTAAGTTCCTAACCTGATCAAAAATAAAACATCTCGATTTGAAACAGTAATAGTTAACAAAGTCCTTACCAAGAAAGGAGCTATTGTAATGAATTTAGAAAGAAGACAATTCCTGTTATCTTTGAAATCTTATAATGTCTTTAAATTCGCAGGATTTAGAAAGGGTTTACAAATCTTTGCAAGTCCTACTATACATTGGTTGGTGCCTGGAAAATATTACCTTTACGTTTCATAATGCTAGATTTCTCCCACAAAAAATTGTATGTATTGGATACCATAAAGAAAATGCTAATGACTCCAAATGTACAATTCTGCTTTGCAGATCCCATATGGGCTTTTACAGGACTCTGGGATTTCCACAAAAACTGCTTCAGTAAAACAACAAAATCATTAGCAGCAAAGGAAGGGACGAGGGAACACCATTTTTGGGCTGTGCTTAGGGCATCAGCTGGCCTTAATATGGCCCTGGTTGTGCCTTTGCAATTCATCAGAAGAAGAAATTTTACTACAGATATATAATTAACCCTCTGGGTAAATAAGCAGAAACTTAAATAGTAATACAACTGGCGACTTTCACCATACTTTATATCCCTGAATTACTCAAAATTATTACTAGTCCAACGAATAGAGACCAAAAAAGGGGGTTACCTTACAAAAGGTCCGGTAGTTCTAATTTCTTGATATGTTGTCTAGGATGGTTAGTAAGTGTTTAAAATGCAAAATGCACAATTCCTCCCCGCCGCCATCTTAAAAAAAAACAAAAAAAATCGTCACTTTGTTTAGATTTTCGCTTATATCTTTTGTTTGGTGCATTTTAGCGACACAAAGAGTTCTACTCAATGTTGTAGAGAATACAATTTCCTACAATTTAGTTTTTAAATTTTGTTTCTAGGACTGTTGGTTACGGAGATATGCACCTTTTGACAAACAAAAAAAACACTCACTTTTCGAAATTTGTCAAACTTCGAACTTCAGGACGCTGTAATTCCAGGACCCTACGGAGTGTGGGGTAAAAAAAAATCAAAAACAACGGAATATTGCGGTTTTTGTTATTGTGACGCACAGAGTATCTAAAAAAATTCACCAATTACCTTCCAGTGTTGGCTTGAAATTGGAGTGTATACCAACCCTACTTGAGTTTCTGACATGAAACTGAAGATCCTGACAGGTTGATAGCTGCCACAGCTAAATGCCTCTCCCCCAAGTACAACGCCGTCGTCATTGCCGGTGAAGACATTGACCTACTCGTCCTGCTGACAGGCACAACACCTGCGGTCAGCAATGTCTACCTCAAAAACCAAGCGAGAGGGAAACAGCCAGACGCAATCTACTCCGCCTCCTCCTACAAGTTCAACTCCACAGGCTGTATCTTGCTCCTGCATGCAATATGTTACAGCGCAATGCTCATGAGGCAGATACTGTTTCACTGGAATACCTACTGGTGAGAGCGGATGTTCAATTTAAAATATCCCACCAACACAGCAGATACATTTTTTAAAGATGCATGTATGTAAACAAAGTAAGAACAAAAGGCATTAATAATCATAATCATTTTAATTCGATATTAATTGAATTAAAACTGAAAAGAAAATAAATTTACATCCGCTTCACTCGTTTCATAGAGGGTGAGTTAAAGAAGTCGGGGTTTTCATTTTCGTCAAATGGCGAAGATACTCGATCGTCGTCTTCGTCGTCGGCAAGGACCTCATTCTTGTTGTCACATTCTTGGCCAGCACAGAATTTGCATAGGGTGGAACAATTGAGGCCCGCCTTTCTACAGCCACACGACCCCATACAGCCAGTTGTGCATTTGCATGAGATGGTCTTAAGCAGGTTTGGAGGAGCAGCGTCACTACTCATCCTGATGGGTTCCAGTCCTCGTGCTCCTCTACACCAGCCCCATTCGATCGGGTCTTTGACAATCCCCATCCACTCCATGACCGGCTGATATGAACTCAGGAAGTGGAAATGTGCTGCATCACTGGTGGAGATAGTTTAGCCAGATTGAGCTTGGTTTTACTGGTCATGAATTTGCTGTGGCGAAGTGACTCACTGACTGTTCATTACTGCCACCATACAGGGATACCAAGTTTTTCTCCCCTGCTGCTGAAATTTCATGGGGAGTGGCAGCAAGGTCCCCGAACCTCTCCGCCTGCTCCAGCAATGATGGGTCTTTCCTAAAAAGTTGGCAGAATTTATTCTTTCCAAACCCAAAAATGATTGAAGTGGTATCGCAGCCCGATATTGCATGCAGGAGCAAGATACAGCCTGTGGAGTTGAACTTGGAGGAGGAGGCGGAGTAGATTGCGTCTGGCTGTTTCCCTCTCGCTTGGTTTTTGAGGTAGACATTGCTGACCGCAGGTGTTGTGCCTGTCAGCAGGACGAGTAGGTCAATGTCTTCACCGGCAATGATGACGGCGTCGTACGTGGGGGAGAGGCATTTAGCTGTGTCAACTATCAACCTGTCAGCATCTTCAGTTTCATGTCAGAAACTCAAGTAGGGTTGGTATACACTCCAATTTCAAGCCAACACTGGAAGGTAATTGGTGAATTTTTTTAGATACTCTGTGCATCACAATAACAAAAACCGCAATATTCCGTTGTTTTTGATTTTTTTTTACCCCACACTCCGTAGGGTCAAAAAATTTACATGTGTTATGTAGGGAATTAAATTCCCTACACATTTTACTCTGATACTTGTTTCTCTAGAGTAGGCCATAACTGATTTACAGAGTCCTAAAGTTAGAAGTTTGACAAGTTTCCAGAAAGTGCATTTTGTTACTTCTTCAAAACAAACATATCTCCGTAACTATCAATCCTAGAAACAAAATTTAAAAACTAAATTGTAGGAAATTGTATTCTCTACAACATTGCATAGAACTCCTTTGTAGCTATAATGCGACAAAACGAAGTTATAAGCCAAAATCTAAAGAAAGTACCAATTTTTTTTTATTCTTAAGATGGCGGCGGGCGCGGCGGGGGAGGAATTGTGCATTTTGTATTTTAAACACTTACTAACCATCCTAGACAAAATATCAAAAAATTAGAACTACCTTCAGTATTTTTCCTACAAAGTTTAGACCTCTGAGCAAAGAGTTTAAATAAATTAGTGTATATTAAAATATTGTAATAAATTAGTTTAAAAAACACACAAAATATTCATTTAAAAATAAGGCACAACTAGTTCTTTTACCCTTTCAGTAAACTTTTTCAAGCGCTTGTGATCCAAGGAGAAACAACATGCTATTTAAAGCAATTCGAACCAATGAAATGAAGGAAAAAGACAAGTTCAAAAAGTGCAGGGGTGCAAAGAACAAATCAGACCAATACTAAATCATGATCGGGTCAATCTACTCAAGGAAGAACTCAGTATCTAGACCAAAGATCATCTCAAGAAGGGAGAAAGAGAAAAAAAATTGTTATCCTAATGGTGCAAACCATAATTGCCTACACTTTCAATAGATAATCTGATATTGTATGGCTGCTTCATGAGAATAAAAAGGGATTCTTCAAATTTCATAGATAGTTGTTATTTTCCCAGTACAAGATTATCAGATTTGCAAATCAAGGATATGGACAATTTTATAAATGTGAGCTGTCGTATAATAATTCATGTTACCCTTTTTAACAGCATTATCATGCTCTTTATGCCAGGTTTTTAAGGGTCTTTTGGACTCTGTAAAGATGGCCAAAATCCTTGTCCAAAATCCATGCATTTAATGGCATATATGCAGCTGTTGGCCAAAAGGACTGGACTGTGATTTACATCTTGTTTTTTATTAATATATTTTAAAATAGAATTCTGTCATACTGTGACAACTCCAATATTATGCGGTTTTAATAATTGTTTAATACAGTCGGACCTCTATTTAACGAACCTCTATTTTGCGAATTTCTCTATTTAGCGAGCTTTTCTTTGGAACCAAGAACATTTTGCTAATTTCTTCGTAAAATAACCTCGAAATAGCGAAGTGCATTTTCTATTTAACGAAGTTTTTCGAGGATACAGCTGAGGGGAAAAAGAAGAAATTAATGACGATGTGCTGATTGATGATTATCTTTCACTTGATTTTGAAGTTGAGACCTCAGAAAGACTTAACTGAATCGGATATTTTGGACAGTATGAAAAATAAAAACAATACAGCAATGAATTGTGATGAAGATGATGAAAATGGAAATGATCATGATGAAGAAATCAAAAAACCTTCGTATGATGAAATGCTAAAAGTTATTTGAAACAACCCGACGCGGATTACAATTTGAAGAAAATATGCCTGAAGTGGGTTTTGATGCGTTGTAAGATGCGAGATGTACTAAGAGCGAAAACACTTTTTCAAAAAAAAAAAACCAGACAAAATTAACAGACTTTATTAGTAAAATTTAAGTTCGCATGTGGTAATTTGCATAATGCTTTAGTCATTAAAATTATTACTTTTTTTAAATAATATTTATTGTTTATGTATTTTAAATCTGTTTTATGTAGTTTAAAGTAATTTTAAAAGGTGAATCTCTAACGAATTTTCCATATAACAAACTTTTTTTCGGGATTTAGCGACTTCGTTAAATAGAGGTCCGACTGTATATTGAAATAGGCCATCAATGTAAGGCACTGTAACATAAAATAATGACTTGACAAGTTGCTTTCACTCATGATGTTGGAATTAATATAATTAATGATTAAGGAACAATTCAAAATTCAAAAATTAAATTCAAGAATTCTACAAGCAATTATATTTTAACTACAAATTTTCTAAAATACTTACATCAGTAACTTCTGGTAATTTCTTGAATTTATTTTGCTGATGATTTGTAGTTGTTGGCTCTTTTTTATGAGTGAGAATTTTTGGCTCTCTCCCAAACACTACCTTATCCCACAACTTGAGCCAATGAAGGAGGGTTCTGTTGGTGAACTGTTAAAGGAAATGTTTAATATTATTAAAATGGAACATTAATTAGCATCTCATTGAAGTTACTCACAAAGGATCAGCTGTTGATATCCCTATTGGTGACGAAAAAAAAAATCATAAAATTACCAGTGTAACTATCATTCATATGAAAGATATAGCAGTAGTGTAGCCTAATATATTTGCAACTTAAGTGCAGAAAGTCAAATTAAATGATTAGTTTGAGAAGAAGTGAGCTTCATTTCGAGTAAACTTTCGTTTTTGCAATAGTTTTATATGTATATAATTATTTGTAATAACAACTTTAAATGTAAAATACATTGAAAGTTTTTGAATATATTTTTCCAGCTCTTATAATAAGCAAATATCCAGCCAATATACGAATTTTTGCTTGATTCTTTAAGATTGCTGGAGAAAAGAAAAGAAAAAATGACAAGATCTTTATGGCATTAATTAGTTTGTTGTGTTTTGTTTAGTTTTCTTGATCACTATTAGAGGGTGCTACTTTACATGTACATTTGTTTGTCTGACATAGAACAAATTCTCTTTCTCTTTCTTATCTATTGGCCAATTATGTTTCTCAGGTCCTGTTTAGTGGTAATATGTTATTAAATATGTGCATTTTTTTATTTGTTAGATGGTTTTTGATAAATATTCATTCCACATATTCCCGCGACCCCCAACCCGCAGCCAAGCGCGCTGACCACTCGGCTACGGGCCCCTACATATTACATTTGAATTTAGAGAAATTAAAAAGATCACTGCTCGATAACCATCTTATTAACTTTTTTCAAACAGAGAGACTGATCTATGAACTCCTTCAAAAGTCTTCAATACATCATCAATATACACTCATTAACAAAAAAAACGACGCACCTACAAGGAGTTGTCCGATGGAGACAAAAATTGGTGGAGAAGAAGATTATGAACAGAATAGAAAATGATTAAAATTTCAGCAAATTGAATGATTTATTTCAGAGTTACAGAGTTACAAAGTAACGAGCTCAATAAGACCCACCTCTACCCTGAATGCAAGCTGCCACACAACGTGGCATAGAGTGATAAAGCTCCCCGATAGTCTCCTGACAAATTTGCTCCAATTATTGGGCTAGGTCATCCACATTCCCTGGTGGATGCAGTCGCCTTCCCATCATATCCCCGACATGCTCGATTGGAGAGAGATCTGGGGATCTGGCTGGCCAAGGAAGTGTTTTACAAGCTGCAAGACAGGTCATAGCAACACGTGCCGTATGTGGTCTGGCATTATCTTGCTGAAAAATAAGACCAGGGTACTGCTAAAGGAAGGGTAGCAAAATAGGTCTCAAAATGTCGTCGACGTACTGCTGTGCTGGAAGTGTGCCACTAATGATGACCAAAGGGGTCCAGCTATCGAGGGAAATGGCAACCCAGACCATAACTCCTGGTTGAGGGCCTGTGTGACGTGCAATAGTGAAAGGAGGATCGGCACGCTGCCCTGGGCGTCTCCACACGTCTGCGACGATCGTCAGGACACAGTTGGAAGCGGGATTCGTTGCTAAACACTATACGTCCCCAGTCAGCATCATTCCAAACGTATCGAGCCAAGCAGCACTGTAATCTGGCCCGACGGTGTGCAGACGTGAGTGGCAGGTGGCATAGCGGTCGGTACGAGCGTAGATGTCGCTCTCTCAGCCGTCTGTGAATGGTCATGGTGGACACTCGTGTGCGGCTCACACGTCTGATGGTTGATAACAATAATTCAGGCTCTGCGCCAGCTGATCTGACAATCACTCTATCCTCCCGCTCTGCTGTGGCCCTAGATCGACTGCTACCTTCATGACACTGAAATCTGCCATTGTCCACCCATTCCTGCCAGCATTTTCTAATCGCCGCATCACTTCGACCTATATGATGAGCGATTCTCCGATTGCCCAACCTGCCTCTTTCAATCCAATGATACGACCTCTTTCAAACTCTGACAGTTGCATGTATTGAGCTCGAATCCTGCGGCGAGGCATTTTTTCAGTCGTTGAAAGGTATCCTAACTCGCAATGCAACAGAAATTTTGACCATCAGATTGAGAATCGCTTGTTATATACATCTGCTGAGTGCGCAGTTCCGATGCGCTGTAGCTCTCGCTGTTCATTCATTGGACACCAAAGTTTAATCATTTGCATGAGCGGTCCCAATGTCTTTGCATACGAAATTTCATTAAAATCGGACAACTGCTTCTAGGTGCTTCTTTTTTTTTTTGGTAATGAGTGTAGATCAAACAACAGCTGATTATACCACTATAATGGTTTGATAACATCTCATGTTCGGATAGGGGGAACAAAGAGCTGTCAAATTATTCTATAAATGCCACCATTTCCGAAATACCCTGAATTTCAATATCCCAAAGCTGATTAACAACATGTAAATTCAAGTTTGCATTTTAATTATTTATTCAGTCAGGCTTATTTCCTTCTCTATTACTCTGCTGAACAACACAAGCTGAGTCAATTCCTAACTGAAGAGGATAGTGCAAAATGTACTAAAATCCTATAAAATGAATTTTTTAGGAAGCAGTTTTCTTTTTAAAATTGAATTTATGTTTAAATAATAATAATAATAATGATGATGATTCATCTATGGAAAAATATTTTTAGATACTATTTAATCTTCAGACAATAAAAAGTTGGACTTGCACGTTTCATCAACATAAAACCTAAAATGTGCACAAATCCAGAAGTACAAGTTATAAATAATTAATAATTGAAAATGATCATTTATCACTATATTTACGTATTACACATTTAGTAATGTTATTTAAAATGTTTTTAATATTTTTATTTGCTTAATTTTTGTTCTTATTATGAATATTCCTATAATTATTGTTATAAGAATTTAATCTTAAATTGTTATATTAATAGAAATATTAGTAGAACCAATAATAAACATTGGCTTCATGTAGAGTGTGGACTTCATTACATAACCAATGTACTGAAATAAAATAATAATACATAAGAGTAATTTAATATCAAAAAGTTAAAAAGCTAAAACTGCTTGTTGAATTGAATAACGACTTTTGTTTTGTTCAAAAATGAATTGAGGGAAATACAGAAAAGTATAATTTTACTTTCTGCAACGATTTTTAGTCAGCTTGTGGCTAAAGTGGGCCTGTGTCATAATACAAGGTCACTTAATATTGGAAAGTTGAAGTTAAAACTGCTATTGAACTAATCAATTTTCATGTTGTTCAAAAATTTTACAGGTCTTTTTGCAATCTTTTTAGTCAATTTGTAGCTAAAGTGGGCTTGTGTCATTTGTTTCAATTAATATGCCATGTTTGTAATTCTCATAAGCCATATCGATAACGAGGCTATCATTCCAGTGAAAAAGTTTTTTGTAAAGTTATGTCTTCGGAATGACAGGAGGATCAAATCAATGGTAGAAATTCTATTTTCTGCTGATAATGCCAAATTAAGTATGTTATCTATTCTATGTAGTTAATATACTTCCAGGGTTCCTAGGATTTTGAGATGCAGTTTTAGGAAGCATAATATTGAATAATAACTGCTACCTTAAAAACTTGAAAAGACTGACTTGTAAAGAATCAAATCTTTCGTTTAATTACAAAATAAATAAAGATTATGAACGAAAGAAGTAAAACTCTCGCTTCTTACTTCCTATTCTAGTTTTAATTCAAAATGACAACTTATATTTCCATATTTATGTAATTTATGTAAAATCAACTATGATAATGTTGCTATATTAGCCGTACATAATATGTGCATTTTTTAACTTTAACAAATCAATAAATTAAAAAAAAATTAAAAAATTCAACATCATCCACTGTGAAAATTGTAATAACATTTTTGCCATCTCATAAAACTGATATTGAATTTATGACATATACTTACATCATCACTAAGAAGGTCTAAATATTGTTTTGGTTTATATTTTTCAACCCATAAATCTTCACCAATTTCTTCATCATTCATATCACATCCCGAATCAGATTCTTCTAATATATGCTCTTGCAATTGAGCACTTATTTGCTTTGACTCTTCTATTAACTTACGGCATCTCTAAAGAATTAAGAAATATTTTTCAAAATTATAAAGATCAATGAATCAATAACTTGAAGGCTTCAAAAATCCAAACACAATAACTTTAAAAAAAAAAAAAATTGAAATTGACTTTCTTGCATGCAAACAGGGAATAATAAAATATTTTCTGTTTTTCTTAAATTATTAAGTCAGGGAAAAAGTTTGTGGAGTTTTTCCAGATAGATGGCGTCAATTGCAAATAACGCCATAAACACAGATCGCAGCGACACCACTAAATGGTCGTTGGAAAGGTGACACTTCGAGCGTAAATTGGTGCAGTGGTTGGGAAGTTGTTTGCGTTTGTAAATGGAGAAAAATAATGAAAAATTTCACTATATTTTGAAATTTTATTACGACAAAGGGAAGAACGCTGCGCAGGCTTGTGAAAAAATTTGTGCTGTTTATGGTGAAGGTACTTTATCAAAATCTGCTGCACAAAAATGGTTCGCTTTGTTTCGTTCTGGTAATTTTGATGTGAAAGATGCAGCACGGTCTGGTCGTCCAATCACTGAAAAAGCTCATGAAATTCTTGAAAAAGTCCAGCAGGATAAGCATATCAGCAGTGTAGATGTTGGTATGGATCTAGGCATTGACCACAAAACTGTTTTGAACCATTTACACAAAGCTGGCTACAAAAAGAAGCTTGATGTCTGGGTTTCTCATGGGTTGAGAGAAAAACATGATAAGCCGAATTAACATCTGAGATGCGCTGCTGAAACGCAATGAAATCGAGCCATTTCTGAAACGTGTCATAATCGGTGATGAAAAATGGATCCCATATGACAACCGGAAGCATCAAAGATCGTGGACAAGAGATGGTGAGACGTCACAAGCATTCGCGATGCCAGGATTGACTCCGAAAAAGGTGATGTGTGTGCTGGGATAGGAAGGGAATCGTCCACCATGAGCTACTTCCGGTTGGTCAGACGATTGATTCTCAACTTTACCGTGCACAACTAGATTTTTTACGCCAGGCAATTGAAAGAAACCGGTCCGAATTGAATAACAGGAAAGGTGTTGCCTACCAACACGCAATGCCAGACCTCACACTTCTTTGATGACCCTTCAAAAATAAAGAGAGCTTGGTTGGGAAGTTTTGATGCATCCACCGTATAGTCCATATATAGCACCCTCTGACGATCACTTGTTCCGATCTCTGCAGAACTCTCTCAATGGAAAAAAACTGCTTTCAAAAGAAGCCTGTGAAAACCACTTGATTCAGTTTTTCAACCGGAAACCACAGAAATTCTTCATCGATGGCATCATGGCTCTACCCGAAAAATGGCAAAACATTGTCAATAATAATGGATCATATTTGGTTTAAATAAACTCATTTTCACACTATAAGAAAACTAGTTGAATTTTACTAAAACAACGCCACGAACTTTTTCCCTGACCCAATATTATCAATAGCACATCATTCAAGTTTCAAGTCTTGGTCACAAATAAAAAAAAAGGGTTTTTTTTTTTTTTTTTTTTTTTTTTTTTTTTAAAGTATTGTTTTATTGTCAACTTGACTGCTTTTAGCAGTTTGGTTTCCAACTTGTTACAAAAGATAGACCATATTTTGAACATATTGGAAATAAAACTGGCTTTATGTTAAGGCATGTAAATTACAAAAGATATAACACATTTGGAATATGGATGCTTAAACATAGTCATGAAAACAAGTGTCTGTGTAATGTAAGAAAAGAAATAATGCAAAGAAATTTAGAATATGCAGAGGACATATTATCAAGGTAAACAAAAACATATCTATCTAGACAATAAGATCGATTAGGAGGATCATCTAAGTTTCTAACTCAATCACTTTTATTTTTTAAACTTTTATAAAACATAAAAGAACCTATTTTTTAAAGACTTTAAAATTAAATGAAGAAAAATTTTAAGAAAATAATAAGAGAAAGAAATTAGTAAATTAGACAAGTTAATCCCTCAATTTGTCTTGATGTTATCAGAAGATGAATACAGATTCACTTGATGTAAGTTTTAATTCACAACCTGATTTTACAAAAATTAGAATTTTTGAAACTTTCTTTTTCCGCCCTAAGTTTTTTTTATTAATTTCAAAATTCCCTGAGTGTTCCCTAATTTTCTTAATTGCTATTTACATAATTTATCACTACAATTTTTTTGTAACAAAAATCAAATGAAAGCCTATCTACCAAGATATATGTGAAGGAAATCCTAGTCTTCCTTAAAAAGTAGGCATAAGCCAAAGAAATCAGCATTGAAGACAAATATACATTCAGAAAAAATATTCACTATTGCCCTCAGAACAACAACCATAAGATATAAGTAAGACCTAAATCTTCAAACCTTTTATATACTAGGTGGCTATTATTAAACTCCCTCTGTTCAGAGCCATCTGTAGCTCGATCTAACAACCAGAATGTCATCAAATTCAGTAGGAGACTAATTGGAACATGGGAAGTAAGATTCTGGGGGGAAAACGTTTAGTTCAAAAAAGTCATCGATGAGGGAATATGGTGCTGTTGTAGCCCAGGAAGCCGATAATTTGCATAAAATTAAGTTGGCCAACTCTGCATTATAGAGCTATAATACAAAAGAAAAATATCACAAAAACATTCCTATTAATAGTTGTGCTCAACATGTGCCTCACATTATCTCATCACACATTACTTGTAAAGTTATTTTACCTTAACGGCTAAATGAAATAATCACTCTTCCTGAGTTTAAGATTCTGCCAGAAACTTGAATAAAGGTCCTCTGACAGTTAACGCAGTTAGATCGATGATTCAGAAGTTTGAAGAAACAGGAGGAAGAAACCAGTACAACCAAGGGTAATTGAGGAAGTTGAAACTGCAATTGTCGACAGATCAGACAAACATATTGCTGATAGTAGCAGCACAACAGTTAGTATGTCATACTTTACAGTATGGAAAGTCTTGTGTAAATTATTTAATTTTATCCATAAAAGATCAATGTAAGCAGCTGTTACATGAAGATTATGATATGCAATTGATATTTCTGGCCAGAATGGAAGTTCACAGTTTTTGGTCTAAGAAAATTCTTTAGGAGAGATGAGGCCCATTTATATCTGAATGGGACTGCAAACATAAAAATTGTCAAATTTGGGCTTTTGAATCACTAGATGAAACTCAAAGAACTCCCATTACAGTCACTGAAAATTTGGCATGGCTTCACAGGTTTTGTAATAGGGCAATTCTTTTTGCAGGACATCATTCTGACAGGAGCAGTATCCTATTCCATAACTGCACAGAAATATCACGATATACTGAACAGTTTCGTCATTCTACAATTTCCACAATGATAATGGTTTGGGCAGCAGCATTTTTATGCAAGATGGAGTATCTCCCCATATTGCATGACTAGTATAGTACTTTCTAAGGCATCACTTCACAGAAAACAAAGAGTGATTTGTCGCTTTTTTGCAGTTGCATGTCCTCAACCGATGACCTCACTGTCTGATATTACTCCATACTATTTTTGTCTGCTGGCTTACCTGAAGGCCAACATCGTTTGTGGCATTCTCAAATTAGGTAACACTAAAGGATAACATAGCACAGACTGTAGACATTCCTGTAGACATGTTACGTCCTGCTGTTGAGAATGCGTTGTACAGGATTTCTCATTCATAAGAACAGTAGCCATGTTAAATCATGTTCTCTTCCGCTGGGTGAACTCAACTTGCTCAAGTTGGGTAACAGGTTTCTGACAAAGCTTTGCTCCACTAACTTTCAGAATTATTGTGCTGAACTAAATTGATATAAAATGTTTTATTGTTGTGCTAACGTGCAACAAATACAGGTAATCGTTCACTGCAGTTCAGTCTTTGTTATTCATTTGTTTGTTAATTTTGATGTTTTTTTTTTGTTTTTTTACATTGTGCAGCACCATATTCCCCTTTAGGCAACTTTTTTAACTAACTTTTTTTCAAGGAATCCTGCTTCTTATGTCCTAATTGGTGTCTTTACCGAATTTGATAACATTCCGGCTGTTAGATCAAGCACAGATAGCTCTGAATGGGGGAAGTTTAATTATGCCCACTTGGTACATCGTGCAAAACCTCCTGTAAAATGTGATCCCACTAACTATAAGCTTTTACTTTTTATTTCTTTTCAAATTGAACATCCTCTCTTTCAGAAGACGTGTATCTGTACTAAGTGCATGAACAATTTCTCAACGACAAAAGTTGCGCTTTAGGGAAAGGTGTAAATTAACATTAGGAAAAAAATGTTACTGAAGTAGGTCTTTAAAGTTAACTAAATAAAAAATCTGAATTTTCTAGATTTTGTAATTTTTTTCAGTCTTTTATAGTCAAATCAGAACAATTTCCAACAGTCATAGATAAATGCATTGTAATATATATTTCTTCTTATCTATTTTCCTTGCACTATTTTATGACTACGAATATACTTATTTAGGATTTGACTTAAAAAGTAGTATTTTTGTTTTGTTCTTGTTCTGAAGTATTTTTTTTTTTTAAGGAAAAATTGAATTTATGGTTTGTAATTGGGTGAGGCAAAAAAAAAAAAAAAGTAATAATCTAAGGATTTTAATTTCGTTAATTTATTGATAATAAAAATCTTACTAGAAAAAATGAAACCTCTGATTTGTATCAATAAGCTGCCCATGAGTATGGTCTGTAAGATAAAAAAAAAAAAGTATATATTTTTCTGAAGAAGTTAGAGATGCAACCAAGTCAAACCTTCCATATAGTATTTGTAAAACAGTATACTATATCCAGTGCAAAGTCAAGATAATAACTGACTATTAAGCCATCACAAATATACATCATAGTAGTAAGAGAACTTAATTGTTAAAACAAACAAAAAAAAAAATATTTATGAGCAGAAGAGAGTAAGAAAGAAAAAGACGAGCAGCAAAAAAGGAGAATTTTGTTTTTGTATTCTATAAATAATATTTAATAAATGTTTTATGAAATTCTAGGAGGAAAAATCAATACAAGCCTAAAATATTAGGCGATACCCTGCTTAGGAGGATGTATAATGCCGACGAATCAATACCTAAATATTAAAAAATGTTATCTGTTCCCCCCTAACAAAAAAAAAGTAAAACAAATCCATTTTAAAGCCTTTAAAAATTTTTTAATAAAAATGAAGCTCTTAAATTTATACAGTTATTTATTTTTATTACCTCTTCTTCTGCTTGCTCCCTCAAAACTGCATATGGAACACTTAACAACTGAAATGATTGATGGAAACTCTGAAAATGACAGGCCTAAAGAAAAAGAAAATATGATTTTACTTCTTAAGAACTTAAAAAGTTGACTCTCTTAGCTCACAGTGAATAGTGGAAAGTGAATCAAGTAGATCAGATAATTCAATTGAGCCTTTAAATACAGTCGAACTCCGCTTTTACACTTTTCAAGGGACTCTCAAAAAATGGTGTAAATTGAGGGAAAGTGTAAGTTATGGAAAATGGTTTCTGCATACCAAGAACATTAAGGATTCATTTCAATACATAGAATGATTTGTAATCAATGCTTGGAACTTTTATAACACACAATTATATATTTAATTTAGAAAAGGAAATTTATCATACACATTATTTTAATCACTTTAAAATCTCAAAATATAAGGCCTACACACACATTTCAAATGTAACAAGACGAGGTAACAAGAATGAAGCCAAAACTGAACGAAGACATTAAGTGTCGAGACTATCGATATGTCGAAGTTGCAATCACAAAGCAGTGTAATAAGTGGACATTGGAGGGGAAGAGACTGTATTTGGCCGGAAAAGGTGTGCATTAGTTTCAATACAGTATTTTGTTCTGATGCCATTGAATCTAAATAAATTGACGATATTTATGGCGAATTTACATTGGTAGTCACCATTTAATGTTCAGTTTTTTACATGGAAGGCATCTTTTTTTTTAACTCTGTTTGGCGAAAACAACGTAAATTGCGGGAAGTTTTAGATTACGATAGAAAAATACAGGGGAAAATATATTATAATAATATGAAAATTTAAGGGACTGAGAAATAATGTTGTAAATGACAGGAAAGTGTTATTTGCCGGACTGTAAAAGCTGGTTTCGACTGTAGTTACAAATGCTTTAATATTCAAACATAATATGCAATTAATTACTAATAATGATATAAGACACATCCTCTTCCTATCAACGCTACATTTCGCAGTTTATTACTTTTAACTGCTTCATCAGGCACAATATACATAGAAAAAAACTCTTTGTAAAATATAATAAAGAATTTGGTAATAATATCAGAAAACTCTTGGGAATATATACAACTTATATACTGTTAACAACATTGTTTATAATAATTATAAAACTTTAAAACTTCCATATTATTACAATAGATTTTGCTTACTAACTATTTTCATTATTGAAATTTTTCCAAATTTTTACAATTGACTTTAAATTTATCTAATGGTGTTTGACTAATTTCTACTCCTTTCTGTTTGTTAAAACATTTTAGAACATTAAATTTGAAATAACAATTAAAGCATATTAATTCCAGTATATCTTTCACTTGCTTGCCATCCATTTTACTATTTAAGATAATTTGGGGGTTTTTGTCACACATATTTCCAACTATCTCTAAAGTTTATATAACCGGAATTGAGGTGTACATATTCATAATGTTAACAACATTATTTATAATAATTGTAAAACTTTTTAAAACTTCCATATTATTACAATAGATTTTACTGACAAACTATTTTCATTATTGAAATTATTGAAATTTTTCCAAAATTTTACAATTGACTTAAAATTTATCTAACAGTGCTTGGCTAATTTCTACTCCTTTCTGTTTGTTAAAACATTTAAAACTGTTTATAACACATGCCTCCAAGATAAACCTGGTTTCCTTGTCATAAACATTTTTATAAATTATTTGTACAATCGGATCAGGGTTATGATTTAACTTTATACAGTGATTGGCCCAATCGGAAACTTCTGGGTGGTCATTGCGGAAAGCACCCCTTAGTTCCTTCACCCCTCACTCAATTTCCTCCCCGTGTTTCCAAAATAGATCCCATCACAGGTCTTACACTTTAGCTTATATATAACCGCTGCAGTATCCATTAATTTATCTATTTCCTCTTCTTTTTTACATATTAAAGATCTTCAAACTCTTTATTTGCCACCCTCACAATCGAAATCTCGTTTGATTTACAAATCGTATTTATCCGTTTAGAAATTTTGTCATTATATGGTACCCGGATGATGTTTTTGATTTTTTTTTTTTTTTTTTGGCTTTCTTTTATTTTTTTTTGAAAATAATCCCTACAAACTCTATCCACTAATTTAGTAGGATACTCATTAAAGTGTAGTTTTTGTTTGAATTCTTTTATTTTCCCATACCATTTATTTTCATCCAAAGTGTTTTTTGTTATTCTTTTTAGGCCATTCATTATTACTACTTTTTTGGTGGACCAGTTGTGTGTGGAATTATAGTTTAACATTACAGCACTTTGGTATGGTTTTTGATAATGTTCATACTCAATAAAATTGTTTTTGTTATATAATTTTAAATCCAAAAAAATAATATGTCCATTATCTTCCTCTTCCATCTTAAATTTAATTTCATTCCTTATGTTATTAATTGTATTGAAAAAAATCTTAAACTGTCTAGCTGATCCTTTCCATATCTTCAAGATGTCATCTGCAAATCTCATAAATTCAAATCTCATATATTTTATTAATGACTTGCTCCGTACTCTGTACCATTAAGTTTTTATCTAGTGCAGGTAACTTATTTAAAAACTTGTTCATATATCTTGCTTAGCCTTGAACGGGAGACCCATACGAATTGATGAACGGTCTCATTGGAATACCGTTCTTATGTAATTTAGGTCTTGGTTCAAAACATGGATCTTTGTCCATATTTTTGGTAATATCTATATACTCTTTATAAGTTATAATTTTGTCATTTTTCATTTGTAGGATTTCTGTTTTCATGCCTTTACTTAAAACGTTTATCTCTTCTATGCTAAGTTGTCTTCTACTCAAATTATATACATAATTTCCATGTTTGGCAAAATTGTTAAAATTCTGTTCATTCATTGCCTTCCATTGTTTATGTATTTTTTTTCTTTTTTATATATAACATGTTCTTTAGTGTATGTTGAAACATATCACTATTAATTTTCATTATTCTCAAGAGTTATGAACAAGTTTTTAAACAAGTTACCTGCACTAGATAAAAACATAATGGTACAGAGTATGGAGCAAGTCATTAATAAAATAGAAGACTTTAACAAGAATAACAAGACCAAATTTAGGCTATATTCATTAGATGTTATGAATATGTACACCTCAATTCCAGTTAGATAAACTTTAGAGATGGTTGGAAATATGTGTGACAAAAACCCCCAAATTATGTTAAATAGTAAAATGGATGGCAAGCAAGTGAAAGATATACTGGAATTAATATGCTTTAATTGTTATTTCAAATTTAATGTTCTAAAATGTTTTAACAAACAGAAAGGAGTAGAAATTAGTCAAACACTATTAGATAAATTTAAAGTCAATTGTAAAAATTTGGAAAAATTTCAATAATGAAAATAGTTAGTAAGCAAAATCTATTGTAATAATATGGAAGTTTTAAAGTTTTATAATTATTATAAACAATGTTGTTAACAGTATATAAGTTGTATATATTCCCAAGAGTTTTCTGATATTATTACCAAATTCTTTATTATATTTTACGAAGAATTTTTTTTCCATGTATATTATGCCTGATGAAGCAGTTAAAAGTAATAAACTGCGAAATATAGCGTTGATAGGAAGAGGATGTGTCTTATATCATTATTTGTAGTTACAAATGTTAATTTTTTTTTAAATTCATATTTATTCTTAATCTATTCACATACTATTCTCAACAACATTATAATGTAGCCCCATTACAAAGTACTTCTTTAGGCAATAATCAAGGAAAATAATTGCCAAATGTTAAATATCATTGTAGATATCTAATAAAGGAGTTACGAAATTTAAAGCGAACTGTAACTTAGGAACTTTCTTGCTCCCGTCTTTCTTCGCCTTTTTCTTTTTTTGCTAATTTTCTGTTTCACATTATCTGACAATTTGGAACAGCATATCCATTGACAAGGAAAACAACATACAATTCTCTATATAGTATAATAAGATTTCTTTTGCACTGTCATTTGGAAATAATTGACACAGATTCTGCTTAATTAATAAAAGAATTTTAAGTAGACAAGAGTGAATTGAAAATTATAACTTATCTATAACTTATAACTTATTAATTATCTGAAATTACGATTTCAGCTCTTTCTGATGTCTAACATCTAATAATCATTTCTTACTTTTTTATTCTTTACTGCAAAAGTCTTAGAAAAAGCCAATACAACAACTTCACAGATAAAGGTGAAAAATATTTTCAGTGTTCTAAATTAAGAATAAAACTGAAAATAAGGTTCTAAACACAAATTTCAAAGAATACATTCTTCCTTTAGTAGTATTTAATACCATCACCAATATCTTGAAAGCTTGTTTCAAGTCATAAACTGATTAATACTAAATCCTTGATTTTTTATCAATTGTTGGCTTAACTGGCTACCAAATCTAAAGAAACTTTATAGTATACTTCTATTTAAAAACAGTTGGAGTTATACTAATGATCCTAAAAATAGCAGATTCGGGAAATATCCGACACAGTTATGTAATGATCGAGTTATGTAATGATCCCTTTCTTTTTTTCAAGATTTTTGATACAGATTCTGTAAAGTTTAAATAAATTCTGTAATAGAAATTACTGAGAATTTTGTCACTTTTTGTTTTAATTCTTTTCTGCATGACCAATGCAATGTTCTAGTTATTCAAGCATCGCTTTGTAGAATAGTCACTCCTATTTCTTATAATTAATAACCGAGTCGAATTAATAGATCTATGATCCTTCATGTTACTAAATATACATAAGCTCTTCAATCTTTATCCAAAGCAAAAATTGAAATTAAAAATCTTCAAAGTATGCTATCTTATTTCCTATAGATTACTTCACATACACAAAAATATTTTTTTTTTATTTTATTTTATTTTATAAATAAACAAATAAAATGTTTTTTATGGTAACAAGTTTCTTAAACTTATGCCAGAATAAAATTAAACTGTTACTAATTCTTTGGTCAATCAATATCGTGATTTCCCCTCCTCTCAATTTGGAAAAATAAGAAATCTTTATACAGTAGAGCCTAGATTATCTGCGAGTGCCGCGAAATTTTTTTTTAATTACAAACCTCAAAAAAACCAATTTTAATCCAAGCCAACAACAGGGAAAGTACAATAGACCCTACAGTGCGAAGGTCGAAAATTACTGACAGGTTTATTGTGCATCGTAATCCTATTAGGCCTTCTCAATTTGTGGATGAGTGTCAGGCTCTTGCTCTGCAGAAAGGTTTCTGCTGTACTGTACATATTTTAAAAGTTTTGCATTTTATGTTTTTTGTATAATAAAATGTGGTTTGCCGAAATATTTTTGTTCATGTTTACACCTCATATTTAGTCTTTTTTCGGGTTATCCGCGAGTTTTACTATCCGCGGTACCCTTGCCACCAAATTCCGCGGATAATCGAGGCTCTACTCTACATACTTTTTTGATCAAAAAGGAAAATTCAATTTAAAATTTTTTTTTGCAAAAAATTGAAAATGTAATTGAAGTGAATAAATTCATACATCTCTTTCTATTGCATCTTCACTGCGTACACTTAAGTAAACTCTATTTTGATTTCCAGATGTAACTGAAACACTTTCACCAGGAGGAATGCGTTTCCAAATAATGGCATTAGCTTTAATTTTCTGCCAAACAGATGTATGCTGCAATTCCTCCTTGCTTGAATTCAATTCTTCATCTACAAATGCCAAATCCTCGTTAAAGCTGTCATTGTTGGTTATATTATTAGATTCCAAATTCAATGCACCAGTAGCTCTGGTCACATGTTCCTGAGATAACTCTTCTTTTGATTCTTCAACGAAGCAATCTATATCTTCAGAGGAAGCTTCCACACAACGTCGCTTGCTTTCTATTGGAAAACATAAATATTTGAAAATTTTGTTAATAATGTAACTTTACTTTACTCTTTGATCATTAAATTAATTAAAGCCTAATATATTTGTACACTGGGGCTTAAAAGTTAAGCAACAACTGCAAAAAAGGTATATATCTATTTATGAAACTGAAACTAAACCACAAAAGCCGAATATGTTGAGAAGGACTTGCACAGATACAAAATTTGCATAAAACATAGTCCCACACTAAAATCTTTTCACTATAAAAGATACCTCCTACTGCAGCTATTCCAATTTGCATTTGAATCTTATTTGATGAAAGTTGACTCGAAAAATGAATACAAGACATCATGGGAAGAAATGAAATGGAAAGTAATTAAGACAACTTGAGGCTGGACAAAGTCAATCAGAGGTAATGAGATAACTCGTAGTAAAGCATCTTCCACACTGGACATATTTAGGTCAATTTTCTGATCTTGATTTGGACCAGCGAAGGCCTCACTGCAAAATGAAAAGTGCTGCCATCTTCTAACTGACATACAGAGCATATCAGGGTCATCTTATGTTCCATTAATGTCCTCACAAATGCAGGTTCAAATGAACTGTCTCAAGACCTAATGCAGCACTGCACTTAAAGGAAATCATGTAATGTGCTATTCATTGACAAGTTCCAATCAGTCTCCAAAGTAAAGACAGACAAGCTTTCACATGGAGAAAGCCTGGAACTCGATATTATTTCACCAACATCCAGGAAAGCTACAATACGGCAGTGGTAGGATGATGGTGTGAACTGGAATAATAATAATAATAATCAAAGGCTACACTGATCAGGTTTCTGTCAGGTATTGTGATGCATCCTGGATCAATGTGTTCATCTATTTCTCAGAGCCAATGGCCTCATGTTGATTAATAATACCTGTTCCCATACAGTTTACCTGATTGACCAGAACCTAAAGAGGGGAAACAATCATTTGCATGGAATGACCATCCACATCACCTGGCACCTAACAGAGAATGTTTACGTTGGCATGCCACTGATGGAAGATGTAGGAATTCTCAATGTACTTTCCCATAACCTCCAAGAGCTCAAATCTGCTCTTTTAAAGGAGTTCCTTTAAATCTAATCTGCAAATCTCATATAGAATATTATTGATAGCTTGACTGTTAAGCATATATTTCAGGTAGAGGACATCAAACATACTATTATCACCATTTCATTATTAAACTTTTATATGCCAATTGTGGTTATTAATGGTTTAGGTTGCAGATTTCGTGACACTGTCAAGAGAACTCTCTTCTATCAGTCATTACTCTGTTCTGTTATCACAAAATTACCATGTAAATTTCATTCCCTAAAGGATTTCTATTTTTTAATATTATTTGTTGCTTAACCTTTGCCCACTAGTTTATATAATCTGACATTAAAAAAAATAGATCAAGAAAAATGTTAAAAAAAAAAAAACCCTACAAACTTTAATATTAGATACAGATCTCCAGTTGCAGTATGTATTGATAAATTCTGACAACTGATCTTACCTATCCATCTATTTATTCCCATGTTAGTCAATGATTACATCACTAAATTTATTTAACACTATATTTATAAAGCAACTGAAATATTGATACAAACCCCTTTTGTATTGAGTATAACACTTAAGAGAATGAGATTTCAAAAGTATATTTACTTTCAATAGGTTTATATTATTACAATTTTTTTGTAAGAATGTTTTTCTGTGCTTTTTTTTTATTCCCTTTAATAATAACCTTCTTTTAGTTAGGGCTGAAAGCAAAGCCAAGAGCCTTGGAATACATGAGATCAAAAGCATTTTCATGAGAATCAATACAGAAGTCATATCTCCTATTTTTTTTTTTTATTTTTTTTTTTTTATGTGTGTATATGTATGAAATACTGTGCCATAGGAAATTTTGTACGTCAATAAGCTGGTAGTCTAGGTCCCAAGTTTCATCAGACTGGATATTTCTTCAGTGGGCAACTTCAGCACAACCCACCAGCTGTTCAAAACAAAGAGCAATAACTGAATTTATCATTTGTCATTTGCATCTCAAACATTCGTATGGTTACAATATAAATGATGTGAGCAGTGTATATTGGGTCAGAAAGCTTAAAGGCCATTTTAGAAGTGCCATTTCAGTAGGCAATCTGTATGTTATTGGATGGTCATTGGGTGATGGTTCAAGAGATTGCCTCTGTTGCTCTACTATAGAACAGATTCTATTTTCAAATACAATTGCTAGCCATCGATAATAGCAATCTCATACCAGCACATCTAGTGTTGAATTGTAGAACTTTTAGTCCTTTAGAGCTTTTATTTCTAATGTTGCTTACCATTGCTTGCAAAAAGGACATGTCATGGATAAGGATGTAAAAATTATTTATAAAGAAATGGACTTAAAATTAAGAAAAATTTTGGGAAGTTGTATTATTAAAAATACTAAAAGTAAAAATTTTAATAGATACGAAGGAGCCTTCGTAGATCCAAATACTATTATGTTAATAAAAGAATTTATAAATATTAATGTAAAAAAAAATAGCCTTGTTTGATGCATTAATTTATTAACAATATAATATGATTGAATAATTAGAAATTGATGTTAAACTTTTGTTATAACAATTGATATTTACTTGAGTTGGCATATCTTGGTAAAAACAATTGTATCAATATTTGTTGACATTTCATGCCTTTAAACTCTGTTATTTTCATATTCCCGTTTTCTGTTGTTAATTTTATTCTAATCATTGTATTTTGGCTTGATAAAAAAAAAAGATGTATGCTTCTAGAAAATTTGCTGCTTTCAGTATTTAAATAAATTTTTAAATACTAGCGTGATGAGTTGAAGTCTTTATTTTTGTCCAACATGTAATATGTCAGACAACAACTGTTTTCAGTATAAAAAAGGAAGAATAGTCTTTCTAGCATCAGTTAGGCACAGAGATATCACCATAATAAGAGACAGAAAGTGACGTGAATGACTTTTGATTTGGCATGACAGTTGTGCTAGGCATCGATCAACTACCAAATGGCTTTCGACCTGACCAGTTTCAAGAGTTTACTGAAAGTGGCGCAAAAAGCACAAACTTGCAGTGATTGGCAATTCTGTGGAAAACAACTTGTGGATCAGAAGATTCACAGCAGGATGGCAAGTTAAGCAAGCCAACAGAAGGGGCACAAAAGGCAAATCACATCAGAATCAATCTTGATATACAGAACATCATCTTAGGCTATCTCAAACAGGTTTTAACAGCTGGCGCTCATGTCGGGAATCGATGTTGTGGACACAGAAATGGCATCGCTGGACTATTAATGACTGGACAAAAGTTGTCTGGTCTTACAGAAGGCTCAGAATCGCAAACATGAATGCAAAGACCTGCCATGTTGGCGTCAACATTAGAAGCTAGTGAATGAGGATATAATGTTTCCCTGACAAATACTGGGGCCATTGATACCCACAGAATTATGTCTGAACTCATATATTGTAACTTCATTCAAGATAAACACACTCTTTTCAGCAGGATAGAGCATTATCTCACAAGGCCTGAATAACCATGAAATGGTTTCAGGAACATGATGAGTTTTTGTTGTGTAAATGGCCTGCACCGAAATCTCAACTTTATTGAACATCTTTGAAATGAGAAAGAAAAGGCTTTCATTTCAAGAATGTACTTCTGTCCAATTTATAGGAACTCCATTACAATCATTTCTACATGGTAAAACGTTCCTGCACAAAGTTTCCCATCATCTTGTAGAATCCATTTCAAGATGAATTTAGGCTGTTTTGAAGATCAAAGAAGATGCAACATTTTACTAGATAGGTGCACCTAAATACAGTGGGATCTTTGCATATATGAAAGTTGGAAGCATGCATCCATACGTTTTAACCTACATGAACATGAATCAGGTTCTTTTCCAAGACAATGCCCAACATTTACCAGTCTTCATATACAGAGAAAATGAGATGGAATATTCTTTGTAATTGTCTTCATAATCCATATATCGCTTCTTTAGATTATCACCTATTCAGTCCACTAAAGATTATACTCCATGGACGATATTTTTCAGAGGACAATCAGATAAAGCAAAGTGTTCAGGCACAGCTGTGGCATCAAGGAATGTTACAGGAATGGAATACACCATCTTGCTAAGAGATAGTAAAAATGCATAAAAATTTATAACAGGAAACATGAAAAGGATTTTATCAATGACTGAGATTGACTCATATCTTAGTTCTAAAGATTGCATTTCTTGATTTCAAAAAAAAAAAAAAGCATTACTTTTCATATCTCTCTCTGTGTTTTAGTCTTATGACTAGTTCACCCCATGATAACTTTTCATATAGCTGCTCATAAATCAGTTTTTTTAAATAATTGTAGTAGAACCTTAATTATCAAAGCAAATTAAGATCAAAGTTACAAAAAATTTGTAATCTATCAGATAAAAGAGACTACCAAAAAAAAAAAAAAAAAAAAGAAAGAATATTGTATAATTGGCCAAATACTTAAATCTGGCTCATTCTGGAGATTTCATGCCAAAAAGTACTTTTAAAAAAGTTAGTTCAAGATTAAAACTTTACATTTAATTATATGAAAACAAGAGAAAATATAAAGTTATAAAAACTTTTTAATTAACTACAAATGTTCCTGTAATTTTTCTGATTATTGTTTTTAGCTTCCTCTTCAATGATGCAAACTAGCTTTATTTTTTTTATTTTGAGTGTTTATTACAAGATGGCATTTTCCAGTGCAAATCAGTACTACAGGGTGTCCAACAAGTCCCGCATCATAGGAGATATCATTTGTTTGTCTTTTATCATAATTAAATTATAATATTTGCTCTACATGAGTGCCCCCAAGTTCCATATATGTCTGGAGACGAAACTTCATATTATTCAGAACACGATGTAACAGCAGTGGTTTCACGACATTATGATATCGCCTATGATGCGGGACTTGTCAGACACCCTGTATACTGTAAGGTTTTAAAACATTACAACCACAAGTGAAGCATATCAACACTGCTTACATCAACCATCAAATGAAGCAAATCCTGCTAGCATTTACTGAGGAACACCAATATCTCAGTGAAGAAAGGGATGCATTATAAATCATTTTGGTTCAGCTACTTGGATGCATATAAACAACTCTAGAAAGATATTTACTAGTCTTTCTCTGATACTAAGCTCAGAATTCAACTTAATTCCCAAATCCAGTTTGACTGTTTTCTTTCTTCTATCACTGGTCTACCTTAGGCAACAATTTATTTGGCATAATAAACAAAGGTCTACACTTTCTGCCACCTGTTAAAGGCAAAATGGCATATAACTGAAAAGGTCGAGTATTGGATTTAATCCAATCCAAAACAATTCCACCACTTAAAGAAAAAGAAAAGTTCACTTGATTGATATAGACGTTGATTAGAGGAAGAGTACATCAAAAGTACTTTGAATTTAACTATCTTTAAAACTGTAAACTAACGAATCTTTCATAACTGAAATAAAACAAAAACAAAAAAAAACAAAAAACAAATTTACCTGAATTTAAATCACATGATGTTTTCAAGTCATCTTCCAAATGATCAGCATCTCTTTTTCTCCCTAATTTCTCTTCTTGCAAAATGGTAGATGGGAAATTGAGACTACGTTTTGATCTTGGTTTATAAAAATCAATTTCATCATCATTATCATCTGGAGAGAAAAATACAATGATTACAAATGGAGATATATTCATAGATTTAATTGGTGACTCTACTAACTTCACTCACCTACAGCTATTCAACAAATGAACTCGTTTACAATTTATTTATTAATTTACTTGTTGGTGTAAATATATTTATGTTATTGTTTGTGAAACTTGAAACACCATAAAGGACAGATGGTATTAGCTAGAAACTTACAGGATGTATACATCAAACCAGGACATGCAAATGCTTATAATGTAAGTGAATATGTGTATGTGGATCCGGAACAGCGCCCTCTGAACTTTCTGGTCTTAGATATATATAGGTGGCTCAAATGAAATGTTGCAATCAGTGAAGAGTCGATATTGTACTGAAAGGGTATTACCTGTGTCCTGTGTCTTCCGTCACTGAAGAAGGTCACATTTTCAACAACTGACAGACTTTGAGTGAGGAAGGATTGTTGGGATGAGAGAAGCACTCATACAGGACCAAATGCCAGTACAGTAATAAGAATGATCCAACGGACAGATGGGACTCCCGTTGCACAGAAATTCAGGATCTAGACTGCAAAATGGCACAGGATGACAGACACCTCCACAACATGGCAGCGACCAACATCCATGGTGTTAACACAGCAGTGGGGGTACTGTCACAGGTCAGGTTTTATCCTCCAGCACAGTTCGAAGTCATCTGCTTCACAGCGAACTGGTCACTCTCAGGCTGCAATGGAGTCTTGAACATAGACATTGGCATGTCTTGTTTTCAGACAAGTCATAATTCAACTCGATGGTACCATGATGGTCAAACACCAGCTTGCAGTGTGTATTTTGGAACATCATATCAGCCCAATGACAACGTCATGGTTTGGGGAGGTCCTTGGGTACAGTTCACTATCTCGCCTGATATGAATTCAGAACCCTCAACAACCGGAGATATATCAGGGATGTTTTAGAGGCAAGTGATACCTTCATTCAGATTTTGTCTTGGCTCTATATTCTAGCAAGTTAATACTCGACTACATATGGACCAGAATGTTCAAGACCTCTTCTACATCTGCACGTTCACCCAATATGTCCCTTATCGAACATGTCTGGGACATGGTAGGTAAGCAACTGCTTATTAAGCGCCTCAGCCATCCACCACAAATAAATCTGGACTCGCATAGAAGAAGCCTGACAGGCTATTTTCCAGGATATCTTAAAACTTCTTCCCTTCAATGACACAATGTGTAGAATCCATTACTACTAATTGAGGTGGCTTCCTTCACACTATACTTAATTTTTAAAGTTGTAAAATTGAGAAAATTAATTAATTAATACTGTTGATGAGAATTTAAAATTTACTAAAGAAGAAGAAAATGAAGGTAAATTAACAATTTGGGAAATATTTTTAATAAAAAAGCATAATGAAATAACTTATGAACATTATGAAAAAGAAATGAAAAGTAATCATATATTAAATTTTTATTCTGGTCATAGTTTAAACACAAGAAGGCTTTAATCAAAAATTATGTAAAAAGAATAATTGAAAACACTGAAAATGAAAGATTATGGAAGGAAAAAAAATATTAAATGAAAAATAAATTCAAAATAAATGAATACCCAGAAAGATTCATTAATAAAGTTGTTAATGAATTCGTTAGAAACAGGAAACAAAAAAAGAAAAATCATAAAACATTGATTACAAAGGAGTACAGTAAATCTCAAATCCAGCCCTCGCTAATGTGGCCCCCACGCTAATTCGGCCTGGTCCTGAGTAATTTTTTTTTTTTAATAACTAAATTCGTTTCCCTATCTGCGCGTATTCCTTATGAGCTAAAAAAGAAAGAAAAACTTTGTCTCTATGGAACAGAAGCTTAATGCTTTAAGGAGATTGGATGCAGGGAAATCTGCAAAACAAATATCACTAAAGCTTGGTGTCGGAAAAAGCACATTTGTATTGTTTTTAATAAACATTTGAGTGCAAAATTATGAAAATGGGGTTAAATTAATTAAACCTGGCATTATATCTTCAGAAAAATTGAGCTATTGAGTTATTTTAAGAACACTTTTCTGTAATCCGACCTACTGGGCGCCACATTAGGCCAGATTTGAGAGGTTTTACTGTATTTAAGATACCATTAGGTATAGAAACTACTAAATCAATTAGAAAAATATGTAAAGAAAATAAAATTAGAATTGTATATTATAAAGCTAACAGATTTATAAAAAAACATAAAAAAAAAGTGATGAAAGCGATGAAAAGCTATCGAAATGAATGAAATGGGTGTAGTTTATAAATTAGAATGCAGAGATTGTCATTAAAAATTATTACAGAAGTACAGGTAGAACATTAAGAGAGAGAGGTTACTCGAACACATCAGAGTTTCAAGAATAACAGATATAATATTTCTGATTGATAATATTTCACCACTGTAGGGTAAACCAGGCCATAATGCTGACCCTATATTGGAAGTTCTTTTTCAGATAAGAGGCCAGATTAATGATTGAATTATGTATAATAAAATTATTGCCATGTTTAATAAAAACAAATTTTTAAAACTTAGCGAAATTGAATATGAACATTTTTGTAAAATTATTAATAATAGGAAGATAAAATATAATTGAGGGCTTCTATGGAAAAAGGGCTTAAGTGCACTTGATGCCTTTCTTTGTAAGAATGCTAGTAAATTACTATTTACTATTACTATTTTTTATTATCAGCAGTTGGCTCAATTCTTTTGGTGACATTTATTCGATTTTCTTTGTCGAAAATGCATTCTTACAAAGAAAGGCTTAAGTGCACTTAAGCCCTTTCTCCATAGAAGTCCTCAATTATTAGGAAAGTTATGAACATTTTTGTAAAATTATTTATAATCATTAATTATTATTAATAGATTGCTGTTTTTTGCTAAATTTTAATTGTTTGTTAAAATGATGTAATATGAAATATACTTTGCTGTGTAGATTTTTAACGAATTTTAGAGACGAAAAGGAAAAGTTTTTTCCCGTCCTCAGAACCTGATGAAGTTTCCTGTTTAAGGAAAGGAAATATTGTATTTTTAGAAGATATTAAAAGGAGTGTGTCGCCTGGATGTCTATATAAAAATAGTACTTAAAAATATTATAGGAGTTATGAAGTACTCAAATATTACTTTTCATGTGCAAAGAGACTCTGGGGACTACATTACTTTTCATCTGTGATGTTGTGTCTTTTTGAAGAGTTTGATGTACTGGTATTGTGCAGAATCAGTCTCCTTTTCAGAGAAGTAGTACATCCTTCCATAATCTTGAGTGTTTTTATTCTAATTTGATAGTTTGTGGCCAAATACCTTTTGAAGTAGGCATAAGACTGCCCAAGGTTTTGAATACCACATTTGTTTTTTATTGTTTTTCAGTTTGCTTATTTTTAATTTTTAGGGATCATTTGTTTCATCTTGAATTTATTACTTTTTACTTTCATTTATTACTTCCATCACCAGTGGGAGATTTATAAATAATCCCCTGTAGGAAATCAGAATAGACAGTTTATGAATTCAATCAAGAATATAGGATCAAATTTCAAATTCTTCAGTTGCTAATTATTACAATTCTTTGAACCTCATTTTATGTAATGTAATTAATGAAGTCTCTAAAGATAGCATAACCAATGGTTCTATAGTCACTACTACAATCCTTTACTAGAAACCTTTTTTAAAATTCACTGTTTTTTTTTATCTTCTACTCCTAATTTTTTAAAACACATCTTTTTACCACAATACAGTTTACTCATTTCTCATGGGCCATTGTAAAATCAACAAAAATGACTAGAAACTAAAAGGCTGGAGCGCAAAGAATAAAATAAAATAGAAATAAATGAAATACAATATAATTATAAACCATAGTATTTAAAACTCTTTAAAAACCACTACATTATCCCCCCTCCAGTAACTTAGTTATGTAAAGTAGCACCACATCACTGATTTTATCTGCCATTATTGCTAACTTAGAAATATCATGTCTGGCTAACTAATTTTTACTCACTACAATCAATTACTGGAAGTCTTTTTTTTTTTTTTTTTTTTTTAAATTCACTGTTTTTTATTTTTTCCAAATTATTTAAAACATCTTTTTACTCATCAGACAATTTTTTTAATAATTATTTGAAATAAAGCACGCCACATAATCTCGAAATGTGTAACAGTAAATTGAGGGAAATACCTGTTTCTGAAATCGTTATATTTGACGATAACAATTGCGGGCAGGATAATGATGATCATTAGCAACAGGGAGACACCTGTTGTGCCTTTTGAACAGAATTCACATGATGATTGGCAGCCAAGGAAGACTTTAAAGTTCTGGAATCATCTATGAACTGGTGACAAAATATTTTCCTGCACTGAAGTCTGATTCAGGGAATTGCAGTTCAGCAGTGTCTCGAGAAAAGCATTCAGAACATAATTGCTTAGAAGAAATGGTCAAAATATGTAAGACTGTCCCAGAAAATAAAAAGAAAATACTCAAGAAAAAAGTATTAGTACTAGAGAGACAGTTAAGGTGGAACAGGTGAGCAGGAAAATTCAGGAAAGTAGACCGAGATGGTTTGGATATGTAGAACGAAGGAATGAAGATTACATAGGAAAGCGAGTGATGATGTTGGAGGTGCCAGGAAAGAGAAAACATGGGAGATCCAATTTCAGATGGAGAGATAAGATAGCTGTAGATCTGAAGGAAAAAGGATGGATGAGAGGGGAAGCCCTAAACAGAGTGAAATGGAGAAAGAATAAAGAAGGGAACGCTGACCCCACACAGGTTTCGAAAAAGAAGACTAGAAAATAACTTAAGCAGATACCAAAGCACTAGCTGTAAGCATCATAATGAAATACTAACGTTCGAAAGTTAGAAAGAAGATACAAAAGAGTAGGAGATAAAGAAAATGTAAGCTTCACTCAAAGAAGAAAGACAAAAATTGAAATGCGATCACCAAATATATGATCTCTAATTAAAATCCAGAAGTCAGTTAGGGAGAAAGAAAAGAAAGGAGAAACCTAAAAGGATGAGGTCTTAAATTTGAAGGAAGAGTTAATAAAACCAGGACGCTAAATCGAAATCTCAGAAAATATTTGTTTCCACCAAAGTCTCTGGGCAAAGAACATCTCCCAAGGCAGAACTATATCTTCAGGTAGTTATCAGTTCTAAACTAAACTAAATGCAATTCTGATCCCTATAGTTTTGGTTTAGCAATCAATTCTAGGAAAACTAGAGAAATAAAAAAAATGATAATGTTCAAACAGTGCCTTCTTCAGAACAAATATATGAAGTAACTTTGATAAAAAGACAAGAACAAGATGTTCTGTTAGCACTTATTGGAACCCTCTTTTTCTTAAATTCACTGTTTTATTCCTATTTTTATTAAAACACATCTATTTACTCATCAGACAAGGCTTATTGAGACAAAGATAGTCACACAATCTAGAAATGCCTGTTTCTGAAAATCATATATTTGAACATATTGACTGCTGGCATGAAAATGATGATCACTTGCATCAGGGCAAGACTGTTCTGCCTTTTCAACAAAATTCAGAAGATGATGCTTATTGAGACAAAGCTCGTCACATAATCTAGAAATGCATAACAGTCAATTGAGGGAAATAACTGTTTCTGAAAGTCATATATTTGAAGATAATGATTGATGGCATGAAAATGATGATCACTTGCATTAGGGCAAGACTGTTCTGCCTTTTAAACAAAATTCAGAAGATGATGCT
>JAFIDM010006943.1:10844132-10863389 GCA_023159025.1 Thereuonema tuberculata | reverse complement strand
ATTATGCATAAAAACTGATCTCCTGCAGTGTAGATCCGTCACCACACTTATGGTGTTGAATACCTTCAATCACATATTTGCTGATGGTATCCTCCGTTTCCGGACAGCAGTCGACTGCCTTCGGAGGTGGCTTACATTTAGGTGGACAAGGAGGATATTTGGGCTTACATTTGGGAGGACAACGTGGTGGTTTACGGCAGCCTGGTGTACAGGGTGGTGGTGGACATGGCTCTGGGCATGGCGGTGGACATGGTGGTGGGCATTCTGGTGGACAAGGTGGAGGACAACAGGCCATATCGGCGTCGCCTTTTGAACAGAATTCAGATGATGATGCTTATTAAGACAAAGCTCGTCACATAATCTAGAAATTATGCATAAAAGTCAATTGAGGGAAATGCCTGTTTGTGAAAGTCATATATTTTAAGATAATGATTGATGGCATGAGAATGATGATCACTTGCATCAGGGCAAGACTGTTCTGCCTTTTGAACAGAATTCAGAAGATGTTGCTTATTGAGACAAAGCTCATCACATAATCTAGAAATGCATAACAGTCAATTGAGGGAAATGCCTGTTTCTGAAAGTCATATATTTTAAGATAATGATTGATGGCATGAAAATGATGATTGCTTGCAGCAAGGCAAGACTGTTCTGCCTTTTGAACAGAATTCAGATGATGATGCTTATTAAGACAAAGCTCGTCACATAATCTAGAAATGCATAACAGTCAATTGAGGGAAATGCCTGTTTCTAAAAGTCATATATTTGAAGATAATGATTGATGGCATGAAAATGATGATTACTTGCATCAGGGCAAGACTGTTCTGCCTTTTAAACAAAATTCAGAAGATGATGCTTATTGAGACAAAGCTCGTCACATAATCTAGAAATGCATAAAAGTCAATTGAGGGAAATGCCTGTTTCTAAAAGTCATATATTTTAAGATAATGATTGATGGCATGAAAATTATGATTACTTGCATCAGGGCAAGACTGCTCTACCTTTTAAACAAAATTCAGAAGATGATGCTTATTGAGACAAAGCTCGTCACATAATCTAGAAATGCATAACAGTCAATTGAGGGAAATGCCTGTTTCTAAAAGTCATATATTTGAAGATAATGATTGATGGCATGAAAATGATGATCTCTTGCATCAGGGCAAGACTGTTGTGCCTTTTGAACAGAATTCAGATGATGATGCTTATTAAGACAAAGTTCGTCACATAATCTAGAAATGCATAACAGTCAATTGAGGGAAATGCCCGTTTCTGAAAGTCATATATTTGAAGATAATGATTGATGGCATGAAAATGATGATCACTTGCATCAGGGCAAGACTGTTGTGCCTTTTGAACAGAATTCAGATGATGATGCTTATTAAGACAAAGCTCGTCACATAATCTAGAAATTATGCATAAAAGTCAATTGAGGGAAATGCCTGTTTCTAATAGTCATATATTTGAAGATAATGATTGCTTGCATGAAAATGATGATCACTTGCATTAGGGCAAGACTGTTATGCCTTTTGAACTGAATTCGGATGATGATAGTCTTTTAAAAGTTTTGGAATCATCAATGACTTCTGAACTGATGACAATTTTTTTTTCTAAATTGAAGGTTGATTCAGGGAACTGCTTCTCAAGGAAAGCATTCAGCACATAATTGCTTAGAATAAATGGTCAAAATATGGATCAGTGTCCCAGAAATTGAAAAGGAAATACTCAAGGAAAAAGGATTAGTACTAGAAAATGAAAGTAAGCATTTTCGCCAAAACACCAAACCAATGGCTAAACTCAATGATAAATGTCATAATGAATTTCAACAATTTTGAAAATGAGAATGATGACACATAGAGTAGGAGATAAAGAAAATGAAAGCTGAATTTAATGAAGAAAGACAAAAATTGGATTAATGAAGAAAGACAAAAATTGAGACGCGATCGCCAAACATATGATCTCTACTTAAAATCCAGAAGTCAGTTTGGGAAACGGAGGAGATAGTAAGCCTAAAGTATGAGGCCTTAAATTTGAAAAATATGTTAAAAAAAAGTAGGATACTAAATGGAATTATACATAAAAATACGCTTGAAAGATAAAATAAAATTCATTGAAATGGAAAATGACAGTCTAGATAAAGAAATAGAAGAATTAGGAAGACAGCGATTAAATAACAGGAATTCTCAGAAAAGATTTGTTTCCAATAAAATCACTGAGCAAAGAACATCTCCCAAGATGCCTGTTTCTGAAAGTCATATATTGAAGATAATGATTTGCTGGCATGAAAATAATTATCACTTGCATCAGGGTCAGACTGTTGTGCCTTTTGAACAAAATTCAGATGATGGTGACTTTTAAAAGTGATATAAAATATGATAAATGTCATAATGAATTTCTAAAAGTTTGAAATGGAGAAAGATGATACAAAGAGTAGGAGATGAATTAAATGAAAGCTGCATTCAAAGAAGAAAGACAGAAATTGAAACGCGATCGCCACACATATGATCTCTACTGAAAATCCAGAAGTCAGTTTGGGAAAGAGAGGCGATAGTAAGCCTAAAGTATGAGGCCTTACATTTGAAAGACGAGTTAAAAAAAGCAGGAGACCAAATGGAATTGTATAATACTAAAAAAAACGCTTGAAAGATCAAATAAATTTCATTGAAACGGAAAATGACAGTCTAAAAAAAGAAATACAATAATTAAAAAGATAGCTATTAAATAATTGGAATCTCAGAAACGATTGCTATCGAATGCAGTCCTGAAGTTTTGGTTTAGCTTTATTCCGAATTTTTTACAACAATAATTTATTCACTTCTCGTGCCATTGTTAAAATCAACAAAAATGAATAGAAACTAAAACGCTAGAGCGCACAGAAAAAAGGTAATAAAATAGAAATAAACGAAATACAATATAATTGTAAACCAAAAAAAACACTATCGTAAAACATTATTTTGATAAAATGTAAATAAGTAAATACGATTTTCACCTTCCAGCTCATTTAGCAAGTCCAATTCGTCAGCATACAATGCTTCAAACTCTTCATTGGCATCTGGATAACTCATTGCAATAAACTGAAATTAAATCTAACAAGTACTGAACCCCCCACCATATATTCCCGGTTTACAGAATTCCCGCTAAATTTCTACGATTGGCTTTCGTTCAAAGCGGAAGTGGCGTAAACGGTTTCGGTCGACTTCCGTTTTTCAATTATCTAGTCTGACAGTTTAACCTACTTTCCATTTACTTTCTGCGAAGTTGATTAATTCTTCTGTCTGATCGCTTAATGAACTTTTTTTAGGTTTTTTTTTTTTAATCTTCCTTCCCGTTTTAACTCAACTTTCCATTTTCATTCAAAGTTGATTTTCAAAAAAGCCTGGAAACACATTTGATCTCCTTAATTTTAGCCGCAAACCTGTTAAACTCTAGTTTTAATTTATTAACTCAGGTGAAAAGAAATAATAAGATTAAGGTATTATTCTCAAAAGTGTCGGAGATGATAATAATGCAATTTTCCAGCTAAGAAGTTTTCATCCTCGGCCAGTGATGCGATATAATTATCAACATCCACTTCACAAATACAGTTTTTTTTTTTTTGGCTGATGACGTTGAGTTCGTTAATTCTTTAAATCAAACGATTCGTTTTGTTTCCTAAACTTTGCCGTTGAGTGAGTCATAAGATGGCAATGCCGAACAGAGTAACGGGGTTGGGTCAGTTGTAGTGCCTCGGGGATTGTTTTAACTTCGAGCATCATCTGAGCAACGGCTGCTCGTGAGGTTGACTCTTTGGGATCCGATTTCCATTTCCAATGTGATTGTGTTTGACGCCCACGCATTAGAATACAGGATAATATATCGGAATTGCCTTATCATGCGGCCAAATATTCCCAAAGGTCAGTAAATAATTACTATTTGCAAGTTTTGATTTCGATTTGTAAGCCTAAAGCGTAGACGTAGAGTATTGAAACGGGATTTTAGTTATTTTGCATATTTCTGTGTAATCGTGGAAAATTATTTTTAAATGTATGCTGTTACACGATAATATTATAACATAATTTTATAATTATTTAAATTTGACAACAAAAAGTGGAGGGGGAAAATAATCAATAAGTATCTGTTTGCCGTGACTGTACAAAATATTTATGCAAATTAACGTCTTTCAGAAGAATTTAAAAATTCCCCTAAAGGTCGTTTACGGTTATTTCGGTTAAGCGAAAATCCATCTGTTGCTCAATTTTTTGCCTTCCTTTTTATTTTGTTTTAATGGTTTCATTTCACTTTACAGATCAACGAAACATAAGCATATTTTTTTGAAATGTATTTATATACAAGTTTGTTTAATTTCTATTTAGAATTTGTAAATTCTATTTGAATGCAATGATGCTCTAAATCTCCTGAGCGTAGGCGTGAACTAATTTATGAACTAGTACTTGATGGGAATCCTTTCCCTTCAGCTTTTGATTTATTTTCATATCACACGAAGATCTTATCGCTAGATGATCGTAATGATCACCTGAGGTTCCAAACGGAATTGTTCTGATTGAAAGGCTAATTACCGTTTCTTTTATGTGTTACTCATTTTAAAATATTTAAGTGCAATAAGATGTATTTTAGAATATAACTGAAGAACAGGATTAAATTATATTTTGAATTTGCTGAAAAATATTGGATATACTGTAATTTAAATAGTAAGATTAAAACAATGCTGACAGTGAGATTTATTAATAACGCTTCTGAATTTAAAAAAATCGTTCATAACATTTATTATAACTGAATACCATGGTTAAGATTATACGAATAAACGTCTTGGAAGAGGATGAGTTTAATTTATCCTACCGGTAATATACATTGGTGGTTGTGTGAATTCAGAAACGCATCTAATGGAAGACAAAATATGTAAAGTTTATATCTAAAGAAAAAAATAAGTATATTTCTCAATAAATTTACGAAGAACCAAAACCATCGCGAATAACTCGTCTGTTTCCGATCTAATTGCATTAAGAAGAATTAGTATGTTAAAATTTGTAGATATTTATCTTCTGGATCTAAGTTTTATATCAATACTATTCGATTTCCAGCATATCGAATACTTATAGGATTCTTTTTAGATTTCTAATAATAGCAAAAAATTTATATGTTGTATATTGCTTAAATCGCCAAGAATGAATTTCTTATTTTTCTTCTTGTCCGTCCGAAATCAGTAATCACCTGAATACTTTGAGTATTTTCAGACAGGATGCTGATGTGTAGTTTTCTGTATCAAAGGTGGCACAACTATAATTTATAACAAATAGTATTGTAAGTAGTTAAAATAGAAAATACATAGAAGCTTTAACACAATACATACTGATTAATTTTAAGTTAGACATTTAATAAATTTTGTTAGGATTTTCAAATAAGAATTTCTTTAACTATTTGAATGCCAATTAATAATCAATACGAATGGTAAATGTTAATAAATCTATAATAAATTTGGGTATAATATATAGGAACGCCATTCAGAATTTTGGCCTCTTCAGCAGGATTCTTTTTTTTTTTCCTTAAAAAAAAAAGGCGTTAAATATTTTCTAAATGAATCATAGCATTTACCAATAATCAAGATTCAAATTGATTAGTTACAATCAGTTTAATTTGCGGTTATCTTAATATCCAAATCAATTTGTAGTAGTTGTCTTATTTATTGTGTAATTTTTAAATAAAGTTTTAAAGTTTATAATAAATAGAAAGACTAATGGAGATATTAGGATTTTTTTATTTTAATCTCCTTTTTTATAAATACAATCCTATATTAAATAAAAAATAAATCAATATGAGTCATTCGCGGACCTGGGTGGCTTTCGTTGAAGTTTGAACCTTTATATTTATTGATCTATGTATAAATAAGATTATAGAACTCCTATATTATATAAAAAAAATACTTAGTAACTCCATATCAGCGACTCACACAAGGTAAACTTTTATTTATTTATTTTTGTAAAAAACAAAGTAAAGAAGACATTTGGCAAATCATTTTTTTTTTCTTACTTAAATGTTTCCTACTAGTATTATTACTATTAAAGAGCAAAAAAAAAAAATAGCTCTGCGATTTATTTTCTTAAAGTGATATGTCCAAAGGAGGTGATGAGAAAGAGAGAGAGGGGGATGTTTATCCCTTCCAATTGGGAAAGTAGAGGAGGGAAAAACTGATGTGTTAGTTTGAAAAAATGTTCAAATGATCAAAAATTTTTGTGAGTGTTGTATGTAATCAAGATTGTTTTCTTTGCTGTCTCCCTTTGAAAATTTCTGATTACATTTTGTTGTCCTTTCAACCCTGTTTTCATTCAGCTGAATAATAAAATGTATTTCTTATAATTCAAAATGAACGTTCAAAATAAGCCAGGTAATATAAGCCTGATGATAAACATACTGTTTTAATTATAATTTCTATATTCTTCATTATAATTATAATCAATTGAGAAATTAGAAATCAGCTTATGCATACAGCAGACCTTCAATAAATGTTTATTATTTGAAAGTCTGCTATATCATATAATTTAAGGAATATTCTGAAAGACGTAAAGTGATAATTTGACTTCTAATGTCAGCTGTTGTCTTAGTTTATCTACATATCCTGTCAAGGTTATTGTACCTTTAATATTTGCTGTAAGCCATGAGTTTATTTCAGTTAAATTCACATCTTAACAAAAATTAGCAAACACAGACTTGTCATAACTATATTTTTTATAAATTTGATGTACATTTGCATTAAGTACATTCATTTAAAATATATTTTTAAATTCGTAATGAAATATGAAGGATAAACTGTATGTACTGCTTTTTTTATTAAGATATAAATATTTACTTTACATTGATAAGCCTTATCATGTTTTATTAGTTTGAAGTTTTTACCTTGAATTTTGCTGCTGCTTCCTGAGTTTTATTGTATCTCATTTCAGACTAAACAACCATGTTGCAGCAAATCCTCAGCGATTTGTACATTGATCCAGATTTATTGGCTGAACTGGATGATGAACAGAAACAAACATTGTTTTGTAAAATGCGTGAAGAACAAATAAGAAGATGGCTAATATACGAGGAGCAGTTTGAGAAAAATCTATTAAAACAACAGAAAAAAACACCAAAACTAGGTAAGCAGATATGGAATTTGGACGTGGATTAATTGAATTAGTATTAGTGCTAATAAAGATTGGAAATTTCAATTCAATTTCTGAACTCATAAATATATTGACAGCATCTCAAATATTTCTTCAAAGTCAGTAACAGATTATTATATTTCTACCCTTAATATCTTGATATTCTGCTACTTTGTCAATAATCATTTTCTTTTTTTTTTTTTTCTTCTTTTTTTTTTTTTTTAATTCTAGCTTTCATTAATTTGGGAGATTTAGACTTTGAGCCAAAACTCTTGCCTGAGTTTTTATAGTTACTCAAATAAATCTAACCTGTTGTTAGATTACCAATTGTTTAGAATTTTAGTTTGTTAGGATAATTAATTTTATGATTTAAAAAAAAAAAAATAGTTAATTTCACCATTTATTAGAAGAATTTGGCAATTCCAATTTTTACAGCCATCTAAACATTCAGAAATGAGATTAAGGGAATGTTCCGTATTACGGTGGCTAAAGTTATGCACTTATTAAAATATTTAATATCAAAAATTACAAATAAAGATATTTATTTATTCAGAAATGTTTGCTCATTATAATCATCATTACTATTTATTTTCTCATTTCTTAAAAAAACCAGTTTGCAAAGTATTGAATTGATTAGATGTCAACAACAATTATTGTTCCCATCATATTGATAAATTAAAAAGAAGCGTAAATCAAAAATAACTAGTTAAATGGGTCATTTTCAGAATCTTCATCCGTATCAAATTTTTTAAAAAAACTTATTATTTTCTTTTGCTTTTTAATTCCAGTTTAAGGCATTATGATGGATCATATAGAAACAAGCTTTAGCTTCCACATTTGTTGAATTTCTTCTGCTCGTTCAGTGTTTTTATTATTATTATTTAAGTAAATTTGTATGATGTGGGTAGAACTGCTGAGATATCAAATAGTGTTTGTTGTTTGTTATAGTTATCAGTGAAAAATTATCAACTTTCAGTGCTATTTCTTTTTCCTAAAGGTAAACAAAAACAAGTTCGGTTTTTAATGGGGACTGATGGCAATCCTTGGACATGGGTTATGGGAGAGCATCCGACAGATAAAAGTATAGACGAAATCTTAGTAGAGGAAGCCAAAGAAAAAGCTAGGTTGTTAGCAGAAAAGGAGGCTGTGGAGTTAAGGTACTGTATGCTTTGTTATTCTAATGATTCGGTGTCATAATTGAGGCAAAACTAATAGTTTCAATTTAATTTTAATTTTTCCTTGCAACAATACGAACCTTTTATTAAACACTTTGGTTAAAAGTTACCTTCACTGACAGAATTAGGTGCATGTTGAAAGCTAATTTTTAAAAGTTAGTGGTAAGCATATCCGCTAAAGATATTATAAGTTTGATGGATGTTTATATTGTTTCTTAATTGTCATACAAAGAAGAAAAAAAAGGATTCAAGCTTTTAAGATAGAGACAACAGTTAAAATAAGCATTTTTGTCCAACACCATTGTGAAGTTTATTTCCAAGGTACTCACTGGAGCTACAGATAATGAGCTAGAAAACAGAAGCCATCATAAGATGTGGCCCTTCAACACACATTAGCCGCTCAAAACATATTTGAAAGCTCAAAGTTTAATAATAGCTCCTTATTCGTTTAAATACAAATTACACCCCTAGGGAAGAAACTTTAAGACCAGAAACCATTATTATAAATTACCTTTAACTGTTTCTCCTCCCAATTTAGCACAAATTGGATCTCTAAAAACCCGAGATAAAAGAAACTCACTAATTACATGAACACTGGTATTTGATAGTTGGTTCCTGCTTGCTTCGATTTTAAGAAGAATAAAAGTAATTTGAATTGAGATTTACTTTTGACAAAAATAAAGCATCAGATGTAAAGTATCCACAGCTTTATCCTCACAAGAGATAAGAGGCTTTTGTATTCCAACCAGATGGGATGAAGTAGAGTCAGACCTCTGATCCTTGTCACCTTATTCCCTAGGAAAGAAATCTGGGACTAATTTGATAGAAGGTTGGTTGGACCCCCCAAAGCAGAATATCGAGCGACGGGGCGACAATGTCGCAGAACGAAAGTGAGGGCTGCAGAAAGATATAGTATAGAACAGGAGTCTTTTTTTTTTTTTTTTTTTTTTTTTTTAGTTGTCGATTTGAAGATTCGTTGTTTTTTTCTGCACCTGCAGAAAGTTTTTCGTCTTAGCATCAATCGTCGCAGAAAGATAAAAAACGATTCTGCTTTCGGGGTTGGACCTATCTAGAGAATAAATTAATCAGAGAAAAAAAAAAAAAAATCCCTTGACCCTTCACCAGTGATCAAAGCTCAAATCCTCTGAATGTAAAAAGCACTTTACCATTTGGATCATGGAATCAAGTCTGACAAAAATACAAATGATTTTCCTTAATAAAAATTCGGAGGGGGGATAAACCTCTCCGAGGGTGATAAGCAATCCCAGAAGTGAGGAGTAGACGAAAGAGGCAGCTATTTAGGACAGAAAAAGCACAGAGGGAAACAATAATTCATAAAATAAAAATAAAATATATTTAGGGTTTCTAAATATTTAGAAATAATATCACATCAAAAAATTTCTACTCTCCATAATATAAGTTTTGTGGTGTATCAAATTTGCAAATACTGAATATCTTGAATGCAAAAGATCAGTAGTTTAGTTTGATTTTCCCCTCCCTTTTCGATGTTCATTTGAAGGAATTTTTGACATTTGTTTTAGAATAATCCAACACTAAAAGTGAAATTACAATTGCAACTTTATTTTCTTCTGCTTTGCTTTTTGTTTATTAAATTCATTTTTATCCTTTGTTTGATCTCTTTAGCAGATGTGGAAACATATCCAAATAATTTACTACTATAACGAATCAATATGTTTTTTTATAACAAGAAATGATTACGAATTTGGAGTGCTTTTATTATTATTGTGTTGGTATTCTTGGTAATTTTTTTTAAATTAACTTACGTGTTATTTTTAACTTACATCGATCAATTTTTAGGAGGTTCCTGGTGTTTTTGTTTTAGTGTAGCTGAAGCGTGAATCACTTCCTACACAATTAATTCTGCTACATCTTTCTTTTTTTAATTTTTTTTTTATAATAATTTATATATATTTCATATTACAAGAAATTGTGTTGACCTTGAAATGCTTGAGCAACTTATGTAATTCTATATATTTGAGTGCACTGATTTAGTTAAATACTAAGTTTTTGTTGAAAGTAGGCCGTGCAGTTAATGAGTTGAAACTTTATAGACATATATATATTAATTTGTATTAAATTAAGTAATATTGTTTTCAAAGTCATCAATTTATTAGTAGAAGTTTACCAGGATTAAGCTTAATAGATATCATTCACTTGATTGCTGTCCTTTGTTAAGTAACTTTTGAATTCTTTGATTACTTATTTGTCTTGTTTTGAACTTTGGTTTGAATAGGAACTTAAGATTGTCTTTCTTGTTTTTATAATATACACAATTTGTGGAACCTGTCCTAGATAAAAGTGCAATTTAATATTCAATAAATGATTAGAATTTTTTGTTGAAATATAAAGCTTGAAAATGCACGATATTTGGTAAACATACAATTTCTCTTTATCAATTCACTCTGTAGTCTAAACTAAAAAGATACGTAAGAGAACACAATGGTAAGTTTGTAAAGGTTTGTTCCTTTTTGTTCATTTAAATTAAGGTATTTGTACAACCTTAATTTAATTGAACAAGAAGGAATAAACCTTTAGGTTGAGGCAAATAAAAGCCCTTTTCTAAGGTTTTCCCAAACCATCCTCTAAGGTGGCAAAATTCCATGTTCAGCAGATGTTGAAAGGTAAGTCAAAAAGAAAAGAAGCAGTTGAAAGGACAATTAAAGTTTTTATGTCATCCATTATTTTATTATCTATAACGAGAGCTTCCTTTGTCAACTATTCTTTGTGTGGAAAGCCCACAATATCCCATATAAAAAACTCTGTTTATTTCCACATAAAACTCTGATATTAAAGAAATTGAAGAAATTACCAAAACCTTGCAAGCCTTCAAAAACAAATGCCTTAGAAGAGTTTTAAATAAAATATCCAATGGCGAAGATTATTATATGCAACCTCTGGCAAAGAGCTAATGAAGAACCTATAAATACTTAAATCGGGCAAAGAAAATGGAAGTGGATTGGACATTGTCTCAGAAAAGATGATTCTATTGAAAAGGAGGTATTAAAGCGGAATCCAGAATAAGATCAAAAATGATATGAAAGAGAAACTTGGAAAATGGGCTTTAAAATAATCTGGAATTCATGGGCATAGTTAAATATATTAGTTCAAAACTGTTTAAGGTGGAAAAAAAATTGTTGAAGTCTAATTAACCGTCATTATAATTCTGCTACGATAATATTTAGATAGTACAAAGCACATTTTAACCTATTCTCTGAGCAGCATGGTGGTTTGATATCTATAATGAATTTTAATAAAAAAAAGTATATTAGTTACAAGTTTGAATGCTTTTGTCCATAAAACAAATGCATTGAAGGCAGCAGGAAGGGAGTTTGGAAGAAAGCTAAATTAATAATTTACAGGAGAAACCAGTGAGAAGAACTGATGTAAGTTAAGGTAATGTTATGGTCTGGTCCGAAGTGCAGCAAATATTTGTACATGGATAGCAAAGATGTGGACTATTTTACTAAAATGTTAAATAATTGAAGATTGCAATCATGTTTGTTATGTAAATACGTAAAGAAAAAAAATGCAGTGGAGAAAGAATTTTTTTTTTTTTATTTGCTATTTATAAATATTGTCCATGAGTTTTCTTCCTCCATTTCCCTTCAGTTTGATAATTACTGCATATTTGCCTCCTCCCTTTTTATCCCCTTGAAATTTTAAGAAAAAAAAAAGGAGTGAAATTAACTGAGTAAATACAAAATTCACATTAACAAATTTATACAACTGACAAAGGACAATTTTCTGCACGAAGGTTGTTTTGTTTGCTTTTTAAACAAAATTTTAACTTTTATTAGTGATGATTTTTATCTGATATTTCCACATAAAAGTGAAAAAAGTTGTTTAATTTGCTTGTAACAGAAAGAAAGAAAGCAACAGTACTGTTCTATCATCATCCAGCAATAAAACTTCAGCAAGTCCAGAAAAAGATACAAAAACAGAAGATAGTGCTATTGAAGAAAGAAAAAGAGAAGAATGGCTTCAAATGAAACAAGAACAGTTATTGAAGGTACTAAAATTTAAATTTTCTATTCTTGAAATACTCATTGTTCCTCAGATTTTCATGAAGAACATATGAGAGGCAGTTAAATGAAACCTTACCAACACTAAATATTTGAAGATGATGTAATTGCAGACAGGAGGTTTGAGTAAACATGTGCATTATTACATATTTAGATATTCATTTAGTTATTTTATAAAATGTTTTATCAATAATTTTATTAGTGTCAATGACATTTAGTATCGATGTGTCCAAACAGGAACAACAACAATTTGAACCAAAAAATAATTTCTAATATAGAAAGGTTATCGCCAGTGAAGTTTCATTGGCATTTTCTTTTCTTTTTTTATACAGACTAAATCCTTGAAAATCGTAGCTAAAGCACTGAAATCAGCAATTCTGAAGTGGACAGGCTTTCTTTAAGAGAATTCAGATCCAAAACAGACAAATATCATGAACAACAATGCAAACGTGTCAAAAATGAATGAGCTTTTACTGTGTAATAACTGCATTACAGAGAACGAAATATTAACAAAAATTGGCCTGTTGTGGAAATTTCATTTAATGCACAATCGTTTTCAGTATACAAAAGGTAGTGTGCAGAGATTGTTAAACAAAATACTGCTGCACTGAAGAGAAACATATGAGTAATTAATGATTTATGATACTTTATGGATGGAATGTCATTCTCATTAGCATAACATCTGGTGATATGACAGAGCTAGCATTTTGAGCCAGAAGATAAGCATGGCAGTCATACAATGGCATTCACTTGCCATTGCTAAAGAAAACAAAATACAACCAAGAGCAGGAATAGTTAAGTGCCTAGTTTTTTCCTAACTTTCATAGCCTAACAATCAGTGAACAGACATAAAGAAAAAGTATTATCCTTTATGGTAACACAAGATCACATAGCTCACAAATTTTGAAGCAGTTATCACAGAAATTTAGGAAGGAGATGTTTCATCTTACAGCTCAGGATCTGTTTTTAGTACTCTCAAGAAATTGTTTAAAGACTACAAAATTTACAATGCAAGTGGCTGTCCAATGATGGTTCCAGTATCCAATTACTACTACCGCAGTAATCACTGTGATAAGTTTTAATATCCAGTATCATTGGTGTTTATTGTTATCGATATTATTTGTTTTAGTTGACTATCTCTTCTATTGAAATTTTTATGAATAAATACTCCACATAATATACTCTGACATAAAATATTCAACAGCATTTTTACATCCTTACAAGTTTCTTCTGCGGATACCTATGTTGCTTATTTTGGATTTCAGTCTGGATTGTTTGTTTTAGCAATAAATAATAAATGGAGAGAATGAGACAAAATGCAGTGGCTGAATTGATGAAGACAAATAAAATCAAATATTAAGCACACTCCGTCTTTAGAGAAGTACAAATATTTAGGATACTACTGAGAAGTACAAATATTTAGGATACTACTGCTGAACTTCTCTGTTCTTTAAGTATGTGCCATTTCTTGCTTATAAAATCTGTTTAACTTTAAACATCATACGTAAGTGTTAAAGTCTATACTCCTTGATTTTATTCATCTTCATTATTCAATAAGTGTGTTTTATCTGTATTCTCTCTATTTATTGTTTTATCAAGACACATTAAGCGAAAACTTTGTATTGTTAACTTACTTTTCAAAAGGATTAGTCCTACTTTTATATTCAATTCATTGCAGATTTATATTTTCCAATTTATTCTAAAGTAATAGTCAGTATTCCAGTTGATAACGCTGATTTACTGTTTCTACGTCTTTTCTAATATAATAAACTGATAGCAAAAAAATACACTATTTGTATCTGAAAATTTAAAAAAAAAGAAAAAATGAATTCAAAAGCCCTAAAATGTAAACTGTTCATCAATGAATTATCTTTGATCATAACAGTAATGGATCCATTCTCTGTATGAGTGGAAATTCAAGTGGTTCAACTGATTTCTCGGATACTTAACATTTTGTTGAAATGAAACTCAGTACAGCCATGACACATAGTTATTGGAAGAAGTATTAGTAAAAGACGTATGTTTTTAAATATTTATTGTTATATATAAAAAAAAAGAACTGAATTAACTTTGTATTTAAGTTAATTTAGTGTATAGTATTCCGGTGATATTAAAAAAAATGTTTGGCAAGAAATAGTTACACTGTTTATGTCATTTTCAGGTCAAAAATAAAAGTGATGGAAAGGTTAGTGATGATTCTCTAGTCAGGATAAAGGAAGAACGAACTATTGAAATATTCAAAAACATTCAAGAAACACAAAGAAAAGCAACAGAATTATCAGAAATTATAAGGCGACAAGAAGAAGAGCAATGGAAAGAAAGAGGTAACTAAAGGAATAACCTTATTTATTTGTTTGTTTGTTTGCTTTTATTGGATCCCTTTCTAAACTTAAAAATATAATCTGACATTTTTTATTGCTAGATATATATTTTGTTTTGTATTCAATGATGTACCAAATAAATTCAGAACATTGTATTGTAAAACATAATACAGGTACTCCTCACTTTACGCCTATCTGCTTAACAACCACTCACGCTTACGACCTCTGCCCTTGAAGGTACAACTTCTATTTCATCATCGTCTTCTCCCCTTACCTGGACCCTCTACAGCTCCAGATAACCAAATAAACAAATGATAATATGTACATATGCATGTCATTTTATGAATAAATTTGAAGCTTGTTGCATAATTTTTATAATTTACAACGATTCTATATTCCCGGCGCCAAGCTCCTCGCTTATCGACCAATTCGCTTAACGACATAGTCGTCAGAATGGAACTCAGTCGAAAAGTGAGGAGTACCTGTATACAGCCTATTTTTTAATTCTTTAGCCATTTTTAATATACTACACACCATTATAACAACTTAGTCTCAGAATGTTATATCAAAAGCATGATATCTTCATACAGTGTTTGTCTTTGAATAGACAAAAACTACATTTGGCAAAGTTTCTATACTTTTAGTGATCTATCTTTATTGTGTGGGGGGAAAAATAAAGGCGCTTATCAAAAAATATAGAAAATTAGTTTTGAACTAACTCAGTAATTAATGAAATTACTGATTCAACCAATGAATTGACTAAGCAATGCATTTTACTAGGTAAACATAAAAATAAAAAGATACTATGCATTTTGTTTTTTATAATTAGAAAAGTAATACAGTCGGACCTCTATTTAACGAACCTCTATTTTGCGAACTTTTCTTTGGAACCAAGAACATTTTGCTAATTTCTTCGTAAAATAACCTCCAAATAGCGAAGTGCATTTTCTATTTAACGAACTTTTTCGTGGTATCTCTTTTTTTTTTTTTTTTTTTCCTCCTTGAGATCTTTTTATTATTAATATTCCCTTAGAGGAAATGAAAGAAATGTGGATACAGCTGAGGGAAAAAGATGAAATTAATGATGATGTGCTGATTAATGATTATCTTTCACTTGATTTTGGAGTTGAGACCTCGGAAACACTAACTGAATCGGATATTTTGGACAGTGTGAAAAATAAAAACAATACAACTATGAATTGCGATGAAGATAAAGATGATGAAAATGGGAATGATCATGATGCAGAAATAAAAAAAAAAAACCTTCGTATGATGAAATGCTAAAATCATTTGAAACAATCCGATGCGGATTACAATTTGTAGAAAATACTGAAGGGGTTTTTGGTGCATTGCAAAGATGCAAGACTTACTATGAACAAAAACACTTTTTCTAACAGACTTTATTCGTAAAATTTAAGTACACATGTGGTAATGTATGCTTTATGTCATTAAAATTATTACTTTTTTTAATAATATTGAATAATTAAAGGTGAATCTCTATTTAACGAATTTTCCATATATAACGAACTTTTTTTCGGGATTTAGCGACTTCGTTAAATAGAGGTCTGACTCTATATGAACAAAACTTTTGATTGGTATTATAGTAAGATTGGGTTGGGATTGCACTAGGATTATATAAATATAGAAACAGTAAAAATTACCTTAAAGTTTCAATACTCCACAGAGTATAACATCCTCAGAAGTAGATTGTTAAATGATGATACTCCATGGAGTATTGAAATCGTAAGGTAATTTTTAGCGGCCCCTAGGTTACAGCTTGCCTGTAAAACATAGGAGACCGCTGTTGCTTTTATGCTTGCTGGATGTCACACTCTGTAGCGGCCAAACGGTTAGAGTATTAGAATGAAACCTTCACCATTGTGTTCAGCATCAAAAAGTAGGTGACCACGTCCAAAAAATCAGACCTCCAGGACCACTCCCTGACCGAAAGTTGGGGGGTCAAAAGTGGCCACGTCCAACAAAAAATTTTGTTTATAAAATTGTGCATATTATGGGGCCGCTTTGCTTTTGTCACTGTCTAAAAGCAGTAATTATCTTGTTATTAATTTTTATTGTTTCTATATTATATATCCTAGTACAATCCCAATCCAATCTTACTTTTATTTTCTTGCACGTTAATCTGTCAACAGTATTTATTCAAACCCCAGATGCCAAGTGGATAAGGCATTTAACTGTGGGCTGGAGGAGCCAAGTTCAATCCTCGTTGAATTCTCCTCCAGACAGGTCCTAGGTTCACCCAATTCTCTCTAGAATGGGTATCAGGTTTCTTTCCAGGAGGTAAAGGCGGACTAGCATTGGACTGACCATCTGACCTCATCTCAGTCCCAGTGGATTGATTCAAATTTTCCAGTGATAAAACAAATTTTTATTGAACAATAGCAGTGTCATTGTTACTTTGTTAGTAGTGTGTTGTGTTGCCTCTGGGTGTTATGCATTATGATAGAGGGCATGGCATGGAGTGAAACAACGATCTGATGATGTTGCAGTTCAAGTGCTGCTTGAAATGTTAGATGCAGTTCACATCTGATAATGTTCCAGACAAGCTCATTGAGAGACAAGTCTGGCCAAGGAAGGGGTTGAATTGCTTGGAGGCACTGCTGGAAAACGTGTAAAGTAGATGTGATTATCTTCTTGGAAAATAGCTCCTGAAAGGCAAAATATGAAGAGGGAAAATAATGGATTGCTCCCTTCACCATTACACTAGATATAAAGTTTGTGTGCCTCTCAGTAATACTGCCAGGTTTTGAAAGCTGCTGTGTTATCCTCCATACATGGATGTGATGATGATCTGTTGCAAGGCCGAAGCAGTATTCATCACTAAACACAATATGAGACCATTAAGAGCAGATCAAGTCTCTGCAGTGGCATGGCACCACTCTTGACAGAGCCTCTAGTATTTGTCTAGCAATGGTGCAGATAGATATTATATAGAAGATGCCACATCTCTCTGGATAGTGAAGAATGAAGTTGTTAGGGCTTGCCTCACTACAAATTAGTTGTCTAGCAGTGGTAATATTAGGCCAACCAGAGCCTTGGCAGCATGTCCTCACACAATCATCGATTCCAGTATCTTTCTACAGAAGAATTTACTACAACCCAGATGGCGAGCGATTCGTCTGCAAGAGCAGCCAGCTTCTCACAGTTCCATGATGCATAGTTTCATCTCTTGTGAAACCCTGCAAATGCTAATAGGCTCTTTGAGCACTTTGTCAAGGGAAATTGATGTGAATACGACAGTTCCAATAATAAAAGGGATCTAGTAAGATTCCAAGGGCCCTTATATGGACCACAAGGTGGACACTTCCATTGAGCAATGGGGGATGATAGTGATGTTTCTTGACAACTAAACTTTAATCATTTGAATAACTAATGGGAAGATAGTTGCATATGGAGTTTCTTAGTATTTCAATTTTTTTTTGTCACAAACTGTATGCCACATTAGTATCACATATGATTCCTTCAGTCCTTATAATGTTTTTTAGGAATTATTTTGTCAGTTATTGTCATCAATTTTTAATTATTTTTTAATCTTTAATAGATGATCTCTTAATACATCATTTCATCATGCTATTCAAAATGTTGTATCCTTGTAGTTTCTTGTTAGTAAAAATACAAAGCTTAAAAACAAATCAACCTTTTTTTTAATTAATTAATTAACTTTTTTCTTTCTTTTCCAAGAACGAAAAGCTAAAGAAACCGAGATCCAAATTCGAGAAATTGCTAGAAAAGCACGAGAAGAACATAAACGAATGAGCGATTCTAACCTGTTTAGACTTGTTTCTTTACCTGATTCTGACATCAAAAAAGAAAATTCTGTTAACAGGACCAAATCAGCTGATTTCTCTATGAATAGGCTGAGTCAACCAGAACTGAATCCTGTTCAAGCAGATCCTGCAGTTTCACTTAAACAAAGACGGTGTGCTGCTTTTTCAATAAATAACAGGTGAATTGTGATTTTGATTTCTTAAAGAGGATTGTTTTTATTTATTTATTTATTATTTCATTTTTTTTTTTTTATTTTTTTTTAGTAATAGAAGTGCCTAATATTAGGATCAGCATTTAATAGTGAATTAAAATATCTTAAATTGTATTTGTCCAATGACTTATAGTCAAATTGAAAGCAAAAGAAATACTAATAATAATTGTAACTTAAAATCTATTTTACTTCTAAGAAAAAGAGATTTTACTTGCCTGATGATTCAATGAAAAGAGCAAAAAACGAAGGCACAACGCAAATAACAAGAGAGGAAAGGATTCGCACCCTGAGTTTGTCATCGGGAAGAGACTGGGACGGGCCGTTTTGTCCTTTTTAGGACTCATGAGCCAGCCAAACTTCCCTGGTGACAGACTCAGAAAGGTGCGTGGGACCGTAATCCCGGTTCTCGTTCCCGAGTATGAGACCTCCCTCCTTAAAAATCCTAACAATTAATAAGTATCAATCAAGGATACATTTATTCCATGGCCTGCACCTGACTAGGCAAGGAATAAGGAATTTAATAAAGGCATTTAAAATAGAAATATGCTGTAAATTCATTAAAGAAAAAGAGATTTTACATGCCTAATGATT
>JAFIDM010006943.1:10820349-10843732 GCA_023159025.1 Thereuonema tuberculata | reverse complement strand
TATATATATATATATATATATATATATAAATCCAAATGACAAAACTTAAATCGCCATCTTTTCAAGTTTCGTGATGCAAATATTTCATTCAATGATTTGCAATTTAAAATTCAGAAATTTACAAGTAATGTTAGTTTTAATTTATTTCAAAATATCTTTTTACAAGAGTTAAGAAGATATCTTACCATTAACTCTAAAATAGATGATTTTTTGAATAATTTGAATTATCTCATTAATGAATTTAAAAATAATAATTTTCCTAACAAAATTTTAAATACTTATATTATTCGATTTCAAAAGAAATTTAAATTTCAAATCTACAAAAAATATAAAATTAAATATATTCATTATTTTATTTAATCATTAATCTTCTAAACAGGACTTGTTATATTTTGATCATTCAAGTTATCTCATGACAACTTAGAATTAAATCCTCTATTTCAGGAAGTTTTAAGTTTGAATTGATAACTGTCATCTTTTGCTCTTAATATTTTGTAGTATGTTTTAAGAAATTTTCTGTGTATGTATGGGAAATGGATAATTTTTCTATGTATGTATGCAGAATGAATAAATTTTTTATGTATGTATGTAAAATGAATAATTTTTTTTTTTTTTTTTTTTTTTTGTATGTATGTAAAATGAATAATTTTTTTATGTGTATAAAATAAATAATTTTTATATGTATATATATGTGAGAGATTTTTATACATATAGCCAAAAAAAGCATATAATTTAAAAGATAATTTAAAAAAATAAAATAAATTTAAAAAACCTAAAAAAATATTAAAAAAGAGAGTAATTTTCTTATAATAAAGCGCTGTTATGTTATTTCTAAAAAATTTTTTAGCTTAGTTTCAAAATTCAACACCAGGTGCCGCTGATGACGTGTAGGTACATTCGAATCTTAATACTTACACAGAAACAGCTTTTTGAAATTAATTTGGTTTTTAAATTTCAGAAAGCTGTCCGGCAAATTTTATATATATATATATATATATATAAAACAAATTTTACTCTTTTTAAAAAAGTTAGACAGTGTAAACGTTCACCCGAACAAACACAAAAAAATCACGTTTATCACTGGCATTTTCTTAGGCAAGATGGGCCTCAACCAGGGGCCTAAGTGTTGCTAAGGTATTGATGTAAAATGTTCGCAGTGCCAATGATGGCTGTCTTTTGTAATTCAGCTGTTGTTATTACTGGTGCTCCAAGTCTGGTGTAATAGTCCATAAATTTAGGTGATAGTGTTCCTAGTGCACCAATGATGATTGGCAGCACTGTAGTTGTTTTATTCCATATTCGTGTAATTTCAAGTGCCAGAGCCCTGTATTTGTTGATTTTTTCCAGTTCTTTTTCCTGGACTCTATAGTCCCCAGGGATGGCGATGTCAATTAGGGTCACATTTTGTTGTTCAATTAATGTAATATCGGGCGTATTAGCTGTTACATGCTGGTCTGTTTGGATACGAAAATCCCAGAGGATTTTAACTTGCCTGCTGTCCAAGACCTTTTCTATACTGTGATGCCAGGGTTTTTCTGATGTATGGAATCCAAATTTACGGCATAGTGCCCAATGTATTTTCTTGGCTACATCATCATGTCGCTTTTTATATTCTGTGTGAGCAATTGTAGAGCACTCACAGATTATATGATTTACAGTTTCTTCTCGGTTGTTACACAGTCTGCAGAGGCTGTTGGTGCTTGTGCCTTGTATTTTGGCCTTCATAACATTGGTCTGAAGGGCCTGTTCCTGTGCAGCAAGGAGCAGACCCTCAGTCTCCTTTCTCAATGTACCATTTTTTAGCCAAGTCCAGATGATATTTTTGTCATGTTTATGTTCGATTCCTTTGAAGAAAGTCCCATGAAGGGGTTTGTTTTTCCAGGTTTCTAGTCGAGTATTGTACTGATCTTTTTTTGTACTCTATTTTGGATTTGGTGGCTTTCAGGAAATTTTCAGTTTTAACTGCTTTTAGCAGTTTTTCATTACTGTTATTGATGTAGTCACGGAGGCCACATTTTTCCTCTTCAACAGTTTGTTGTATCTGTAATAAACCACAACCTCCAATGGTGCGTGGTAAATACAGTCTATCAATGTCACTCTTAGGGTGTAATGAGTGATGTATCGTTAAGAGTTTTCGTGTTTTTTTATCGAGTGTCTCCAGTTCAGCAATTGTCCAGTCAATAATAACCGCTGGATATCGAATTAAGGGCACTGCCCATGTATTTATTGCACGAATAGTGTTTCCAGCATTGAGTTTAGATTTTATATATCTTCCTGGGGAATAGCCTGTGCTTCTATGAGAGTCCAGAGTTCGTTTGTGGTGGATGGTGGAGAACAATTGCTTATCTACAATATCTTGATCATGTTCAACCGAGGACATATAGGGCAAATATACAAGCCAGGAAAGAAATGGTATTTGCCATGCATGGAAGAGGGGACTTAGACATTTCGGGCCACAAGTGGGTGAGCATTATCCTGGCTGAAATATAGTGCCAGGACAACTCTGAAGGAAGGACAGTACCTCTGGCTCTAAAACATCCCCGCTGGCTGTTGAGGGTTCCCGGAATTCGTATCGGGTGAGATCGCGAATTGAACTCAATGGCACTCCAAACCATACATTTTGTGTTTGGCTGGTTTGACGCTCCAAAATTCACACTTCAAGCTGGCATTCACCATGATGTCTTTGAACATGTATGTGACCATCATGTTGGTGTATCAAGTTTAAGCATGACTCGTTAAAAAAACATGATGTCATTCCAATCAGCATTCCCATGTCTGTGGTCAGGACCCTCATTGCAGTCTGAGGTGTTTGTGGTTGAGGGTCAATGAAATACACAGAATGGACTGCAAGCTACTAGTCCTCTGTTCAGCAGATGACATCGAACTGTGCTGAAGAACAAAGCCTAACCTGTGATAGTGCTCCAGTGCTGTGTTAACACCGTGGATGTTGATGTACAGTCGGTCACTGCCACGCAGTGCAGGTGTCTGTTGTTGTGTGCATTCATATGATTTTGTAGTCCAGTCCCCAACTTCTGTGCATCTAATTCTTATATGTCCTTTGATGCAACGTTCACATCACTATATTGGCTTTTCTTCCTGAATGAGTGGCAATTTCACTGTAAGAAAATCCAGCTTCTCTCATCCCAACAAGCCTTCCTCTCTCAAAGTACATTGGGTGTTTACAATGCGATCTTCTTCGGTGGTGGAGCATAGTGAGACACAAGACACCATTTCCATCCAGTGTCGACTCTTCACTAATTGCAACATCTTGTTTGAGATACCTATTTATATCCAAGACAATAAAGTTCAGAAGGTGCTGCTCCAAAGCCGCATTTGAATTCCCCTAACATATTCATTTGCCATTCCTCAACTTGATGTACATATCTTGTAAGTTTCAAGCTAATATCATCACTCCTTCATGATGTCACAATTTTCAAAAACAGTAATGTGTATTGAAAAGGCATTAATATGAAATATGTTTTATAAGCAGTCAAATATATACTACAAGACTGTTTATGATAATTCCATTCTATTTTTCAATTTTACAGAATTTCTTTGCTATTTAACCAACAGGACAAAAGAAAAAAAAAGTAAAAAATAAAGTATAATTTATGAATTTTATTAATGAAAAGTTAGTTTTGACTTTGCTTTCATTAATTCCTTTCCTCTTCTTCTATTAGGAATTATAAGTCGAACTGAGGCAGAAGAGTTACTGAATGGAACTGCGGTAGGAACTTTTCTTGTTCGAGTCAGCGAACGCATTTGGGGATATGCCATTTCATATAAAGCAGCTGAGCGCTGTAAACATTTCCTTATTGATGCATCTAGTGGAGACTATCAGTTCTTTGGAAATGATCATCTAATTCATCAGAAATTGTCCGATTTGGTTAATCATCATAAGGTAATTTTGTTTCTTCTTTTATTTCAAATGTTTATTTTACAGTTTCTTGTAGTCATTAGTTATATTTGTTTTTTGTTTTTTTCGGGGAGGTGGGTGGATGGGGGAATGTTCATTGCACATTAAATAAGCAAATATTGCGAAAACATATCCTTTAGTTTTAATGACAAAATAGTCATTAAAATCATCAAATCATTTCATTTACAAAAGAGCTTCAGGAACTAGCTGAAGTTTTTAAACATAGTTTCTCCATCTGTTAATTTTATTTTCAATCTTTAAATAAAACAATAAAGCTGATGTATTAAGTTAAATGACAATTATTTACATGCACAAATCTAACAAAAATTTGATTTTAATGATTTTACAAAGATTATTCTTATTTTCATAAGTTAACCATTCCCTCTTTATTTCAGTCCATCAAGCTCCGATAGTTCACATTATTTTCTTTACATTGCATAATTCCAATGTTCAGATCAAAAACTCTGAATCCTACAATGGCTACAGTTGTTGTTGTTGTTGTTGTTGTTAATCCTATGAATAATACTGTATCCTAATCATTTACAGTGGCAACTTTTGTGTTGCTAAGCTTATTTCTTCAGACTTGATAATTCAGATCTACATTTTCACTTCCTAAAAAAAGTTTTTATTTTTCTGTTTTCGAAAGTTAACTATCAGCTATCCACTTCTAATAAGAGAAGCATTACCATTAATATATTCATTCTGCATGTTTCATTTTGCAGACGTTGCTGATTTCCAGTATCTTTCTGTATATGTTGCAAGGTCTCTTGACTATTGAATAATTACACAGGCTAACAGTGGTTTTGGTGCCTGGGTATTTAGAGCTGATTTTAAGTATAAGTGGGGTGCTGAATCCAAATATGGCATTAGTTTTTTCCTTAGCAGCTCTAGTTTCTGAGATATAAAAATGTCGTGACTTATGTTATGATATATTAACATGCGGATGTGTGTGTGTTGGTTTTCTAATAAAAACCATTGAAATCTAAAGTCTTTATATATTTTCTAGAGCACTTTAGAGCAATGAAAATCATATAAAAAATTACAGTAGCACTTTACTAACTACAGTTACACTTAGTTTTGAAGAAAAAAAAAAAATCACTGACCAAACAAAAGTCAGTCTTCTTCTTTTGCATGACATTCTTGAATGTACTTTGTTTGAACAGTTTCTTTTGAGGTTCCAGCTGTAATCTGCCATCATGTGGGTATCCCATCTTCCTTGGTAGCGGCCTTCCATAATTTTTATTTCCTGGTGAAATCTTTCACCTTGTTCTTCACTTGTATTGCCTAAATTTTCAGGAAAACAGTCCAGTAGCTATGTAGATAGTGAACTTTTAAGCTCATATTATATCCAAGGTTTTGAAGTTGTTGAGCATCTCGTTTAAATAGCTCAGCATAGTTTTCAGCTTTGCGGTTGCCCAGGAAATTTCTGACAACCTCGACAAATGACATCCATGCTTTCAGCTCAACCTCATTCATGAACTCCACAAAAACCAGATCTTTTATAAGCTGTCTTATTTGTGGGCCATCGGAAATTCCAGCTTTCAGTTTTTCTGTACTTATCTGAGGCAATTTTCTTTCTATGTAAGCAAAGCATGAAACATTCTTATCAGGAGTCTTTATAAACTGCTTCATTAGGCCTAGCTTGATATGCAGTGGCGGAAAGATGATTTTCTCTCTTCCAACTAGAGGCTCGTTAATGATATTGTTTTTCCCAACAGCCATTTTTCTCTCTTAGGCCACTCCTTTTTTATCCAGTGTTTTTTTTTTTTTGGTCCCTGCTATCCCAGAGGCACAGAAAACAAGGATATTTAGTGTTGCCAGTTTGCTGTCCAAGTAGAAAGTTTATCATCTTTAAGTCCACACAAATTACCCATTGATGTTCCTGATATTTTATCTTCTCCATGACCAAAGCTATGGTGTTGTATTCTTCCTTCATTTGCATTGAACGAGCAATTGGTATTAAGCCATATTTGTTGCCATTGTGTAGAAGGACGCATTTCAAACACCGCTTAGAGCTATCAATAAATAGACAATCATCTAGCGGATTTTTCTGGAAGTTATTTGAGTGATTGGAATCAGATACCGACAGATAGCAGCACATATGACAAAAATAAGGACATTTTACGAGTTGCTCTAAGAAGCAATGGGATTGAAATGAGTTACAGTTTTGTCACACCATACTTAAAAGAGGTTTTACATTACTTTATGAATTTGGTTCATAAAAAAATAATATACAATAAGCTGGTAGTTTGTTGCAAAAAGAAGATATACGACTGCAGAAACAAAGAGGAAACAGCGCTTAAATAGTTTATTTATGAATTTATTTAAGTGTATGTTATCAATACCTTATATGTATAAATAGTTGAAACATTTATTCGTAGGGTATGCTGCATCTAAAAAAGTGTAGCTGATAGAGAAAAACTGATTTCATTTTTAGATTCAGCGCCCCAAATAAAGTTAAAATCAGTTCAAAGAGCCTAGGCACCAAAAAAAAATATTTTTTTTTGTCGGCCTGTGTTATCTGACAAAGCATAATTTTTGATAATTGTCTTTTAGAGTCATAAAATTTTAGGGTCTTTTTCACTTTGCCACTGTCTATTTTTAGATATGTAACTAATCCAATCAAATCTGCCATTATCCCCATTGGCTAACTTTGTCTTGTGCTGACTCCAAGATCTGAGTCAAATTTGATATTCCCAAATCTCTACTCCACTGAATATGACCAGCTTAACAATGCATATCCTTTAATCCAAGGCTTTAGTGTATGATTTGACCAAACAATCCAACTATAATCTCTCCAACTTCCAGAACTCTTGCTTTGTTAAGCCTTCAGTCTTACCAGTTTTAGCTTTCTTTCACTGCTTTTTCTTTTAACTAAACTGTAGCAACACATCTTAATAATCAGAGCACTGGTACCTATTCCACTATAATTCACTTTACATCTTAATAAATCTTCATCCTAGAATATTAGAATATTTCAGTCAATGGTTTAGTTATATCTAGATTTTCTAGATACAGTAGAGCCCCGATTATCCGCAAGTTCCGCGAAATTTTTTTTTAATTACGAACCTCAAAAAACCAATTTTAATCCAAGCCAACAACAAGGAAAATACAATAGGCCATACAGCACGAAGGTCAAAATTTACTGACAGGTTTATTGTGCATCGTAATCTTATAGGCCTTCTTGGAATTTGTGGATGCAAATGTAGAGCAAAGGTTTCTGCTTTACTGTACATATTTTAAAAGTTTTACGTATTATGTTTTTTGTACAATAAAATGTAGTTTTTAATGGTGAAATATTTTTTTTCGTGTTTACACCTCATTTTTAGTCTTTTTTCGGGTTATCCACGATTTTCGTTATCCGCGAAGCCCTTGCCACCCAATCCCGCAGATAATCGGGGCTCTACTGTAGTTTGTCTCTCCAACTGTCTCGTCTTCCAGATCTAGTTACTTTATTATATAGTGGCTCTTCTGAAATTGCACATTCAACAAACAATGAAAACAGACTTTTGTGAGCATGTCCTTTGGTCAGTAGGATTAAGTTCTTTTTATTGTATTGATGCTTCCATGATCTCAGTCTTTGTATTTATACAGATCAGCCAAAATCTGCAATTACACATGTTCCCATTATCCATTACACTTCAGACATAGTGATTTTACTTGGAACGAAATATTCTCCTTTACCAAATCTATTTACAATCTGTAATAAAATCATGGGACTGGTTCAGTTGAAAAAATAAAGAACTTTTTTCTTTTCTTTACTTTAGAAAGTGCCAATAACCATGAGTGGACAAGAATTACTACTACATCCCTGTCGGCAGAAAAGCGCCATTCCTGATTACTTAGAGCTTTTTGAGAAAAATCAAAAATAATTGCCAACAGTGAGAGAATGATCTACATTTATAGTTTAATAAGCTTCAGTACTTTTAAGGTTTTATTTTAAGTTGCTAAATAATCTTTAATGGGATGTAATTCACTTCCACAACTATAAATTTGTTGTTTTCAGAATCCCTTTGTAAAATTTATAGATATTTACATATTTTTTTTTTAAAAAAACTTTTATATAATACAGTACATTCCCAATGTTAATTCAAGATATCAATTTTAGACCACGGTTCATAAACTATTTTTTCTTGCAAAAATAAAAAAATCTTGAATTTAATATATTAATTTCACAATTATAAATTTTCAGTTCTAAATCATTAACAATTTCAACCTGTTTCAAGACTGCTACTTTTCTTCAACCAAGATTACCCAATAACAATGATATCTAATAATGTCTGAAACAACTTTTAAACTGGAATCAATAATATAAGCGTAATTTGGCCTAGCTTCCTTATACTATTAAGTTCTGAGTTTCTCAATTTTTTTCCAATGCTCTATGAAATGTGTTGTTTAATAATTCGTTTTTCATAAGAGATTTATCTGTTTGGTTACTTAAGAACTGAGTTGTAATGCTTTAACTTCCATTGCTTCCTTTCTTCTATAGTGAAGCTTAGGTTTTGAAAAAAAAAACTTTTTAAATCGGTTTCCCTAGATTTACAAATCAATTGGCTTTTGCCAAATATCACATTCCTCAAACATTGAAGTAACATGAGGTTAAAGAGAATTGATGAAGAGGGAAGGAGTTTCAGAAATATTAATTTTTTTCTTTGATCTGAAGCAAAGCAAAGCAACTGTCTGAAGTATTTTTTTTTTTCCAATATACATCCTTTCATGATCTTTTCAATAAAATGGATCTTAATTACTAATTAAGATTAGAAAGGATTTTTATACTTTAACTGTTTCTAAAATTCATCAAACTGTTATTTGTTTTACTTTTTTTTTTTTTTCTTCTTGTTGTCCCTTATTCTTTTTTTTTTTTTAACTTTCTACAAACAAAAATAAAAAAAGAATATTTTTTTTTTCTATAGTTGTTGTTAAAGTAAATTCAAATAATTTCTGCTTGGAGCATTCCTTTTCATTCTCTATCTTCTGTTATTTTGAAAACTCCATTGATTTGTTATCATTTTTATATTTCAAATTTATTTTTTGGAAGTTTTATGTTTGTGGTAAATCCAATGGAAAGTCAAATGGTTGGATTTAATTAAAATATTTTACAGGTATTTTATAAAGTCTATCAATTTCAGGGAGTGAAAAATTAAAAAAATAAATAAATAAATATATGCAACAAGTAATACTGCATGTTTTCTAAAAAAAAGAAAAAGAAAGAAATTAAATAAATAAATGGTTGTGACATCTTATTTTGTAAGTAGCAACCAATGTAGATTTTTAATTAAATTTTTATTAAACACTCCAGACTAAAGTCTGGAATCACAAATATATATTTAATATATATTAGTTTTCACTGATTCATCTGAATACCTGAAAATGCATTCAGACAGATTAGAATCGCTTGGGTTCGTGATACATAAAGCTACACATGTAAATATATTTTATATATTTTATTTAGTTAACCATTGTACAAATTATTCTTATGTTTAATACTTGAATTATAACCATCTTTTTTATATAAATATGGAGGAAAACAAAAACTAGCCTGTTGCCATATTCTGTTAAAAGTAATTTTACTTAAACTAGTCTTAAGACTTAATAAAGTGTAATGTAATTGTTCATTTAAACAATGAAATAAATTTTCCCCATTGTTCACATTCATTGCAAATCTTAAAAAAAAAACGAGAAATTCTGAAACAAAAACTTTATTTCAAATGTGTCTTTCATCGTATTTGCAGCTGCAAGTGATAGTCAAATTGTGTTGCAAGACAGTAATGAAAAACTGCATTGCTTTTCTATTTTTATGGTGCTTTATATAATAGAATAGCATTTGTGAAAGAGATGAAGCATTTTGTAATATTTTTTTAATATATCAGATTTCATAAAAACCCGAGACAAATTTTTGACTGCATGTATCCAAATGTACCTTACACTTTTTAGAATGTAAATAATATATAATATTTTGTTATATCTAACTTGATGATTGTCTAAAAACAAAAATGAAATGGAAGAATGAATATATTTTATATTCTGAAAGAGAAAAATGTATTTTTTATTGTTTAATGTATATGAATATTTTATTTATATAAACTGTTTGTATGATTTATACATTTATTTATGTGAATTGTTTATTTATTTATTTTCAATCAGAACCTTGATGTTGGTGTAAACTGGAGAGTTTGTTGGACATTACTGTGCACTAACTCATCGAGAAAGAAATGTTAATGAATTTTTTTTTTTACCCCTTCTTTCATATAAAATTAAGGAGCAGAGACTTTTCAGCATTCATTCAAATGTCCTTGTCTAGATATTTGGAGGAATATCCTGTCATTGAGTCTCAATTTCTGCAGTGTACTACGAGAAGGGGAGGGATAGTTATACTACTTTTTCAGGCTTGAGAACTTAAACAAATAAATTCTTTCGAATGTCTGAACTGATGAAATTTAGAAAGAATATGGCACTTAAAGGACCCAGGTTTCCTTCGATGTAGCACATTCTGATGGTATATATTTTCCATGTCCTTCCACAATGAATGAATTAAAGTCAAACTTATTTTTCAGTACGGTTCAAATCGCTCTTTGCTGAAATTATAATGGTCTCTAATTGATCTCCTTTCAGTTTGCTTTTGTGTTGCTTATTTATTTACAGTGTGAGTAACAGATATATTGCACTGAAATATCAAGCTACTTAATTCAGTGGCTTAACACAATATGCCACTCAGTTAACTATTCAGTGTAGTAACTCTTGAACATATAGTCTTACAAAACTACAATAGCAATTTGTATAGTACTCATGTGTCTTGTCAAATGAATGTAAAAGCAAACACTGCCCTCAATAGTCCATCAGTCTCTGCACCATGACCAATCATAACTCCATTTAGATTTTACAGCTTTTTATGCAGATAGATCCAAAGGATTGTCTTATGTTGGAGCAGGCTCTTACACTGAGAACTTCAATAATGCTGTTCATCTTCCTTATGGAGTTTCAGTGTTCACTGCAGAACTGTATGTCATTTTTTGTGGCTTCAAAATATGTATTCAAAGAAAAGTTATCGAAAATTCTCATTTATAGTGCTCTGCAGATACTGTATGACACACAGTGAAGGTTCATCCTGTTCTTTTATCCATTTTAGATTTGTTACAATGGAAAATGCAGCACTTCATTTTCTGCTGGATTCCAGGACACATCAGAATTGTTGGCAATGAACTTGATTTTCTTGCCAAGTTTCCTGCCAGTCTGTCACTGCAAATGATTCTCATTCCTTATTCCAACATTTATATAATTATTCATTCTCAATTAAGAGCTGCCTGGTAACAACAACAGAATAAGCTTCATAGTAATAAACTTCATCTTGTGAGACCTGTTTTATCCTCTCCTAAAGTGTGTGTAAAACTCTACAGGAAGATGTTCTTTTAGTAAGTTTCTGAATCAGACTAACAGACCGCTAAATAGACTATTTATTGCTTAAAGATCAGCCTCATATGTTTGTTAAATGGAAAATTGTTTTAACGATGTGTCATATTTCAGTTGAAGTCATGCTTTTAATCAATATCGTCATCACTGTATTTATTCTCTTTTTAATTCAATGTTCCATTTCACATTTCCTTGCTTTTAAATGATAATAATCTTTTATCAGTTTCATCATTCTTAAGATTCATTCATCTTTGTGACCTTGCCACCTTTTTTTTTTTTCATTTTAAGATTTTTACGGTAATTTTTATATGCTTTTATACAATATACAAAAAAAGACCTTTAGCCCTACTCTGCTTGTTCTATTTTCTTGATTTTATCTATATACAATTTTTATCTATTTATATTTTTTCCTTTATAATTTTGCTTTTCTTGTCACAGCTTAGCCAAAGATTCTTTTGCATCATTAAAAATCAAAAAATCAACCTCATCTAAAAATCAGGCATTGTTCGTAAAGGGTTAATTATAGTAATGAAGCAAATGGGAGTGTGCTTAATATATTAAATTCCCATTACACTGCACTACCTATTAGGGTCTGTTGAAAAGTTTTTATGCTGTTTTCTAGTTACTGCATTGAGGAGACTTGCCAAGTCTGCTGCCAGTCTGACACTGCAACTGATTCTCTACGAGCACCTATTCTTGGCTTTCATTAATGTTAACTGTTTTGGGACTATCTGAGAACACTTCCAGTCTTTCTGATAACACTTACTTGGCACAATCACAGGATTAAATTGATCACAACCATACTATGGAGGATTGATTCACGTTTATTCAGTCAATTTTGATCACATCATAGGCTTAGCAGAACCCTTTTCTCCACCACCAGTTGTGTTCAATGGGGTGCCCCTGCATTCTGGCAATGGCTCTGCATCGCAGTTTCCATTGAAGAAGGCTACGTTGGAGGTAGACAAGGGGGATCTTGTTCCACTCCACTTTGCAAGCTTTCCAAAGCCCTTCTACTGTTTTCGGTCATTGTGTTCCTAGAGCCCGTTTAAGTAATCCGAATCCGCAGAAGTCCATTAGAGATGCATTGGGGGATTTTACAGAAACATACTATATGGGATTGCTCATTTTCCGGTTTCATTTGCCATATTGGCCATATACAGCTGGGTCGCTCTAGCTGTATGGCTCGACGCCTTGTCCTGATGAATTCACACTTTCCTTTTGTCGCTGCCATACAATTCGAAATATTGTCACGGTTCAAAGGTAAATACAAAGGATGCTCTCGGTAAGAGGCAGCATTTGCAGTTACCTTCCTCAGCGGCAACTTTCCTCTGTAGCTGTAACCTGCAACAATCATGAATCCTCTTGAAAAGTTTTTTCTTTGCATTCGCGATACCACTCGGATCGTCCTTTGGCATCAAAAGGGCGATAAAATATTGCCCTTGGCTTCTTGGTATCACTAAGGTAGATCCATGCTTCATCCAAAGTAGTGACGTACTTCCATTTTCTCCCAATAAGTGGTGCTCATAAAATTTTTGGCTGGTCTTGCTTTCAGCAACGAGGAAGTAGACAATGAATGCGAGCTTTATGATGCTTTTCTAATTGCAGATCATGCCTAATTATCCATGCAACCGTTGGCTGAGAAACTCCTACAGCCTGAGGTACTGCCCTTTGGGTGCTAGGATTCTCTTCGACAAACATAGCCTTCACTTTCTTAATAACGTTAGGAGTTGCTGCTGGTCGTGGGTGTTGTTTTCAGACCTGTGGCTTACTTCGCTCTTGGCTGATGGGCTTCATACGACTTTCTGCTATTACCTGGCTGATGGTGGACTTGCAAATATGAAAATTTCGGTGTTTGCACGTGTCCACAATTTTTGAAGCGGTATATTTCGCATCGGAAAGGGCAACTATGTACCCCTCCCACCAATTTCGGAATTTTGGCACCATATTTAGAATGCAACACAATTCCAGCTACCAGATAATCAACTACAGACTTATGACCTCTGCTTCGAATGCAACAATGCTGCGTCGTGTACATGGCCCCTTGAAATTGACCAAATAAACGTGAATTAACCCTGTATAGCTATAATCCATCAGCAGGACTAATTCTGTTGGAGTGAAAAATTTGCTCAACTATAAATATTTTTTCCTGTTTCCATTTCTGTGAAGAACTTTTTTACTGGTGTTATATATTATAACATGAACATGGGAATGATGGCATTTATCACAAAAGTTACACACAAATGTCAGTACTATTTATGTTTAGCCATGCTGTATTTATATGAATAAAGCAGGGCATTTTCCCATCATACATCAATTCGCTTGAAATATGATATTCACAATTTTCTCATGAATGGCAACTGATCATCATCATCATCTTCCCTTTCAAGGTGTGATAGGTCTAATGATCAGTTCCAGCTTCTTAATGATATTTGGTATGCAAATCAGAGGACCCGAAAGCTGTGGTTATCTTGAAGATATTTCTCAAGAAAGGTCCCTTTAGCAGTTATCTAAGTAAATCACTGTTTTCAAGAAAATGAAGGGTGAACTTTGTAATCTATAAAATCTCAGCCAACTGGGTTAATATTTTGCAGTTATATGGTTTCAGTTCAGTAATATCAAAAATCATTTATGTCTTCAAGGAATAATCAGCCATTGAAAAAAAAATCAGAAGCTTCTCTTCTTGTTACAGGTGCATATTTGTATCTTATTACTTTTGCCTTCAGCAAGTCAGCAGTGAAATTTCTATAATGATAAATTCTACAGAATGGGCAAAAAGTCCATATAAGTCTGTCAGTAAACTGGATTCGAAATGAATTGATGTGCCTATTATGGATCCAAAACATCTGTATGTATGCTCATTTCCCATAGCAATTGTGGCGTCACAGTCGTGAAGGCATTGCGCACAGCAATCTGTAACTCAGCATTGAAAACATATCGCTGTTTGCGGACTTTTGTTTAATGTTCCCAGCAGAGAATTGTCTGGCAAGGTGAAAGCTGGGCTGCATGGTGTTCATGGCAAAGGTGAAGGAAAGTTCTCAGATCCCCAACTAATCCACCTGTTTGGGAAAAGCTCATCAAGGCACAATCACACTTTCATGTCAAAATGAGCTGGTGCTCCGTCTTGTTAAAACCTTACAGTGTCAGCTATGCCTTTCAACTGGAGTTCAGGCAGCAACCATTCATTAATCATATGCAGATAAGTTGTCTGATTCACTAGACCATTGAAGAAACACGGTCCAAGCAGATGTGCGGTGGATTTTGTTCGAGTTCTGAAAGAAATGTGAATTTTCCTTTGACCAAAAATAAACGTTCCGATCTTTCGAACTTTGATAGATAACACATTCATATTCATCACTTAACAGAACTCTTCATTGATCTTCTCTTGTTGGAAATGTTGGAGAAGCAGGTTGCATGCTTCTTTGCACCGTATTAAATCCACATCTGATAGCTAATTCAATGACATTGGGCGAAAAGATTTTACTTTCAAATTCTTTAGCATGTGGTCTCCTATTTGACTGGGGAGTATCCATTCGGCAGCAAGCATGTGAGTCAACTTCACGGGATATCACATTATGGATTCTTCTACAGCAGCCCAAGTTTCCAAATATGTTGACGTATTCCCGTCCGATGTGAATCCTTCACATAAAAGTCTTCTGTTCCCAAGCCAATATTGTTCTCTTGTTCTGAAATCGCAGTTAATAATGTGTGAAAGTATTTACCCACATGCAGTCGTTTGTGAATCCAAACCGCAGCTACTAAACGCTCTTCAATCGAAAATCTGCTCAAATCAGCCATACTTTCCGTCACTTCTTGTTCTTTAATTCTTGCCATTATTTGATTGTTTGCTTGCAGTGGCGTAGCAAGGGGGGGGCGGTCCGCCCCGGGCCCCCGCCTGAGGGGGGCCGCAAAAGCCAGCCTAGGGGCGCCATCCACCCAAGTATCCCGACGTTTTTGTTTGGTTGTTGAATTGGAGATCCGTTTTTTTTTGGTTGTGGAATAATGGAACTCTCGCCCCGGGCCCCCAAAGGCGTTGCTACGCCACTGCTTGCTTGTTGTCAATGTGCAAGTGTTTCATTGTTGCTTCCATTGCTCACTGATTGACTTATGAATAAGCAACATGAATTTATCCTGATGATAAGAATTTATTTAATAGAGAAGAACTAATTGAAAGCAAAATGAAGATCATATCAATGAATTAAAATGAATATAGTTTGATCAATGATGATGATATGTAATATAAAATTATAATGCAGTTGGTTGAAGAAAAACTTACATTCACTTGTTTACGTTCAATGAATTAAAATGAAGATCAAATAAGTAATTCATAAAAGAACTTAAAACCTACTTTCCTAAAAGTGAGTAAGGCGAAGAGCCCACTATGAGCAATGGGAACACTGGAGGCAAGGATCCCAACATTTCTTTGACCTCGGATGAGGTCGGATGGTCTGCCCAACACTCGCCCGAAACAACAGAAGGCTGGGTGGATCCTAGGACCCGTCTGGAGGAGAATTTAGCATGGAAAAATCCTCGACATCCGTGTCTCTCCAACTCACAGTCAAGTCCCTTACCATCTGGCTACTAGGCCTAGATGATATTCCTTAAAATTTCTTTTAGTATTTTTCTGGGTTTTTTTTTTTTTTAATTGTGAAAACAAACGAAAACCCTGAAATTTATGTTTGTGAAAACAAACACGTATTTTTAATATATGCTGAAAACAAATGGTATAAGTTTTCCATTTTTCTGTGAAATTTTTATTAAATTCGCATTACTTACTAAGTTATCTAATTGGGGTTAATTTTAATCACATCAAACAACAGAATCAATGGATTGTCAAAAAGAGTTAAAATTCACTGGTTTAAGTTCCCACAGAAATGCACTGTTTAGGTTCAATTGCCTTTTCTATAGGATTTGTGTCTCCTTCTCGCATTAATTTCTCCAGCCAAGGAAAAGATTTCAAATATAAGTTTTAGATAATCTACAGTCCTTAAATAAGAACACAGTTTCATCTGAGGTTTAAAAAATATTAGGGAACATAGATAGACTGGGTTGATTTGATCAGCCTCACTTTCCTAGGAAATTAGGCTAATTAAATTGATAACAGTGATTGTAACATTGATTAAAGCAGTCCGTTTGACGAAGTTAAGCTTACATTTTTGGTAATGTTAAATGTAATAGACCAGAAAATGATTCATTCGAGTACAACAATTGAAATGATATGTATTTGAAGTGCAGCAATTCAAGTAGCAGAATTAAAGCGAAGTTAAATTTTGTTTAATACATGTTGATTATGTCGATTAAATTAATGTGAGTAAGGACATAAAGTGAAAAAAATTCAAAGCCTACAATTGTATGGATGACTGAACCTAAATGAAAGTAATTTTAACTACGAGAATTAAAACAAATGACATTAACGATGATGAGAACAAAATTAATTCTGTTACAGAATAAAAGAGAAGCTGAAATTAATTCAGATAGGAGAGTTTAGGTAAAACTGAAATTAATTTACTTCATGAGGATGATTTGATCAGCAGTTTAATTACGATAGCAAATAGAATTGAACTAAAATTAATTGAGAAGATACATAAGATTAAGCAAAATTTATTTTATTTAATGAAAACATCGATAAGAGAATTAAAATGAACCTCATATCGTATTAGTGTTGAGCGTGATTCTGTTAGGAAAGTTAAGTGAAGATTAAATTAATTTATTTGGATGATTAGGATGACAAAATTAATTTAGGCAGTAAAAGTAATATTAAATTGCAATTATTTCATTTAGGAGAATTTATTTGATAGATAAAATTATTGTAGTTAATGATGGCTATTGCGATAAAATTATTTCGGAAAAAAAAAGAAAAGAAAAAGAAATTTTCAAGTAGGACAATAAATATAAAACTACCGGTAGTATTTGTTTAATTGAGAACATAATAATGCTTATGACTTTAGAAATTTTCCTACTTTGAAATACTTTTAAAAACTTATTGAATAAAAAAAATAATTAAAAATTACTGAAACTTTTCTCTAAATTTATTTCTATTTATTAGATTAAATGTACTACAATAGACCTATTATTAATAGAAGAATAATTAAAAAAAAAACATTTACAATATTGAAAATAAGGTGAAAACACTTCGCATCGTTTAGTTGTACTTTTTTAATTTTTGATTAAAAGTAACCAAAAATGAGGGGAAATAATTGCCATTGAAATGCCCGCTAAATAAAGAGTAATCAGAGAAACAGGACATCCTAACTAAGAGCTAAGTGGACTCTAAACATATATTTTTCTATGTGTTAGTAACAGTAATTCTCAATGGATTTTTTTTATTTTATTTTTTAGAACTCTTCTTTAAAGCGAAGAAATCCTGAAAGAATTATTTTCTCTTCGCTGCTTTCAACGCAGACACATATTACGAAGTCTGAATAGAAAAAAAAAGAAAAAGCCTTTCCGTTAAGAATAATACGTATTTCCACACAAAACATGCATGACGTTTAATGTTTTCCATGAATAAGCAATTGAAGACAGTGATGAGTGGTAAAGAGTCATTGACCACGACACAAGGCAGATAGATCAACCCACATATGTCAAAAGCTAACATTAAGTTTAAGCTGGAGAAAAGGACTTTGAAATTGGTGGGGATCCCATTTCCCGCTCAATAACGACTAACCATAAAAATCCCATCATGAATCAGGAAGAGATAAAAGAGCACAATAGGCCTCTCTTTTTCTTTTTCCCCTCTCGTTTTTTTTTTCCTCTAAACTTTTTCTGAAGAATAAATTGGTCTCCTCAAGATTTAATCACTGAAATATTATAATTTTTGGACTGTTAAACAACTCTGTTTATTACAAAGCAATCCGTAACTTCATTTTCGCACCTATTAAGCTTACATAAATGAATAAACATAAATAAATAAATAAATAAATAAATAAAAAATTTGATTAAAAAGCCTACAACTGTTCAAACGTTTCATGAGTCTCAGGTAATACAAATACGATCCTATCTTTCCTTATCAAGGTTTTCAAAACGGGAGGTGTGAGGCTAAAAGGAAGGAAAATTATAAGGCATTACATTTAATATCTACAGTTATGATTGTCTATCATTTCAAAATTATTTTCAATGATACATTTTAAATTTCATCTGCTTAAAAGGAAGGTGTTTTAATTCTTCAAAAAGACCTAGTATTGAAAGTTGAAAACCAAAAAATAGGAAAATAATCCTTTGTTTCTAACTCAAAAAGCAATTTTCATTTGTTCAAATTTGTTTTTAAATAAACAGCATTTGGTTCTTCAAGATGTCAAAAAAATAATAAGCCTACATTGTATGCTTTTGCTTATCAGGATACTGTCTCGGCAATACATATTCTACACTAAAATATGAATATACATGTCAAGGATTTGTTTAGCCTTAATAAGCTTCACGATTCAGGAATTTTTATTTCTAAATCTATATATATAAAAATGAATGTATCTTTCTTTCTTTCTTTGTTTCTTTGTCTCTATGTCCCTTTGTCCTTTATACGCTCCTAGGCCCTTTGACCTATCTGGACCAAACTTTGCAGAATTACTCTTTAGGACACTGCGGAAAAGATAGGCTACCTTAGAACCCGGACCCACCCCCCCAAAGGAGTTGAAAAGGGGTAAAAGCCCTGAAAAACCCAATATCCATCTGGTGGTCAAAATAAGAACTACACAAATATTGTGTAAAGTGAAAAATTCGCTCTCCTATGGGGGGCAGGGACACCACACTTGGGTGGGAGGAAGCCAACACAAAGGCTGAAGTGTCCCACCCCGACCGACACCGGGACCTTATATTTAGGGCCCTTTCTCGGCCCCCCCCCCCCAAGTCAATTGCAAAAAGGGAAAACTTCACTATCCTATGGGGGCAGGGACACCACACTTGGGTGGGGGATGGCGACACAAGGGCCTAAGTGTCCCACCCCCGATCGACATCGGGACCTTATATTTAGGGCCCTTTCTCGGCCCCCCCCCCCAAGTCTATTGCAAAAAGGGAAAACTTCACTCTCCTACGGGGGCAGGGACACCACACTTGGGTGGGGGGATGGCGACACAGGAGCCTAAGTGTCCCACCCCCGATCGACACTGGGACCTTATATTTGCGGCCCCTTCTCACGAGCCCTTTCTTTCTTTGAGTGGCATTGCAACGCATGCCGGGTACAGCTAGTAGTTTATAAAAAATCATACCTTGCATCTGAAGAGAAGTTCGAAAAGACATTTTTTTTTTTATCCTTTATCCTTTTGTTCTTTTTTTTTTTCTAAGTCTTCTGGCTTCATAAATGAATGGCAGTAAGGTTTTGAAAAACATGTGAAATTCACTTAACAGATTATAACGAACCTACCCTAAATATGTAAATTAACAATTTAATACAAGCCTGTACGTAAATTTCATTTAGGAAAATGTAAGTGAGGGTGAAATCGACGAGATTACGTAGGCTACGACAGGCGAGACGTTCACGTCGTTTCTTTACAGAATACAACTGGGTTGTCTTTATGCGTCCGTTTTGCCAAATATAATTGCGTTTCTAGAGCCTCCTTTCGAAAGGACGATAGGTTCAGAAATCACTACATCTGTAACCCTGCCCCACCCACCAATATCCTCTGATCCATTGAAGGAATCTTGAAATTTGGTATAGAGATAACAGACACTTTTTCTGAATTTGAAAAGCCGTGTAGATTTTGTAAAGAAATGAGCACGTGAAGATGAAAAGAAAATCATTAGAAAAGATACAATTAAGAACTCATTGAGTCAACAACAAAGTCCAACAATACATCGTAATCGTTTATTTTTTTTGTAAACCAGTTTTAATTAGCGTTGGTTTGATCTGATAAAAATTAAATCACACTTTAAGTAACACATCTTTAAAAAAATAAATTTGATTTGATGCAACGAATTAAAGAAAGAAGGCTTTTAGTCTGTAGGAACTTCTTGTTGATTGAAATTCCATGTACATGTTAACTGCTAAAGAAAGGGTACCCTTTATTACATCGATGGGCAAAATGAGATATTTACGCATAAACCACAACTTATGGATATCTGTCAATTGATTATACTTTGTGGTTCTCTGTACATTTACTTTATAATGTTTCAGTTGATAAGTGATCGCTGTAAGGAATCCTATTGAAACGTTTAATTTTATTTTTACTTTTTGTATAATTTATAAGCGAAGAAGAATTAAAATTTTGTGTTATTTCGGCATTGGCATTTTTCTGTACACAATTGTCTCAATTTTCTATTTTGCTTTGTCATTGACTCGCCTAAGAAGAAAATCTCTCTTTGTCATTGCTCTCTTTTATGTACAATAATAAGTCTTTATGAAAAATTAACTAGCTGTTAATGATGACGCATCATCCATGAATGGGATATTTTACAATACTTTAAGGCTTTATTTCCAATGTGTATATTACAGTCAATTCAGTCCGACCGGTGGATATTCATAAGCAATCTTAAGTCTACATCACATGTTTCAATTGCATTAACTCTAATAGATCATTCATATTCATGTTTCTTGATTTTTTCATAGACTTCTTTTGGAGGTAGCGTTGCACAGTAACTGTTTTGAGATTGAAATAAACATTGCTTTGACATTTAAACCTACGTAGTCTCTACTAGACCAACGGTCGCGGTGCTCGGCTTCCCTGCCACCCACACTCACTACATTACATTACATTACGTAGTCGCTGCTATGTATATTAGGCAAATTCATTTTAGATGCAAAGAAAATCTGTCTCCTTTTATTAGGTTTTCTTAATCTATTTTACTGATGTATTAGTGGAAAGAACTAAAACGCCAAGGAATTTTGAAGCATTGGAGAGATAATCAATAAAACAAAAGCAAAAAACATGGGAAATTCTGGATTTCTTTCTTTTTTCAGATATCCTATCAACCTTCCCTCGACACATCAGTAGTGGAAATAGCTTGAAGAGCTCTAACCTTTCCTTTAGCTTATGAGGTTTAAAACAAGGGAATAATTTCAGTATTTCTTAATATTTGTTTCTTTTGATTTCACTAAATCCACCTTCTCTAATTCATTTATTGTTGTTTTCTTTTATTTTTTTACAATTTGCAAAGTGCTAGTCGTTTTATATCCATCATTACTAACCTTACTCGGCATGCGATATTATCCAATGACTTTTACAATTATTAAACATCATAATACCGGAAAATAAATGTCAAACTACATTTATTAACTGAAAAAACGAATTTTCAAGGAGATAAAAAATTAACCGTCTCCTCTTTTTCAAGCCTTTTTTACAATAATAATAAATTGACGAGATTCTATTACAACAATGACCTTAAAATATTGACATTAACAGTTAAAAAACGTCAATACAATAATAATAAAAGATCATAACCTACAATATAACAATCACACATTATTAATAATCACAAATTCTTATCAAACGAATACAAAAAATTAGATGGATGATAGAAAGCCTATTAACACTTTAATTTTTCGATTATAACCTTTTTGTTAGAAGTTACAAATTTTTTGTTAATCATTTCTCTAGCCAATTTTACTAAATTTTCACTAACTTTAACTCCATCACATCTATTGAGATTTTTTTCTTTCGAATTTCGAATACATAGGCTTTCTATTGTCTTTCTAATTTTTGTATTTGTTTCATTATATAAAATGTTTACTTCACAATTGATACAATGTTGCTTGTCTTTACAGTGTTCAGCAATTTCAGATTCCTTTACTAATTTTTGTCTAGTATAATATTCGTGTTCCCCCATGCGTTCTTGAACTGTTCTTTTCGTCTCCCCAAGATAGAACGAATCGCAATTCAGGCAATCTAATTTATAAACAACACCCATTTCAAACTTCTTGTCATTGCTATTTATCTTTTTACACAAAATATTTTTTAACTTATTTCTATATTCAAAATTTAAGTTTACTCCATATCTTTTACCAATTTCTTTTAATTTCCAGCTGTTCTTATTCAGATACGGAATGAAAAATCTATTTTCATTATGTTTATCCAATTCTTTAATCTTAAATTTATTATAATTTCTTATTGAGCTATCTATGAATCTGTCAGTATAACCATTCTTTTTTAATTTTGATTTCATATCACTTACTCCTATATTAAAATCTTCATTACTGGTATTATTATCAATTCTAATTAAATAATTCTCAATTATATTCCTTTTTATTTTCATATTGTGTCCAGAATCAAATTTTAAAATATGGTCACTTTGTAATCTTTAATGTAATGTTTCATTGTTATTTTGTTATCCTTTTTTATTAGTTTCAGATCAAGAAAATTTAATGAGTCATTGATTTCTTCTTCCATTTTGAAATGTATGTCTTTGTGTCTCTTGTTAATGTCACTGAAAAAATTACTAAATTGTCTTTTTGTTCCGAACCATAATATAAGTATATCATCCGCATAGCGGTAATATTCCATTCTAAATTTAGTATCTTTCAATAATTTTTGTTAATTTTTGACTTTTACAATTCTTTATAACTGAGTATTTCATTAAGGTATGTTTTAAAATCTTTGTAATAACCTAGCATTTAAAAACAGTTTGTTTAAAAAGCCGTTGTGTACATTGTAAGTTAGAACCAATAACAATACACACTGAATAAATAAAACGTTAGACATGGGTGTTGACAAGTTGATACTAGCACCCTCTGAGCATAGTGGAACGCATCCAAAAATAGGCGGACATCTGGGCTTCCCGGCAGTGTACCGCAATCGATGAACATAGGTAAATGATGCGACTTTGATCATGGACGATTGTCGACGCAAGTCAGATGGGTCATTCTATTCTCCAAATGGTAACTACCCTAGGGCTTTTGAAGGCAACATATCAAGGGTCTACAGTGAGTATTTCATCGACGGACCCAACGAGCAAGTGGTGGCCTCCGGCACGCTATTGCAGACCGGGTTCGGAGTAGACTGTCCAGGCTCTTACATACCGACACAACAGCAACGGCGGCGAATATCATATCTAGTTTCAATGTCGAAGGTCAAGCAGCGTCAGCGAGCGAACAGTATGGCGCACGCTGCATATTCGAGGCCGACACCCTACTCG
>JAFIDM010006943.1:10790138-10804286 GCA_023159025.1 Thereuonema tuberculata | reverse complement strand
TTTATTTATTTATTTATTTATTTATTTATTTATTTATTTATTTATTTATTATACTAAATCAATAAAAAAATCTTAGAAATTTTTATTTAGACTACTATATATATGAGCTCCGTTATAAACAGACTTTTAAATTATATCGCTGTAAATAGGTTTTTTTTAATATGTTTTAAGGAGGAAAAGTGTACACAATAGTTAGATGTAGTACGGTAAAAAAAATAATAAATTGAGAGAACATGTGTTTATGTGCATTGATAGGTTTTCTTTGTGATGAATAATAAATTCTTTATAATAAATTTGTTACTATTACTATTTAATAGTAACAAGATGTTACTATTATAAAGCGAAGATAACAACAATAACTCCTTGTGATTTTTAATTAACAATTAATTTAATATCCGTTTATTGTGTTACTTTTATAATATCAATTATAAAAAAAATTCAATATATTATGATCAAGCAAACATATTGTAGAGAGGAAAAAAAATGGACGTTCGTTTTTCTGTATTCTCATTTACTATAACAACTAAATTTGAGAAAGAGGAATAGAAAGAAAAAAATGAGACAACGAAAAGTTGCCATAGAGAGTAAGTGTTCATTTTAATGTAATACTATTACCATCTATAGTCGAAGACAACTTTTTATATAAATACACAGAATAACTAGTACGAGGCGAGGATTTCGAATTTTTATGGGCATATCTCAACTGAGAAGCTTATAATAATATTGAAATATCTACTGTGCTTGGATTTTAAAGGGTTTTCTGCTGAAAGATCTGAAACTGGACCTAACATCCCTTACCTATGGAATTGCGAATAATATTACTTATATATAATATCCAATAATATTGTAGATAATCTTGCGGAAGAAGATTCTGTGATCAATGCCTTTAGGTTATATATGAAGTGAACTAAAAAAACAAGACTGTTTTTCTTTAATATAAGCATGAGTTTGTGCATGTTTTAAACTTAAAATAACCTACTATCTTTTATAGTGTAGGAATATTGTTTCTATCTTTATTATCTAGAATGACTTAACTAAGAAATAGCATATACACGGCAAGTGAGAACATATCCTCTCTTTTTTTTCTTCTGTAAGAAATTTAAAATTTCGAAAAATATTACAACTAGAACACTGAAAAATAAAAAAATAAATAAAAACAAATTGAAAACCCTTAATTATTTCGAATATAAATTAGGTTGAATGGCGATGCATTTTTTTTCCCCTTTTCATTTCACTAAATTTCGTTCCGACTCATCTTCCTGTGGCATTTTATGTTTTACTCTTCTGCTGTATTACCATTACTATTGGAACAAACTTATCTTACAATATAGTGATATCACTTGAGAATGAAACCAACCATAGAAAAATCGACATTTCTTTTTTTTATTAAACCTACTAACGTTAAGAACGTTAAGAACAATTTTATTGATGTATCTCTCATTGCAATACACAATTAAATACGCCTACACCATCTACAACTGAAAACATGAAGACCATTTCCCATTCATTTACTAATAACAAATGCAATAAGGTTTTTATTGACAAAACAGAGAAACAGATCATTCACAAATGACAGATCAACAACAGCAAATCAAAATATTTATTATCTTAGGGGACGTCCATTAATTACGTGAGGTGTTTTTTAAAAAATTTGGACCCCCCCCTCCCCCTTGGTAAGATTTCAAAAATTTTAACAACCAAAAAAAAAAACCGCAAATCTTGCTTTAACAACCAAAAAAAAAAAAAAAAAAACCGGAAATCTTGCTATGATATATATTTTTTCTCAATGAAAAAGTTTACGTGAGATTTTCGTTGACCCCCCCCCTCCCCCTTGGTGAGATTTGGTGAGATTTTGCCGGACCCCCCCACCTCCCCCTTTTGACCTCACGTAATTAATGGACGTCCCTTATTAATTCTTATAAATTTCTACTATTGCTGTAACTTGTTACTAAGGAATATCACGTTCTCTGGCATCTGACGAAATGTCTAAACACTTAGATTCAACAAATTACAAAATCCAGAGGCGAGGTAGGTTGTGGGAGGCCTTAGGCAAGTGTGAACACGCGAAGCCTTATTTACATAAGTTTATACAGTCGGACCTCTATTTAACGAAGTCGCTAAATACCGAAAAAAAGTTCGTTATATGGAAAATTCGTTAAATAGAGATTCACCTTTTAAAATTACTTTAAACTACATAAAACAGATTTCAAATACATAAACAATAAATATTATTAAAAAAAAGTAATGATTTTAATGACATAAAGCATACATTACCACATGCGTACTTAAATTTTACTAATAAAGTCTGTTAATTTCTTTTTTTGAAAAAGTGTTTTCGCTCATAGTACATCTCGCATCTTTGCAATGCTATCATAAACCCCTTTTCAGTATTTTCTTTAAATTGTAATTCGCGTCGAATTGTTTCAAATGATCATATGAAGGTTTTTTGATTTCTGCATCATGATCATTTCCATTTTCATCATCTTCATCTACATCGCAATTCATAGTTGTATTGTTTTTATTTTTCACACTATCCAAAATATCCGATTCAGTTAGTGTTTCCGAGGTCTCAACTTCAAAATCAAGTGAAAGATAATCATCAATCAGCACATCATCAGTAATTTCTTCTTTTTCCATCAGCTGTATCCACATTTTATTCATTTCCTCTAAGGGAATATTAATAATAAAAACATTTCAAGGAGAAAAAAAAAATAGATACCACGAAAAAGTTCGTTAAATAGAAAATGTACTTCGCTATTTGGAGGTTATTTTACGAAGAAATTAGCAAAATGTTCTTGGTTCCAAAGAAAAGTTCGCAAAATAGAGAAATTCGCAAAATAGAGGTTCGTTAAATAGAGATCCGACTGTATTACTGTATAATGAAAGGACTTAGGCAAAAGCTACATTAGCTATGCCTAAAACTATCTGTAGCAAAATATGTCATTAAAAACAATAATTTTTAATTATTTAAAAATTATGAGCCAAAAAAAAAAGACAAAACAAAACAAACAAATAGATTTTAAAATCGACAGTAAGAAAACTATGATGTAATTCTTTGCTGTTGTTGTTTCGCTGCTTCGCGCCAGTTTTAAACATCGCGCATCAGCTATAACAACAAAAGAGCGATTTGTAATTTTACCATGAAAGTATTTGAACAATTGAGAATTGCTGAACTGATTTCTTAGATGTGAATACAATGAAGGAAACCTTCTTTCGTCAGGCATCATACGGAATCGTTAATAAAACATAAGAGTCTTATAATAAAATCAATATACTTCTTTCTTTCTTTTTTGTTTTCAAACAAATGTTTTAAAGAGACATGGTTTACATCAGAACACTTTTATGTATTGCTATCGTGTTAATGAATTAAATCCTTTTAAAAAGAAAGATAGAATGTACCAGGAATATTTTCATTCAGTAATAATAAAAAATAACTTAATCTGACAGCATTTGATTGGAACTTAAAACGGATACATTAAAATGAAATGGATTTAGTTCTCATTAGAATGGAACTTAAAAAGGATATACAGTATACAGTACAGTATAAAAAAAAAATTCCTGCTGAAACGTTTATTTCTTTACTTCACATCCGTGATTCCCACTTCTTTAATTTACTATCCCAAGGAAATTTAGATTTACAACGTCGGTGTCTGTATCCTTCTCTCCCTATAAATTTCAAACCAACGAACGAATCTTCTTAAATCTTAGCATGTACATTTGCAATCAAGAGACGATAAATCTTTTGACAATTTCTCTGTGAAGAAATCTTGGAGTGAAGGTGACAAAAAAATCCCCGTAGAAAAAAATAAGAAGCAAATCAACTAATAATAAAAACGAAATATATTTTCTAAATAATAAAAGCGAAATATATTTTTACTTTTTTTCATTTAATTAAAATTAACTGAATTTACATAGGAAAATGATTGTATTCCAGATTTAATCAGGAAATGGGAAATTTGAAGAAATATAGTTTTTATTTGTCAAATGTAACTGAGAGTAATTTACAAATACGAAGATGTGTTGTCCATGACTGTAAAAAAAAGTACAAACAAAAAATTACATTTTATGGACAATATACATTGTAAGGTAAAGCGTTAGTTCTTTCAATACTTTCTGTTATTATGAATTACTACGAGAAAAATCCTATAATTAATTCTACACCAACTTCAGTTACAAACGATTAAACCTTGTGATGAATTCTTAATTAGAGCCAAGTGCATCTCAAGTGAAGGTGGGGAGTCTTTATTATGAAAACAGTACATGAAACTAAAACACATTGATTTCAAGGTTAAAGATCATGAAAAATTATCGCTGAACCCATTTTTTTTTTAACTTTCTGTGGATGCCCTTGAAAAGCCTCTTCATTCCAAATACAGAAGATGAAAGAGGCCAAACTGAATGAAGCCAATGGGTCACACGAGGCTTTAACCTTTTCGGTAGCCAAAGTGTTGTAAGGAAGTTACTAATATGGAGGTTGTGTTCAAGACAAACACAAAGTTAAAAGTAAAGTTCATAATTATTTACATTTAATTAACTAAAACAAGAAGTTAAATAAAGAACTATAAGCCTACTTTCCTTGATATATTTTTGTTTTGTTTCTTAAAGTTGTAAAACTAACAAAGGAAGAAAAAAAACCAACAATTTTATAACTACGAATTATCCTAAAGTTATAGAACTTAATTTATATTTCCTAATTAAAACATCTTCAAACATTCTTATTTTTTAAATTTCTTTTCGCTGAAAATTGACTAAATAGGCAAGAATTTACATTTAAGTCACTTAAATAAAGTTAATTGTAATCATCAGAATTAATAATCGCCTTTTTTTGATGTTCAAAATTATTAGGATGACATACAAATGAGGCTAACTATTCTTAGGAATAGGCTAAAACATAGTTAATTGGAAGCGTATTAATTCATTTTCTTTGTCTTTTAAGTTGGCAATGGCTGCATCTTGGTTTTTCAAATTGCAATTCATCCTGTTTTATGCATTTATTTTTTTCCTCTTCACCTATCATTCGTATTTGAAATATTTGTTTTATTTGTTAAAAAATTAGTGAAAAAAAATAATGATGATGATGATGATGATGATGATAAAAATAATGATTGATGCCGTTACGATGACTCAGAATCAAAATAAAGTTGCATTTGCTTTTGAGCTGAATCTAGCACTTTCAAACAACGTCGGATGTAAATGGAAACCAATGCTTAGCTCACGTAGTCGTCTGCTTTTATTCCTGGGAAGAATCGGTCCAAATTTTACAAGGGTTTGGTAGCGACACTGGCGTACGAGAGGGGGAAGGGGAGTTGATAGGGATTAGAATCTCCCAATGCAGCCGAAAATAGAAGAAATCTAGGATTTTTGGAAAGTTCATCGGTTTCTATGGTAACCATTCCCATCCGATAAAGAAAATGACTTTTTTTAGTTTTTATTTATTTATTTATTTATTTGGTTGAACGACAAAGGCCATCGTAACCTTTTCATTCCCAAATCCTGGATATGCCTATAGGTAGGGATATTTAATAATTATATATATATATGCTATTAGAAATAATTAACAATAATTTAGTAATGTTGAGGGTGAGAGGTTGGATGAACAAGCTGAAACAGTGACGGAAAGTCAATATCTTTCTATATATAATATTCTCAGTCTGATAGAACAAGACAAAACAATAAAAAAACAACTGATAAACAAGCACAATCAGCAACACGATGCTGTTAATTTGCCCATTAATCGTATTCTGCTTTAACATCCATTACTTTAATTACGATAACGATCTATTCCACAATACGTAGGTAATTATAAGTTAATATATTCGCCGATGAATAAAACAACCACCTCATTTACTTAAAATATGTTAATCAGTTGACATTTGCATAATATATAGGTTTTAAGACGTGAAAACGATGAACCCATCGAATACAAACAACCATTTGATCTTTAAAAAAGTTGAAAATAAATCCCCAAATTCTTTTGTGGAATATGTTAAAACATAATCTTTAATAACTAAAAAAAATATTTCGATCTATCATTATCGTATTTAGAATCAAGTTTTACTTTCTTTTATACTTCATATCAAAGATCTAAAATATCTTTTTCTTTATTTTATGAAGTATAAAAGTATGAACGGACCATTATCTGTGGAACCTATTAATCGAAAGTGGTGATTGATACGTCCAAATCTTAGCACTCCAAATCTAAAGACCCAACTTTTATAGTTCCTGTATATTGTTGAAATGGAATGGGATATGCATTTAGTATCTTCCTACGAGTTACATGTTTAAAAGATAACAAGGAAAAGAAATATACGCGGATATTTATTTGTCAAAACTGGACTTTTTAACTTCTTCATTAAATCCTATTAACTGTTGCATGGAATGATTGAAGAGAAATGGAAGAACCTAGATATAAGTATTTTCAGATGTAAACATAAAAATACTGAATGTGAGAGCCCAAGAGAAACTATTTTAAACACCAGTGTCAACACATTGCTCAACTGCTAACACACTTGCCTATGGGATGGGAGAGCTGTGTTCGTTAGGAAACGACGAATATTTCCCTGATTCTCTTTGGATTCACGGTTGAATCTGTCAATATTATCCTCTGGAAAAATTACATCATCTTCCTTAAAATTACGAATATTTTTTACGAATTCATTTATTTATTTATTCTTCGTAAAAATACAGTAGCAATGCAACCATTGAAAGATTTCCTCTAAACTTCTGTATCTTTTTTTTTCTCCCACACAATTTTAGTGAGACCAAAGTAGTCCTTACCACTGACTAATACCAAAATCTTATCCACGTCTTCCGAAAAAAGTTAAAGGATTTTCAATCATCCACAGCCACATAATAAGGTAGGCTTCTCCTCATAGCCTTCAATGTTTACAAACTTCGCTTGATATTTAGTGCAAAGCTTTCAGATATTCGTTATTTGTAAACAAAACCATGTGCTTTTGGTTTAAGAGTTATGATCGGCGCCAGGCTCGCAGCCAAGATCGCAGCCAGGATCGCAGTATTCTCGGGTTATTAAAATTTCTTAATTTGCATCACGTCGACGATTGGTTCCTTGGAACCATGCTTCCCATTTGTCAACTTTCCCTTAAAAAGAGGCTGAGGTTGTTAGGAAGACTCATTCACTGAAGATGGCCTGTTAATGGGAAGAAACTAGTTTGAACTTTTTAATTGTAAATAGTTTTTTAAATTTTAAACTCAGAGTGTTGGCTGTTTTAAGACTTTTTAAAAGTATTCATATATTACGCTTTTAAAGACTAAATTATCTCAATGACATTATTGACAGAGCGACTGAAAGGTAGCAGACCTTAAGAACAGTGCCTATAAAAATCTAATGAGATCTGCATAACATAAATTTAAATATAATTTTTTTTAAGGCATATCTACGAAATTCTAAATAATAAACATAGAACATGGATATTAAAATAATATTCAAAACATGAAATACGAAAGAAGTATAAGGATTCAAGGATTTGAATCAAGGATTCAATTAACATTACATAAGACTTGAAGCCATAACATTTACGTCTTCACGTTTAGACGATTACTATTTGCAATAGTCTTTCTTCAATGCCTTCTCATCTCCTCTTGAAAAAATTGTTAATTAAAATTAAGGGTAAATCCTATTACGGATCTGTGTGACTTTTGGGGTCGCGGGAGGTAAGGCTTCTGGCATTTCCTGACCAACGGGTCTAAGTTGAGATCGAATGGAAAGAAACCCGGTCCCCATTCTTCAGAGAAATGGATGAACCCTAAAACTAGCTTTGGATGAGAATTGAGCCTCCGCAATAATAAATATATAATAAAATAATAATAAGAAATACAACATATAATCATAACTAATAATAATAATAATAAAGCTTTCCTAATCGATATCACCCATCCAAATAATAACAATATCAACAATACGGAATCAGATAAGATATCCAAAAACTTTAATTTGGCAGAAGAATATAAAAAGATCCACAATCTTAACTCCTTAGGAATTATTCCAATTGTTATAACAGCTACTGGACTGATACGTATAAATTTACTTAATCATTTGATCAATCTACAGTTAAACTAGGATAAACTTTTGTATACAGCAAGAAAATCAGAGAGTTTGGAGACATGCCGTATAGTTCGCACTGTTTTGAATATATCATCACATAACTTGCCATAAGGTTTGCTATTTTGGCCCCTTTATGCTACTATATTGGCTGAATCGCACCGAGAACTGAAAGATAGTATAATAATAATAATAACTTATTACTTTATTACAACACTTAAGTCCTGTTAGGATCCTCAAAAAGATCCCATCAACAGATGCTTATATTAATAAGCTTATATTTATATATTAATTGAATTTAATTTATAATATAAAAAAACATAATTACACTATCCGGCCACTTTATTAGATACAACCCTGATGTGCGCACAAATGGTACGGGCAGTGAGGGCAGTGGGGGATGTTTTCCTGGCACACATTGGGTCCACTGATACCTTTGGAGGCACATCAGGATGCTAGAGAGTACCTAACATCATAGCTGACCAAGTGCAACCGTACATGTTAACAGTTTATCCTCATGCAGATGACTACTTCCAGCAGGATAATGTGCCGGTGCACAAAGCCTGAATCACTATGGGATGAGCTGGAACGGGCTGTTCGCACCTCCATCAAATCTTCAGGAACTGCGTGACACACTCATGTCTGCATGGTACACAATAACTCAACAACGTTTTCAGCATCTTGTGGAATCCATGCTTCAACGAATTCAGGCTGTTTTGAGGGCTAAAGGAGGCCAACACTAATACTAGGTAGGTGTACCTAATAAAGTGGCCGGACAGTGTATATATATATATATATATATATATATATATATATATATATATATATATATATATATATATAAAATATCGCTTACGATATGTACAATAGCCAGTTAATGTTTTTACATAAAATTTAATAAAAAGTTAATAACAAGAGATTACATTAGTTAATATCTAAAATTAAGAAAATAATCATGCATTTACGACATATGATATTATAGAGAATTTACAATTTTGTAAGGTGTATGTAATTTATATACAAATAATTAATCAATAAAAAAAAATAATAATAATATAGTAAAAAAAAAAAAAAAAATGCGCGTTAATATCAAGTAATATTGTGCTCAAATAGATAAATGTATTAGTTTTATACGTAATTTAGGATAATAATTGAAGAAATTCTAACAAAGAATTATCTTGTTCCTCTAATTTCGAAATTAGATTAAATCACATAACGGAGAGTTTCGATGAAATTCAATCAACAATGATAGTTTCTTAATGCCGAGATCTGGAAATCTCTGTGTTATTGAAACATTGTGTGCCGTGCCTGCGTATGTCCAACAACTTAATTTCGCAATAATTCGCATGAGCGTTACCTGGCAACAGAAGCATTGTTGAATGGTCGACGCCGTCTACAATAATGGAATTTCGCATGCGCTTTGCCAGGGAACAGGAGTATTGTTGTTTGGTCAACGCTATCCGCAACAATGTAATTTAGCACGTGGGTTACTAGGCAACAAATTTCGACCTTCCCTGGTCTGACCTTTCATTACAGGAGAAATGAAAGAAATTCGAAAAAGAAGAAACTGTTTCTGGAGAGATCAGTCCATTACAAAATTAATATTTAGTAGACGACTTCAGGATTACAGGAGAAATGAGAGAAATTCTAAAAAAACCTGTTTCTACTCTGCACCATTCTTTCATAACTACTTACGCCTATTTTCATTAGACATTTTCACATCTTAAATTAAAATAATTAAATGCGATCATTATATGACTTCCGAACACTAAATTACAAACCCCAAAAAATTTAGCATCAATTATTTTTGTTATTATCAAATTGTCGTTGTATAAGATTTGTAAAATTGGAATATAATAAAATTTCAGGGAAAACAAAAGAGTGCTATTGATAGGTTAACATTCATGAAAACCAATTCCTACTTCTACTTTCACTGACCTTATAGCCAATGTTAGGCAGCAAAGCCCATATCTGGGCGGGTAATGTTTCGTTCGGCTAAAACATTCTATTCAAACTGAAATGTAAATGAAGCAATTAAGCAAATGAAGAATGGAAAGATAATGCACTTTAATGGCTAAGAAAAGTGAATATTACACCAAAGAATTTGCTATATCTGTCTTAACACTTATTATAATAGTTAGCATTATTAAAGAAAAAAAATCTTTTAAAATTTGCACATAGAAATCTTCAATTCAAAACAAAATAAACACGAGGTAACTTAAATTACTTTAAATGCTTTATAAGCTGTTGAACCGTTAATGACAACCTATTAGCAGACATAATTATAAAACAATACGAATCAATAATATTTGAATAGTTTTGTAGCTTTTCTTTTATTACTTTACACTGTTAAAAACCAGAGCGACCAAAAAAAATGAGAATAAGACTTGTTTGATAAACAAATTGTTAAACAACGGAAACGGTTAACTTAAATGAAAAATATAAAATTTAGAAACAATTTCTAATCTCTCATTATGTTAAAAGGCTCTAAGTTACTTCTTAATAGTTATATTTGTTTGCATAACTGTTTAAATCTCATTCCTAACACTGTTTTTAAAGAAATTGAAAGAAGTTTGCTTAATATTAAATTGGTTAAATTTAAATATTTAATTCTAATTCATAACCTCTCTATACATAATATCTACCATAGAAATTGTGTGATTAATAAGACTTGATTTAACTACTGAACATAGGAAGTTCTCACTATTCCATTTCAACATTTTTATCCGAACATCACATTAAAATGGCTGGACGGTGATACATAGCTGAGTTACGGTAAAACTTAAAACTGATCCCGAGGTAATTCCTCGCTTAAACGACTAGAGAAATGTCTTTAAAATTTGATAGGATTTTTTTTTTTTTTTTTTTTTTTTTGTCAGGTAGCCATTGGATTTATTTTTGTACCAATTATGTGATTTATAATTTTTTTTTTACTAAAGTATTCAGTAATATACATCAATGGATGAGACCAAGTGTTTACTAAGTGACATCGTAGAACAGCTGTTTCACGCTCTTTCAGCTAGGAGTAGTAGTCACCAGTAAACACCGAGGTCTCGGTACTGAGGCTAATAGAAATAAACGTCGGAATCATAGCGAAGCCTCCAAAGCAAAAATAAACAATAAAAAAATTCACTAACAAAATATTTGTGAGGAAATTCGTGCGCCAGCATTCCGCCGGCTTCATTTTATAATTAAATGCGCAGATTTAATTATCAATGCGTTACGAAAATTCGTTGAGGCAGCCGGAATGCTGGCACATGAATTTCCTCACTAATATTTTGTTAAGAGTTTTTTTTTTTTTTTTAATAAATCAATAAAATATGTTTTTGTCTATTTTGTCTGTTATGGTATCACTGTCCGATCTAATGAAATATCCACAAATGAGAATATTCTATAACTCTCTTTGATAAACTTATGACTTTTATTTTAAGAATAAGATAAAACATTTTAGTGTTTAGATTATTTGGCTTTTATATGTACTAATTCGCAACTTTTTTTTTCATTATTGTATTTATTTCTTTGCAGAATCTAAAATTATGGATTTCTGGAAGATTCTTCTAATACTGGGCTTAATTTGCTCAGGTAAGTTAACAACTTAAAAATATTTTAAACCACTGTGAAATAAACAACATTTGAAATTGAAATTTGTTTGTAAATTTGAATGCATTCACTAACTATTTACCATAAAAGCAGATCAGAATGATTTTCCTTAAACTTAAGATCAACCTAATGACGAATAAAAATGTGACCTATACTTTTTGTAAGATATCATCACTTCTGACTTTTGGTGCATATTCACACTCGATAGGAAAAGAATAAAAAATTCATCGATTAAGAAATTTTTTTTTTAAATATCTGGTGGGACGATCGCCAAACATTTTTTTTTTTTTCATATTATGATTTTTATCTTAGAATATTGAACTTGTAATAGTTAAATTTTAAATTTTATCTTTTGTTGTTACAGTTATAAGCTGTGTTTCCGATGACAGCAAGACAAATTAGAATTATCCGTTAAAGGGAACACAAAAGTAAATTGCATCAATGAAATTTGTTAAAAGAAAAATACAGGAAGGGGGGGTTCCTATCAGGAGAATATTTTGTCTTGATGTTGTTATTTTTCAAGATGTTGTTATTTTTTTCACGCGCATATACAGTATTAAAGCTTGTTGTTTTTAAAACAGATAATTCTTAAATTTGGAAAAAAAGCTCAGCATTTTTTTAAAATTTCTTTTTAAGGATTAGAGGCAAAATCAACACCAAAAGAGAAGGTAGATACTAAAGAGACAACTACAAAATTGCAGTCCCGATCTTTGTACGTAGGATCAAGATCTCCAGCTCAGGTATTTATTGATAACATGCTTTATATATAAATATTGTATCTATTTATTATCAGTTTTTGTTTCGTTAACAGTCGCTCAGTTAAATCTAATATTGTAATAGAACTCAATACTCAGTTGTATGCGAAGTAATATAATCTTATTGCAGGTAGCTCCGCCTAGTGCAGTAAATGTCCCACCTCAGCCACCATCACCTAGTTATGGAAATCCTAATCAAGCTGCTCCAGGGCCTCAGTACGGAGGTCCTCCGAGCACGTTTGCAGCTTCTGCGCCTTTAACTATTATTTACAACCCACAAGTTCCATCCAATGAAGCGTTAGGGTACAATCCTGCTATTCAAACTGCCAACTCGTATGGAAATGCAAGGGGGCAAAATAATGGTTTTTCATCAGCAAGTGCACCTACAGGAATTGGATACGGAGCTCAGACAGCACCTAATGGCAATGGTTTCATATCGCAAACGGCATCAGTAGGTAACGGATATGCTGCTCCTCAATCAGCATCATTAGGATATGGTAATCAAGCAGCACCAGTAAGTAATGGATATGGTGCCCAAGCGTCAGCAGTAGGCAACGGATATACAGCTCAATCTACACCCCAAAGTAATGGTTACGCTTCTCAATCATTACCGCTAGGTAACGGATATTCTCAACAATCAGCTCCACTTCCATTAAGGAATCCATACACAACTTTTGGAAGCCACGGAAATGCTGCAGCCTTCACCCAAGGAAACACTTATGGTTCAGCAACTTTTTCCAATAATAATGGCTATGGAACTTCAGGTTCTCAAGGTCTTGGATACAGTGCATCTTTAACTTCCACTAACGGAAATGGATATGGTGCATCCGCTACTCAAAGTAATGGATATTACAGTTTAGCAACACCAGGGAATGGCTATGGCAGTCAATTATCTCATACTAATGGATTTGGAAGCTCAGCAAACCATGCGAACGGATATGGTATCCAGTCATCTGCAAATAATGGATATTCTAGTCAATCAACTTCAAATAATGGATATGGCAGTCAAGATTTTGGATATGGTAGTTTAGGAACGCAAGGAAATGGGTATGGAGGTTTTGATGCAACTTATGGAAACGGATTTGATAGCCAAGTATTCCAAGGAAACGGATACGGAAATCAAGCGACTCAAGGAAACGGATATAATTTCCACACAATTCAAGGAAATGGATATAGCAGTCAGTCTACTCAAGGAAACGGTTATAGTAGCCACACGGCTCAGGGAAATGGTTACAACAGTCAGGCAAGTCAAGGAAATGGATACAGTAGCCATCAAGGAAACGGTTACGGTAGCCAGACGACTTTAGGAAGTGGATTTGGCAATCTAGCAACTCAAGGAAATGGATATGGTGCTCAAGCGACGCATGGAAATGGATATAATAGTCAAGGAACTCAAGGAAACGGATACGGAAACCATGCAACTCAAGCATTTGGTTACGCTAACCAAGCTACACAAGGAAACGGATTTGGAAGCCAGGCAACTCAAGGTAATGGATATGGTAGCCACTTAACTCAAGGAAATGGATACGGTAGCCAAGCAACTCAAGGAAACGGATATGGTAGTCAAGCAACTCAAGGAAACGGGTATGGTAGTCAAGCTACCCAAGGAAATGGGTATAGCAGCCAAGCATCTCAAGGAAACGGATATAACAGTCAAGCAACCCAAGGAAACGGATATGGTAGCCAAGCAACTCAAGGAAACGGATATGGTAGCCAAGCAACCCAAGGAAA
>JAFIDM010006943.1:10751487-10767449 GCA_023159025.1 Thereuonema tuberculata | reverse complement strand
GGAGGTGACATTGGGCCTCCTGACATCTGAGATCCTGGCATTGGAGGAGACATTGGGCCTCCTGGAACTTGCGATCCTGGTGGAGGAGGATGCAAATTTGTTCCATGTTGACTTCCTTGAATACCGATCTGTGGAGGTTGCAACTGAGGAGTAAACGTATTTGGCGGAATATTCTGTGGAAAAGCATTATTCATAGGTGATGAACGAGTTTCGTTGTTGGGAAAAGATGGAGGTGCTGCTTGAGGAATGACTGCATCACTAATTGAAAATACTTCATTGGACAACGGAGCTGAGAAGTTTGTATATTCTTGAGTATTTTCATTTTTGTTGGATTCGTGGTGTTCGTTTTCTAATTCTTGATGGTTGGTAGCAGAAAGATGCAGTCCTGGTATTACTAGAGGCAGTTCAGGTGGATTAGTGATTACATTCTTTTCTCCTTCATTCTGATGAATTATCTCATTTTCATGAGGTGGGCGAGTGGGTTCAGCCTGATGCATTTGTAGTTGACTCTTTCTTAATTCTTCTCGAAATAGTCTACATTCAGGACAATCTGTAGTAGTTGTAGTTGGTGGAGGAGTATTTACAGCATCTACTCTGCGATTTATCACATTTTCATCTATTTGTTCACTTGTCATATTAGATGTTGACACTACTGGATATTCTCCGTGAGATAAATGAGGAGGATGACCAAAAAAGAAATTAGCAGGATTTGGAGCTACATTAGGAACATTAGGTGAATATACAGGGCTATTCTGGCCCATGAACTGTCCTGCATGAAAGAACTGTCCATTTCCCTGAGAGATAAAGGGACCTAGAACTGGATAACCTTGGCGAGGATGATTTGGTTGGGTTGCAACGGCTTCTGTTGTGGTTACATAGTCTTCTTCATCTTCTTCGTCTGCATCTTCTTCACCTTCACCCTGTTCGCCAGATGGATCAGTTGCAACTGGAGCATTAAGGCCTAATGGATCAAACTGCCATGAAGTACTCACATGATGATGGCCTTGATCTTGTCCATTGAGCATTACATAATGATGCTGCGGTTGAGAAGGCGCTGAATGTTGAGGCGGTCTCTCGGAATTGTTAACAGTGGCACTGTGACTGGTATCGACATTTGCACTACTGACACGAGAACCATGTGCAGCTTCATGATAATCAGCTTCAGAAACACTTTCTGCATGAGCTACTGTTTCGTGATGACCTGCTTCGACAGCTTCACTACCACCTAAATTATCCGTAGGTATAGCTACAGGCTGCATTTGAGATGGCAGTGACTGAAGTTCTACCGATTCATGACTAGCGCTGCTTGCTGATGGAGAAGCAGCAGCAGAAGACGGCAGTGTGTCCCCAGCCCCAGTAAGTTGATGCATGAAACTCACAAACAATGATTCCTGTGCAGCATTAGGAGCTCCAGTTGCTGGAGGTGTCGTTGCGGAAAAATGGGGCATTCCATCTTGTTGAGCCTCTTGCTGTATCGCATCATGAACTGCACTCTGGACTTCAGTTCCAACAGCAGAAGCTAAAGTATGTAATGCTGGATTTACGCCACCTGAGGAGGGTTTTCTTTGACCAACTACAAATGAAGGCACCTGAAAAGAAAGTAATTTTCAAAATTCAGAGTAAAAAAGTAATGAAACGATTTTAATTCTTACACAAATAATTCATAAAAAAGTAATAATTACAAAAGTAGTATTTATTACCTGTAATGGTTGATCCGGCTTTGACTGAAGTCTGTGATTAGCAAGTGCGGGGTTGTAGGCTAAACTGTAGGCATCATATGTTGGATTTCTTTTAGGATTTGTATATCGTACTTGAGAGTAGGAACCTGAATTTGGTTGTGAATAGTCACTAAGAAAATCCTCAGCTGATACTTTATTTAAACAACTGCTTACTAATATCACTCCCACCTAAAAAAGAAAAATATATTTCCTTAAATGAAAGTAAAAATATAAAAAAGAAATTAAGTAAAGCCAATTTAGTTATTTATACTGATTTGTACTAAATTTGTACTGTTTGTGTTAAACAGATAATGTAATTGGAGACTTTTAGTTTTTGTTATTTTTACGACTTTAAGAAAACAAAAACAATTTTAAGAAAAGCAAGCCTTAAGTCCTTTGAGGAACTTCTTGTCATCTCTGCTGCTGAGGGAGATGAGGTTAATGACGAGTTGTGCCTCACGTACAGCATACTCTTGTACACGAGAACAAATCGTTCGAACAAAACTAATCATTTTGCTTTAGAAAAATTTAAATTTTCCTTTTATTACTCTGTTATATTATAATCTTTTATTATTTTATTTTATCTAAGTCTCTCTATCTCTTTTGTGTGTGTGTATATGTCTATATATATATATATATATACCGTATTTACTCGCATAATTTCCCCCATCGCGTATTTTCCCCACCCCAGTTTTTGTGAATTACAAAATTCAATTTTTATTTTTATCGCATAATTTCCCCACCTCTACTTCAACGCGTTTCCAACATGACCTTGACTGGCGGTTAACTTACGACGACGCGACAATGTACCGTTACTATCGCATTTCTCTATCCCACGCTACTTTAGGGGAAAATTCCACCCCCACCCCAGTCAGTACAAGAGCAGACTCCTTTTGAATCAGTACAACAATTTCGAGTGTTTTGTGAAAACGTGAAGTTCGCGAATAAAGTTAAGTTCTCCATTAGCAGGCAGCTGATGCTGACGTCATGCAGTGCGCAGCTATAAAGATGGCGGGCTGCGCTGCGTGAGTTACGAAATTACGTCACAGTTGCACACACACTTCCGTGCATGCCTATTGCTTAACTGTACTTTGAAGAAAAAACAAATGTTGAGATGTGATTTCTTATATTTTAAATGTTGCGTGTTAATAAAATTGTTGTTAATTACATTTCTTGCTTAAAAATCAATATTTAACATGGTTTTCCTTACACCTTTACCATATTTTTTTTTCCTCAAATTGAAAAACATCGCGTAATTTCCCCACCCCCCTTTTTTTTTGTCAAAATATTGATGAGAAAAAAGGGGAAATTATGCGAGTAAATACGGTATATATAAAATACGAGGTACCTGGAAGAAATAGCTTTGCTCGGTAAAATAAAACGAAAAAAAAGAAAGAACACTGTAAATAATCACCTGGTTATTTAACCCTCTTTCGGGAAAATGGACATTGAAGGAAAAAGTTTAAAAAATTATTATTAAGTAAAATTGTTATTTTATTACGGATAAAAACAAAATTATTATTTTATTATACGTAAAAACGCACAGATTACGAATTTTATTAAGAATAAAATAAAACGAAAATAAAGTAAGAACACTGTAGATAATAGCCTGGAACCCAGGTCGATCATTTACCCCTAAATGAGTTTTCCCGAAGTCGAGACCTAGCTAAATCGCTTTCTGGCACCCGAAAATGACAGATTTACACCATATCATCAAAATCCTTAGGCCCGTTTTTCTGCAAGATAAAATCTGCAAGAATTGTTTGCTTTATAGTATTTGATGATTTGATTTGATTTGATTGATTGATTGATTTTGGTAGGTGAACGTCCGAAAATAGAAAGAAAATGTAAGTTATTTGCATATTATACAAGCCTGCAAAATTCGGATCATTAAAAATTGTCTATTATATTTTGGCTGATTTCTATGTTTTTTGGCGTGCTGACCTCTATTTTTCCGTATCAACTAAGATTTTTTTTACAAAATGGATGTGGTGATGTGGGAAAAATTGTCTATTTATAAGTAATTTGCTTGAAATATATAAATATATACCGGTATTTAAAAAAAAAAGGTATGTGTATATACCTGTATGTATATATATATATTTTTAATATATATATTATTAAAAAAAATAATGTTACTTACAAAATTATAGTTGAAAAAATGAAAAAAATATTCTCTAAACTTAATGGAATTTAGAAGTCCTTGTAATACCTTTTTCTTTTTCCCTTAAAAGCTCAAATTTTGGTACTTTTTTTTTTACAAGCAGCATACAACAATTTGTTCCCTGTGCATCATCCAACAATAGTCCGAAATCATGTTGACATTCCATCTACCGGGTATCGATGTTCCATTTCCGTGATATCTTGATGAAATCTTTCCCCTTGTTCTTCACTTGTTGTCGAAAACGAAGAATTTCGGAAAAGAAGTTCAAATGGGAATTCAGAAAGTAAAATTTTGAATCTCATGTAAAAGCCTAATTCTGTAAATTTTGCCGACATGTTTTCTACAATATACTTAAAGTTGAGGTCTTCGTAGTTCCCAAGAAATGTTGTTACAACTTCTTTAAACGCTTTCCATGCTTCTTTTTCAATCGTTCTCATTTTCATATCAAAGACTTCATCTTTCAGAAGTCTCCAAACATCTAAACCGACGAAAACACCTTCTTTCAGCTTCGCTTTTGACAGTCCCGGTAATATGTTTTGCGCAGGTACTTAAAACACTCGCCTTCTTTCGGAAGAGCGTTTACAAATTGTTTTATCAATCCCAGATTAATATGAAGTGGAGGCAGGAGGACTTACGTTGGATCAACCAAAGTTTTCCGAACTACATTTTTGTTTCCAATTTCTAATACAGCTCTTATTGGCCATTACTTTTTGATCCAGTGTTGTTCCCTACTTCTGCTTCACAAGCAAGGGTACTTGGTATCCTAGAAGTATGGAGGATACTTTAAAATCCCCGGCATATGGTCCATCTAAGATCCTCGTATTTCAGTTTGGTGAGAAATAAGGCTAAATTCTCATAAAATTATTTCAAGTACAGAATGTCCTACTGATACTGAGGCATCTATGCTACTGTTATGAAGAAGAACAGCTTTGAGACTCTTTTAGACGATAACAGCTTTCACTCGTACAAATCGTATTATATATTAAACCTCTCCATCAGTACAGAGATATTTCTGCAGTAAATTTTTTATTCTTTTACTTTCATTTTTATTTATTATTTTACTTTTTTTAAATCTATTTATTATTTCGTTAAGACCCATAATTACAATTTTTATTTAGGAACTTTGAAAAAAAAATCCAATTAATACTGAAATCGAAAAATTGATTTTGTTAAAAAATGGAGGATGATGGAAATTTTTAAGTACAGTATCTTCTATTTTTCTGAAAACAACACCCAAAAATCTATAACAATCAGCTATTACTTTTCAAGCAATTTCTTCATTGCAGGCCTATGTTATCAGCGCTTTTCACGACTTTAACAGTCCGTTTTATTTATTTAACAAATTACTTCTTTTTCTGTATTGGCTGTATTATTTAAATTTTTATAGAGGCAGGGTAATTTAGTAACTTTATTAGTTAATAGCGCATTACCTATATTCATTAAAATAGGCAAATTTTAAGCAAATAAAAAGTAAAATCGAATGTATATTTACGTTTTGCTAAGAAATCTTTCGTTACATACATGGACGTATATAGTTTTCCACCCCGCACCTCCCACAACACACACTTCCCCAGACTTGAAGACGACTTTTTTTTATTTATTTTTTTATCGATGGATATCGATTTTTTAACTTTACTTTCTCCCTTTTAAAATAAAATACTATATACTAAGTCATGAAGTACTTACAATTGTTAACCTACTCCCTCTTAATTGTAAAAATCCAATTTCCTCGATATAGGGCAGACACTTTCTCAATTTGTTGTCAATTAAAAGTACAAACAAAAAAAATGTTAATTATGTACAACAAATCATACAAAGTCAGCTATCACCTAGTATTTTGCAAACTAAATAGTAATAAAGCTTTCGTTATACATTTTGTAAGGAAATGTATGGAAATTAAAAATTAGCAAACAGTTATCGTATATCATCTTCGGAATGTATACAGTTACTTACACGAAGTCAACAACGCTGCTTTTAATCTTATTCAGCAAATGTTTAAACCTAACATTAAGGTAAATAAATAAGAAAACGCATTTGCTTACCGTCAATTAAAAGTGTAAGGATAAGCTCGGTGTGGTTATTTACTTTCGGGTAAATGGATAAATCCTCAGTGAATACACGCGACATTGAAATGAAAAAGTTTTAAAAGTTATTATTAAGTGTTATTAAGTAAAATTATTATTTTATTACAGGTAATAATAATTATTAATGTAGTATACGTACAAACGCACAGAACACGAATTTATTATGAATAAAATAAGATGAAAATAAAGTAAGAACACTGTAGCCCATTTACCCAGTTCCCAGGTAAATTTCCCCCTAAATGAGTTTTCCGAAGTCGAGATCTAGCTAAACCGCTTTCTCGCACCCGAAAACTGTAGAATCATCCCATTTCATCAAAATTCTTATGCCCGTTTTCAAGATAAAGTTTACAAGAATTGCTGGTTTTTATAGTAATTTGATGTGATTGATTTGATACATAGGGCATTAACACAAAATTTCATTTTAATCCATACATAGTAAATATTGCAAAAATAATGTTAATCAAGGAAAGTCAAGTGTTTCTTCTGTTATTCAATCTAATTCGTATTTTTGAATTAAATAGTATTCTTTTATTAATAGTTTTCTTGATTATCGTTCAGTTTGAAGGGGATAACTTTTTCAATAAACTAGTTCTTTTAATATATCTCGCTCTTAACAGCTGTTACTCCAAATTTGGGAACCATTAAGTTTTCCTTGTAGAAGATTTCCTTTCATGATAAGAATTCATTCGAAATCGTTAGTCTTTTACTTATTGACTTCTTCTCCCTGATTTGAATCTCATCAATTGATATACCCTATGATGCTGAAACTTTAAAGACTGCTTTCTAGGTAACTAAATAGAAGATTTTTATTATTTATGATTGAACCAATAAATAATACGCTAGAGGCAAAAAAGCTGTTTTAATACATTGTTGTTAAATCGCAATAAACGCGATAACTTAAAAAGCTATCTCTCCTAATCTAAAATTTTGTTATTCTTGAATGGTGAGCTTTTATTGATTTTGAGACAACGTAGATACAATAGGAAGACTCAACCAAAAATATACAAATCTCTCTAAACCGTGGGTCTTACTACAATAAATACGAATTATTTGTAAAAGCTGAAAGGTTTGTTGGATTGCTGTATTTGGATCTTACTATAATTCCAATCTGTTTCAACACGTGTTCTTCCTCTGGTTCCGATTTCTGTATCCTAATTTTTTTTAATTTTTTTTTCCTGTTGTTAAATTAAAACCGGAACGAAGAATTAAAGCGTGGAAATCAATTTGATGGGGATCTCCACCTAAGTGATTCACGTCATTGTCAAGCCCAATACAGGTATGTGAACTTCGGAATACACGGATGTGGGTGAGATCCGGGAGCAATGGTAAGCCAAAGATATACTCTCAGGAAAATACTTATTAAACTCATTCGGGAAGAAGGAGCACTACTTTTAAACAATTAAACCACTCACTGTCTGCGCTATCGATACTAAAAAATTATACACAGATACTATTCTCTCACACAGACTTTAAATAAACCAGCGAGTACATATTCATTTACAATGAGGTACAATCAAATTCTAATTTTACGATTGGCAGCAGATAGAAAAAGATTTGTTATGATGTTGTAAATAGCAAGAAGTAATTGCCACAATTATAACTTTGACAAAGCTGTCTTGTAAAGTTATGCATTTTGAATTCATTCTGTGCTAACTTCTTTTCTATGCATTTTCTATGTTCTCTGATGATTTTCCATGTTTGTTCACCGACATTTGGCAACATGGGAGTCTCATGAATCATTCTGTGCTAATTGATAAATTAGCAATTGTTACTGTAATTGATAAATGATAAAAGAAAATTCCAAACAATGTCAAAAGATAACGTAAGGAAATTTCCGTATAACCACATCACTTGTGTCAATAATTCCACGTGAGTCCATCAACGGCTGCTTCCTATGTGTCCTTCTGAAGAAAGCTCAAGGAAGGGAAAGAAAGAAATAACAATAATAGCGTTTTCGACAAGATTCGACATGATGCATTATTCCAATACACATGAATGCGCTCTGCTAAATATAACAGAAAATAATTAAAAAAAAGCAAACGAAGATTTTATTTTTTTACAAAATTAAATGTTTTTTTACAAAGGTGGAACTTCTACGTAATCGAATTGAATATCCATGTTCCGCCTTCAACGTTAATTTGTCATTTGCTCTCTAGAACAAATTTAGATCATTTTGTATGTGATGTATGTGTTTGTGGTATCTATTATTGAGAATTTTGAGGGCGCGATAACTTGAAAACTAATTAAATTTCATATTTAAGAGTTTATGTGTTATTATTTAGATCTGATTAGATTTTGAAATATATTAGTCCATATTAAGAGCCACTTTACCTAAAAGCCAAACAATGAAAGTAATTTAGAGAGAACTAGGGGAAGGTTGCTCAAGATGGGACGCTTCCTAAGATGGGACTCGAACAATTTAATTCGTTAAAATGCTGCTATCAGGTTTTCTATAGGAAGTCAAATCACACGTGAGCGTGATATAATAATCTACAATATATTAGGTAAGTTCTAAGTATTTTCACATACTTTGATGTTAGGATTTAAGTACAGTCGGACCTCTATTTTACGAACCTCTATTTTGCGAATTTCTCTATTTTGCGAACTTTTCTTTGGAACCAAGAACATTTTGCTAATTTCTTCATAAAATAACCTCCAAATAGCGAAGTGCATTTTCTATTTAACGAACTTTTTCGTGGTATCTATTTTTTTTTCTCCTTGAAATGTTTTTATTATTAATATTTCCTTAGAGGAAATGAAAGAAATATGGATACAGCTAGGGAAAAAGAAGAAATTAACGATGATGTGCTGATTGATGATTATCTTTCACTTGATTTTGAAGTTGAGACCTCGGAAACACTAACTGAATCGGATATTTTGGACAGTGTGAAAAATAAAAACAATACAGCTATGAATTGCGATGAAGATGAAGATGATGAAAATGGAAATGATCATGATGCAGAAATCAAAAAACCTTCGTATGATGAAATGCTAAAATCATTTGAAACAATCCGACGCGGATTACAATTTGAAGAAAATACGCCTGAAGGGGTTTTTGGTGCATTTAAAGAAGCCAGACGTACTATGAGCAAAACACTTTCTCAAAAAAAAAAAAAAAAAAAAACTCAAGACAAAATTAACAGATTTTATTAGTAAAATTTAAGTGCGCATATGGTAATGTATGCTTTATGTCATTAAAAATTATTACTTTTTTAATAATATTTATTGTTTACATATTTTAAATCTGTTTTATGAACTTTAAAGTAATTTTAAAAGGTGAATCTCTATTTAATGAATTTTCCATTTAACGAACTTTTTTTCGGGATTTAGCGACTTCGTTAAATAGAGGTCCGACTGTATTTCAAAATCTTACAGAAAGTAAAGTAAATCCACACTGAGGATGGCTTTACTGTACTTTCGACAAATGTGAATTGCCTCACACGAGATGACTATAAATTCTGTGATTTGTCATCTTATAATAGGTAAAAATCAACGTCCGTTACCTATGACGGGACAAGAAAAATTTCTTAAGATGAACAGGATTAGGGATTTGGATTTACGTAAATAGTTGAAATAATTAACATTGCTATCACTGTTTTATACTGTATGTTAATTAGGGAAACCAAATTACTTAAAAATTATAGTCTATTTCAACTGTAACAATATAATATAGCAACAATCATCAATCATGGACTTAATGAAATTTCTTACTGTGGTCCCTAAGGAATCAATTACATTACATTTGCATTTACAGCAGAACTGTCCCGTATATTATTGTATAATACACAATATTATAATTTTAAACTGTGGAATTATCACTAAAAAGAACTGGAATTGTTTGTATACCTCCCAAACATGTTAATAAATATATCTGTTACTTTAAATAGAATTGTCATTGATAGTTTTTTTTATTCTTTTTAATGTTTGGCCTTGTTGTCCCATCTTAGCAACCTTTCCCTACTTAAATGTTATATTTGAAAAATTAAATATTATTGACTAGAATTTGATGCTTGCAGCACCTGCAAGGGCTTTTCACAAAAAGGGCCAGTAACTCTATGCCCTTTAATAATTCAGATAATGATGCATAAACTTAGATGAAATTTCATATTTGAACGTTTAGAATTATTGTGTACATCTTATTAAATTTGGTATACACCTTTTGAGCCACTTTTAATTAAGGGCTAAATTAATGATGCCCATAAGTAATTCAAAGAATAATGCGCTGATTTACATCAAATTTAACATTTAAGAGTTATAGCCATACTGCTTAGATGTCATTAATTTTTTTTATTAATCGAAAAGTTTAGCAGAGTTCTTTACTTAAGAAAAATAATTACGATTAAACTACCTGCATTTGTATTATTAGGGGCTCTTGATAAAAGTAAATTTTTTATTATGGGTTGCTTAATTTCTATCTGGAGAAACGATGAGGTCAGCGATTGAGATATTTCAAAGATCTGCGATCATATGGCCATGGCATTTTACAGAAATCCCTTCCTAATAAACGAAGGGTTGCGGATGGTATACAATATGCTTTGAGAAAATTAATGGAAGCTTTCTTTATCATAACTTCTGAGAATGAAATTAATAAAGGAATAATCCTATTCAAACTACTAAAATCAGATCCATGAGAAAAATTCATGATCGGCCAGCCACTTTTATAAACGGAAAACTGCTGCTACATTACTGTAAAGAATTAAATATTATACTATTATACATGAATATTGTACATGATAGATACACTTTATTCAATGGGAGACCAATTTTCTTTAAAAGAAAATCCGTGACATTCAATGTAAACCCATCAAGACATCTCAGTGAGCCCAATATTAATTTGTACAATAGCCTTAAGGAAACAATTGGTTAATTTCGGAACGAATTTCTCGGATGCCCAATTGATTTTGATATAAATTGGGTTGATAGGAGGCCTCAAACCACCAACATACCATGTTTATTACAGTGAATAATTACTTTCAAAAACCGAAAGTTTACTAAATTTAGGATATCACTACGTTTTTGCGATTTTTTGGATCTTATTATGCAGCTATTCGAAAGTTGGTATACGAACAACAGATTCAAAAAGAAAAGATGAAGAAGAAGCCTTAAAAAGTTGGATTTGGTTAAAAAATATAAAAATAATAAAACAAAATAAAACAGAACAAACTAATAATGAAGCTATTCTAGCGATTTAGATTTCAAAATTGTAGCTGAAAATGTCAAAGACGAATGGAAGTTCTTTATTAAACGAATGGTTGGTTTTCTGCCACGGGTGAATCTTCGGTGTTCAACTCGAATGCTTTGCCCTGACTGGCATTACGCAATGCCATGATTCATTGACGTTGTTGTATTGGGATGATCAAAGGTCATGGGTGACCCACTTCAAACCGGAAACGGCCTTAACTTCTGGGAGGTGGGGGCGATGCCTGTACCATTCATTCGAATCGTGTGTGTCCCTATTTCCAACCTTCCCCGAACCGTGCAGAATTGGAAGAAGTCAGCAATAAAACTGTTTCAACAGGGAAGAACACCCGCACGTATTCTATCCTAATAAAGATTTTAAATAAAAAATAACAAAAGGAGATTCTGTATAAATCGGAATGTAAAGTAAAGAAAAATACAAAGATAACAGTTTAAACCTTAATATATATGTATATCTATATTCCAAATTGTAACGTATGTTTTATGTTATTCATAAACGGATTCATTTTAATTAAGTTACCTCAATAAAAACAAAAAAAATTAATAAATAAATCGGAATTGGTTAGTCCTTATTGAATGTGCAATTTATTACTAACAAATTGAATGTTTATTTAAACGAAAGCAGGCTGTGATAAAGATTTAGAACGTGTACTGTCAATTGTAGGATTTATCAGGCGAATTCCTGTTTTTTTTCTTTCTTTCATTGAAAAAGACCAAGACTACATCCATTATTATACAAATCCTAATAAATAACAAACGCTATAGGATCCGAAAGGAGAAGGAAAGAAAAGGAAACATCCATGCCAGGTTCCGATTCGAACCCACATTCAGGTATATCTTTTAAAGTTATGCGTAGATTGCTGTTGCTATGCATGAGCAGCAATATTAATGCTTAGATAAAAATCTGATTTCAGAAAGATATAAAAGCATCTAACTGTCAACCGATATACAATATCGGTATTGTCGAAAGTTTTGATTTACTCTCTAGAAAGAAACCAAAAGAGAACTCATGGGAAACGTAAGAAACTCTAAATTACATTGTTATCAGAACAACGAGAATAAGATATATTGTCGGCTACATTCGTTTTTAAAATAAAAATAATTTGCATTTATCGATAAATGTAGTAGGCAGTTATTTTGTTGGGTTCATGGATTTGCTTCGCAGATTACATGTTTCTATTTAGTTAATTACTAGTCAAAATTGTCGTATGTATATCAGTAAGTATTTGTTCTGCATGATACATGCTTATTGTTAGACTATTCTTCATCGAAATGGCAATTATTGTCACAGCTTGTAACTGTAAGAATAAAGTCCTCGAAGGCCATCTTTGTTAAGCAAAAAGTTTTTATTTTGCAGTTATGTTTCGGAAAGCCAAAATTAAAAACAGGAAGGGAAGAGAAGAATGTAAGAATATCCAGAGTGGAGCCGAATATCCACATCATAATCTAAAGTAATAATAATGTAAGACAATCGCTCCCTTAGTATCATAAAATGTAATACATTTAAATTTAATTATAAAAATAATAAATGCGCTCGCAGATCTGAGCAGTTTATTCTAATATCCACAACACGCTCTTCTCTTATTATATTTTGTTTAATTCACTTGTTATTTTTTTTCATTTTTGAAGACTTATTCAAATTTAGAATTTAAAAAAAAGATACCAATAAATTAACAACACAACTGAATAATTATTAATAAAAATTACAATTACAGTTTTTTGCTATTAATAATATATAATATATGCAGTGTATTATTATTGCTGTAAGAACTAGATATTGTGATATTTTACAAAAGTCTATCGTAAGGATTTTCTTCGTGAGTTTCCAGTCAGGGAAAGTGTACTATTTGATATTAAGAGAAGACACGAACAAATGCAGTTTACAAAGCGTTCGTTTTCAGATTCAAAGTGTGAATGAAGGATTCATTATTAGAAAGTAATAACTCTTCCGTAGAAAAAACAAATAAATAATATCTTTTGTCACCATTATCTTCTCTTGAACAATGATGAATTAGATATTATTTTTTTTTATTTTTTTTTTAATTCACAGGCAATTCGGAATTTATATAATGATGGGGCGTCAAAACGTCCAGTTTAAATATATATCAATACCAGGAAGTATGTTTTCCCCAAGTAATTTCAATGAAATACCTCCAGAATTGGCATCAGTTAATAACTATGAAGTAATAATTGATCGTTGTTTGGCCTTTTGTTTTGGGTAAATAACATTGGCAGGAACCATTTTTTTTGTAGTCTGAGCAATTACGAAAGTATCTATGACTGTGCAGTTATTTCCCAAATCAGACAGAGGAGGGACACAAGGAACTGGGGAAAGGACATAAATAGAATGGGTTAAACAGAGATTTAGCGGTCAAGAGGGCAATCGGGATCTGTGGTGAGTCTTTGTTTTCCAGGAGATGCGTATTCTTTGCCCCAAGGACAGAAACAGGTAAGAAAGACGATTGCAGGCTGTTGTGCTCACATTCGCTGAATAGTTTCTGATGTCGTGCGGTCAACCGAATTAACCTCCTGTGAAGTGAAATTAAAAATAAAAGGCCTCTTTTCATTTGTTTTGGTTTTCCTCCTTTCGTGGAACAATCAAAAGAGGAAACTCGCAAATTAAGAAGAAAGTCTAGGTTGTCTCCGACGGCAAACGTTTTCACGGAGACGATGTTATTATGTAAAATATTAAATAAAACGTTCCAATACCTAATAATTAAGGAAAATAGAAAATCAGTTAATTTGGAGTGGAGATACTAAATGGGTTTGTTCGTAGTTTCAAGACAAGTGCAGTGTCAGAGCAACAGCACTTCTGATAAAAACCGATAGCAAATACGGTTCCGACTTCAGAAACGAATATTTTTAAAATTTCATGCAAGTAAAATATAAGGCATATGTAAGTAAATATAAATAAGTAGAAGGTTAAACAGTAAATAAAATGTAGCATAATATACTTAATTTGTGTTATAACTCAAACTATACCATTTCTTGAATGAATCGAGAAATATAAACTAAAATGGAAGTCTATGGATTTTTTTCAAAGAATAGCAAATTTTTAATAAATTATATTATTAAATTATTAATAAATAATAAATAATAAGCTATCACCACTCAACCTCAAAAACCCATATACATACGACAGTGTCCAAGACACTGATAAATACAAAGAGTGGGCACAAAAGCCATTACATGGAAAACACTATAATGAACTACAAGCCAATCTCATTGTTAAATATCCTCCAACCTCTGGCTCACTGATTCGGATCTCCATCCAGAAACAGAAGCATTCATTCTAGCCATTCAAGACCAAGTAATTAACACCCGAAACTACCGAAAACACATAATTAAGAATACCACATTAACATCAGACAATTGCCGACAATGCCATGATGTCCCTGAAACAATTCAGCTTACAGCCTCATCCTGCAAAGTCTTGGCCCAAACTGACTACAAATGACGACATGATCAAGTCTGCCAAATTCTTCATCGACAACTCAGTGTAATTCATAATCTCATCAACGTACAACCTCCGCCATATTACAAATATAAGCCTGAAACTGAATTAGAAAATAACAGCTATAAATTATATTGGGACAGATCTATTCTTGGATGCAAAAATAAAGCCTTACACCTGAATAAATGAAAACTAATTTATACAGAAATATAATATACACGACGTTTCGCCGTCGAGAGACAGCCTCTTCAAGTGATTGAGTACAGGAACAAAAGTCAATTTATACAAAAACATTTTTGGTCTATTCTTACTGATAAAACAATTGTACGTAATAGACCAGATATCACGTTGATTGACAAGGCACAAAAACAGTATTTTTAATTGATGAAACCATCCCAATTAATAACAATATATTATCAAGTTATCACAATAAATTATCCAAATACCCCGATCTTTCTATAGAAATTCAAAAACAGTGTCACATGAAAACAGTTTACATCATCCCAATCATTGTCTCATCAACAGGTCTAATCCCAAAGAATCTTCATCACAGCCTTAACTTACTGACTCTGCAGCCGAACATAATCAAACAAATGCAAAAAGCTACTCTCCTAAGTACATGCCATATAGTTCGCAAATTTATAAACTAGGGATGGACGGGACCCGATATTTCGGGAAATTTTCGGGAAAATTATAATCCCGTTAATCGGGCGGGATTTGCTTTACTTCGGGATTTCTTCGGGACGGGATTTCGCGATTTATTTAAATTCAACAAAAGGCTTAATAATGCTGGGATTATTAATCCTGGCAACTGAAGACTACAATAAGTCATTGAGAAATACCCTGGACTATTTATTTTCTTTCTACCTCCCAATATTACATCAACAACAAAGTGTTTTCGTCATGGCATTAGCGATCGACATGGTAAAGATGAAGATACATGGTAAAAAGTTTTGCAATAAAAAGTATAAAATGTTTTTGTTTGTTATTATTATTATCATCCATATCAAGTTTCAAAACCCGAACAACTATTTCCCATTTACTGAAGGAAGGGCAATCCCGTCCCGATTTTTGGGAGGGAAAAAAAAATCCCGTCCCGTCCCGACCTGAAAATCCAATCCCGTCCATCCCTATTATAAACCATAGAACATCATACAAACTTCGTCTTGAGAAAGAGAACTCCGATGAGAGATATTAAAACCACCAGTCAAAACTGAGCAACAATTTATAATAATAACAATAATAATTGTGGTACTCAACACTACACGCATAGTTAGGAAATTTATGGACACAAGCACACATCCCTAATCATTCTTGCACACAGGGCCGCCCAGAGGGGGGGG